>OY979702.1:21656803-22250649 GCA_963855925.1 Inga laurina | reverse complement strand
CATAAACTTTGCACATAAGTCACGGTTTATTTGTGTACAACAAATATTCACCAACTTATTAAAGCCTATTCTCTTAAGCCTTTTCATTATATCTAGTATGTTCTTCAAGTTCTTGCAAATTGCCATAAACTATTTAGGCATGCATCTTGTAAGGAATGGAACAACATACGTCTTCCTCTTACTAAAGGCTCTTAACTGCTCAGCCCGTTTACTATATTCCACTCTCTTCTTCTCACTCACCTTATTTCAAGCATATCTTACTTCTAGATTAACCTCTTTAAATACCTTTAACTAAACACGACATTCCACCGTCCCCTTCCCCTTCTCCTTATGTTTCTCCTTCTCCTTTTCCTTCTTCTCCTCCTCTTTATGGACATAACATTCTTCGGTGAATAAAGTGTACTCAAAAAAGCTTGGTGCCCTTAGTTGTGTTTTGCTTTTTCTTCCTTCTTTATCTTTAACAACTTTTTCTTTGTTTATCTTGTTTCCCTGGAAAAAAATTTTCAGCAGTTTAGTATTGCATCCCTTTCCCTCATCTCTGTAAACAAACTTTCAGCAGTTTAGCATTGCATCCCTTTTCCCTAAAGGGGTGGAGAGTAGTATGGGTTGCTCTCTCGTGGGGGAACATGCCACCCCTGCCTTACGGGACAATGGACTCTCATTGGTACTGGTGCTTATGGGTTAAAGGTTAAGTTCCTTGCCTTGGCTACCAACTTAAGCTTTTAGCTCAGTGGTAGAGTACTTGGTCCTAACACTTATGGTATCAGAGCCAGAGGTCCCGCACTTGATCCCAAGGGTAGGTGAAAAACAATGGGGCAGGAGAGTAGTATAGGTTGCTCTCTCATGGGGGCATGTGGCTACCAGCTTAAGCTTTTAGATCGGTGGTAGAGCATTTAGTCCTAATGACAAGCTGAAACTGCTGAAAATTATCAGCAGTCTAATATGCAATTTATAATTTAATAGACCAAACCTCAAACCAAGATTCACAATAGCATGCTGAAATGGATACACATGAATTCAACTCAATCCAAGTAAGACAGACATTCTTAAGGTGTAGCAGAAACTCACCTCAGCAAATCACAACCACTACCTCATTCAATCACAATAACATTCACAATATGCAACAAAATGTGCAACAGCCCAGAACATGTGCACTTTCAAAGTAAAAGCATGTGCAGTAGTAGTTATGGTTGACAAGCTTGATTCAATAAAATCAACAATTTGAGCACAAATCGAACTTATGTGGTCCATATAACTTTGCATTGCAGGAGTAACAAAAGCATTTCAAGTAAACCCATCTGATCAAGTATATCCAAAATCTTAGAATTTTAATTGTTTTCAATTTTTTAAAATCATATATAAGGATCACTCCATACCCTAGTATTATTCCCCTTCCCCACACTTCTAAAGACATGATCTTCTAGGACCCCTCTCCCTTCTAAAATACTACTCCACAACCAGGATGCCCTTCTACCCTTTCTAGCGTCAAGAAAATTTACTTTAGGGAAATATCTAGCTTTTAAGATCCTTACCCACAATTGATCTGGATTATTCATTATTCTCCATCCTATTTTTACTAGAAGAGCCAAGTTAAATGCCTCGAAATCCTTAAATCCCCAGCCTCCATCCATTTTGTGTTTTTTCATTCTCTCCATTGACACCCAACAGATTTTCCTTTTCTCCTCCTCCCCCTTCCACCAGAATCTAGAGATATTCTGTCTAACCTCTGCAACACACATTTTGGATACAGAAAACATGACATAGAATACACCGGTAGTGAGTTGGCTACAGATTTTATCAACACTTCCCTACCTGCTTGTGATAAAAAAATTTTCCTCCATCCCTGCACTCTTTTCTCCATTCTATCAATAACAAAATTGAGTTCTTGGCTCTTTGATCTCCCCCAGATAATAGGCATTCCCAAATAATTGCCCGGTACATCAACCGCATGAATCTGAAAAATATGACCAATTTCTTCCTGAGTTACTTCTAGGGTATTCTTTGAGAAATATAAACATGATTTCCTCACATTTATCTCTTGTCCCGAAGCCTCACAATAGATATTGATCATATCCTTCAGCCTCCTACAGTTATCTATTTCAGCCCTTAGGAAAAAGACAGAATCATCTGCGAAGAAGCTATGCGTAACCTCTGGGCAACCTCTTCCCATAGTGATACCTCTCAGTCTTCCTTCTCTCTTCTCTTTTTCAATTAATTTGGATAAAACATTATTCACAATGATGAAAAGGTAAGGAGAGATTGGGTACCCCTGTCATAATCCCCTTTGAGGTACTATCTTTGTTAATCTCTTCCCAGCTATCATAACCGAAAACTTAACTGAATTCAAACACCACATTATTCTATTTACCCATTCCTTACAAAACCCCAATCTTAACAATGTAGCTTGTAAAAAGTCCCATTCTATCCTATCATAGGCCTTGTTCATATCCAGCTTCAGAGCCATCTCACATTTTCCTTTTTTTTCAGTTTCAAGTAATGAAATGCCTCATGTACTACAACAATGTTGTCTTATATTAACCTACCAGGAATGAATTCCCTTTGACTCATCTATTATTTTGTCAAGAAAGGGTTTTAACCTATTGGCCATTATTTTTGAAAAGATTTTATATGAAAAATTGCACAAACTAATTGGCCTATAGTCATTCACTGATTCTGGGCACTCTACTTTTGGGATAAGTACTAAATCAGTATCATTAACCTCTTCTAATGGGAACCTATCTTTAAAATAGCCCTTTACTAGCTCACATACCTGGTTGCCAATTATCTCCCATGATTTCTGGTAGAACAGTCCGGTGAAGCCATATGGACCTGGTGCCTTTTGTCCTCCTATCTAGAAAACAGCTTCCTTAACTTCTTCATATATTTCAGCCATGAGCATCTGGTTATCTTCTCTTGAAATTCTTTCTTCCATACATTCCAGCACAGATGTGAAGTCCCTATCCCCCACGGACCTAAAGAGTGACGAGTAAAAATCAGCAAAGTGTTCGCCTATTTCTCCTTCCGCCTCAATCCAATCCCCGTTTCCTCCCTTTATCCTTGCTATTTTATTTCTGCACCTTCGCTTAATAGTAGTTATATGGAAGAACTTGGAATTCTTGTCACCACATTTCAGCCAATCTGCTCATGCCTTCTGGGCCCAGAATAACTCTTCTTGCTCCCATAACACATCTATTTCTCTCTTTAACACCTCTACCTCCCTTGCAACGGATTCATTCCACTCTGACCCTAGGCATTTCTGCACTCTTGTTACTAGTTTGCAGATTTGCCTTTGACTATTTGTGAAACCAGCTGTGGGCTGTGTGTTTAATGCTCCAGGACCTGATGGAATTCAAGCCTTCTTCTACTATAAGTACTAGCACATTATCGGTGATTCGCTATACATAATGGTGAAAGAGATTCATGATGATCCATATAAATTAAGGGGGATGAATGACACCAATATTGCACTTATTCTGAAGGTGGATAACCCAGACACAATTCGAGACTTTGGCCTAATCTCCTTGTGTAATGTAAGCTATAAAGTAATTACTAAAGCATTCAACAAAAGGCTTCGATCGATCATAGGCAAGGTAGTTGGTAATCATTAGTGCAGTTTTATTGCAAGTAGACAGAGCAATGATAATATAATCATCACTCAAGAAGTAATCAACTCAATGAAAAGTAAAACAAGTTCTTTTGGTTGGCTAGCCGTGAAGGTTGATTTGGAGAAAGTCTATGACAGATTGGAATGGTCATTTATCAGTGATACTTTGAGGGCGGTTGGTATTAAAGGCAAAATATATGAGCTCATTATGGCATGTGTCTCCTCTTCCTCACTATGGGTGCTTTGGAATGGTGAACCTACAAAGTCTTTTTGCCCATCCAGAGGGATCAGGCAGGGTGACTCAATCTCCCCTTACATATTCACTCTCTATATGGAGCGACTACATCATATCATACAAGATGCAATTGATGAAGGGTTATGGACTCCTATTAGGCTTAACACAAGAGGGCCACCACTGTCTCATCTGTTCTTTGCTGATGACTTAATCCTCTTTGGAAAGGCATCAGGCTTTAACGTAGAGACTATACTTGATTGTTTGGATCTCTTTTATGGTATATCGAGACAAAAATGAATAGAGAGAAGATTAAGATATGTTTCTCCCAAAATGTTCATTCATCAAGAACCATAGACTTAAGTAGAAAAATGGGAGTTGGATTAACAAGTGATTTAGGAAAATATTTAGGTATTCCAATCATCCATAGAAGAGCTTCTTATCTGACATTTGCACCACTTATTGAGAACACTAAGAGGAGGTTGTTTGGGTGGAAGAGAGGATATCTGAATCTTGCTAGTAGGACTACCCTCATTAGGGTTGTGCTATCAGCGTTGCCCACGTACTATATGCAAACCATTTAGCTCCCTAAGTATATAATCAACGAATTGGAATAGAGAAGCAGATGTTTCTTATGGGGGGATACTGAAGAAAGTCAAAAGTTACACTTAATCTTATGGGATTAGGTTCATCAAGAAAAAAATGCAGGAGGGCTGGGAATTAGGAATTTACAGAAACATAATAAAGCCTTTATCATGAAATTGTGTTGGGGGCTTATATGAAATAGAGAGGCTTTATACGTGAGAGTGCTTAGGGCTAAATATAGCTATAGTGATAATGAGATTCCAAATGTTAAGAAGTAAAGGAGCTCATCTCTAACATAGAGAGGAATCAACACTATTTGAGAAAAGTTTTGAAATGGTATTTGGAGAAAAATTGGGAATGGTCTATCTTTGTCTTTCTGGCTTGACAATTGGTCTGACATGAATAGGCCTCTAATTGATTTGGTTCAGGGATATGAACACCTCATTGATCGGAATGAGATGTGGCTAAGTATGTGTTATGAGGGGGTGAGTAGAATAGAAGGAAGATGGAGTATTGGTTTTTGTCCCATGTAATTGATCAAATTGTCAGTGTGCACCCCCCATGTGAGGAGAGAGGAGAGGATAAAATATGCTAGAGACCATCCATTGATGGTTGTTTCTCTGTGAAATCCGCTTATTCGACGGGTTACGGATAAGATATGGAAGATCTTAGGGAGATAGCTTGTTTTAGAGAAGATTAAAGCCTTTATGTGGTTAGCTGCTCACGGAAGAACTCATACATTGAAGCTAACGATGCAAAGAGGATAGGAGACGTTTGCCACTTGCCCTTTAAGATGTGAGATGGATGAAGACTTGATGCATATGTTGCGGGATTGCTCCATTGTCAAGGAGTGCTGGAGATCAGTGATCAAACAAGAAAAATGGAATATATTCTCTTCTTTACAGGGTGCAAATTGGATCAAATGGAATATGACTCATGAGATTGGCAAAGAATATACTAAGAAGGTTCCGTAACCAACCTTGTTTGGGTATATTTGTTGGGATGCATGGGTCTCACACTGTAACAAGTTTGATAGTAAGGTGACTAATGTGGGATTGAATACACAACATAGTTTCTTTAGAGCATGTTCAGACAAGGATATTCTCAGAATAAATACTATCAAGAAGAGGATTAGTCATTCTTATACTAACTTGAATCAACATGGAGAGAACTTCATCATATTAGCAGTCGATAGCTCCGTATTAGAGGATGGAAGGAGTGGATGCAAAGGTTACTTTTAGGAAAAATGACAAATGGCTTGGAGGCTTCAGCTGCAAACAAGTTAATGTTCCTCTGGTTTTACAAAAATACTTGGTTGCATTCAAGGCCTACAATTATGTTGGTCTAAAGGGTATAGGAAGATTAGTTTGGTTATTGATATTATATAGGCCATGAATTATATGTTGAGAGGATGTGATCGAGATCTCCTTTCAAGGACTTTGTAGATGATATTAGAATGCTTCTTCATAGGGATTGGCAAGTTGTGGTCACTCATAGATATAGAAAGATCATGACTATTATTGATGATCAATTAGCCAGATACTTACATAGCATAGACAGGATTTTTTATTTCCGTGATCAACCTCCTCCTTTTATCCAAGAGGCGGATGTTGATGAAGGTTAGGAGTCCTTGCTAAGGTTGATGTAATGTCTCTGTTGAAATAGTGATTTCGGTATCTATTCAACAAAAAAAATCACTCATTGCGAGTTTGGTTAAGAATGTAGTGAGATGTAATATAATGGTAAGGACTAGTGAATATAGTGGAATGGAATGATCATTACAGAGGGTTTGTTTGATATGTCATCAAGAAATCATAGAATAAAATTTATATTTTATTTAGAAAACTTAAAATAAATGTGAAATGATCTTCTTAACTCTGTCAAGGCTTAAAAATGGGGGGGCACAGCTAATACAAGGGTGAAAATAGGAAAATAGGTCAGGCCCTTAACATGGGCCTATACCCTAACCTACATAAAACTTAGTCTAGTATATTTAGTAAATAAGTCAGGCTCAGGCTCAGATCTATTGTCATACATATTTAGATCAATAGGTCTAGCCTATTTTCTTAAGGCCTGGCCTATTTAACTTTTTTTTATTTATACTGTTATATAAGTATAAATAAATCATCTAAAGAATTTTATAAATTATTTATAAATTTACCAACTTAAGCTTAATCATAAGTTTCACATCTCATCTTCATTCACACATAACTTCGATCGCTCAATAGGGCAACACTAACTCACTCTCCCCCTTGATTTGTGTTGTCCATTAAAGCATAATAATTGTTATGATTTTATTTTAGTGCCAAATGAAATGCTATAATCTTAGTAGGAGGAGTTTCTCCTAATTTATGTAGGAAAAGTAAAAGAGGTAAAATTCAATTTTACTTTATGCTTGTTATGTTTACTTGTTTAATCAATTTTAGAAAATATATCTCATTAGTTAATAGATGATTGGTTTTTCTCATTCATACTTGCTCAGATAACTATTGTCACTAGACATTTTTTATTTATTTTCCCTTACCAAGCCTTATATTACAACAAGAATGGATATTAAATTTTTAAGACATAATATAATATTGTAAATAAGCATAAAAGGTTATATATGAATTTGGAAGTATAAACTTTAAAGAACTATTTAAATGCCTACATTTTAAGTAGGCCTTTAAATAGGATTCAAGCCTTGTCAGATCTTTTGAAGGCCCAGATCTAGGCCTAAGAAAAAACCTATATACAGGCTCAAGCTTTAAACCTCTATTGTGGGCCATGCTTATTTAGGTTAGTCTAGCCCAGCCTATTTCCACCCATAAACACAGAGTTGGTTTAGCTATATAAGGCTCCGCTATATCCTTTTAGTAATCAGTTGTTAGGATGCTCGAATAATATGATCCATAAAAGGCACCGGATAAGGTTGATAATATAAAAAATTTGGGGGAGGGGGGGGGGAATGTCTAAATGTTAATTTATGGAGGGCATTGTCTATATAACTAAGGACATTGTGATGTATCTAAAATTGTTAACCATCCAAACACATGCTAAGATGCAGTATAACATGAAAGCTAGTTAATAATGCTTATTACAGGTTTTTCCTTTTTGCCATCAATGCTTACTACAAGTTAATTCTTAATTTCTTACTCTAATCAATCAGTTTTACTGAACGAGTGAACGTCCAAGCTTGATGGACATGTATAAATCCTTTTTTTTTTAATGGAAAAAATAACCTAATTTTATACGAAAAAGTGGAAAATCTATTGATAGTCCTATCTTCGTAAATTTACGAAATAGGGAATTTACTTTAGTAAAAAATATAAGGCATGTTGATTATATTGTACACATTAAAGAGATTTGTTATGAAAATAATTTCAAGATAAATGATTAATAATGACATATAACTTAATTAATTTTTTTAATATTTACAAAGCAGTTATCTAATTCATAGCGGCTACTTTTACATTTTATGATAAAAGAAAATAAGTTTAAAAAGGGAGAGAGTAATTAACTTATTTCCCAAAAGAAGGCGTTATTATCGGCTACAAAGTTGTCTAATTAGTGTTATAATGGACCGATTAATTTCATCATCTTTAATTATACGATATGACCCGAGTCAAAGGGGGCCACTAAAAGCAGCTTTGGACTTTTCGGTAATATCACATTACCTCCCGAATTATTCAACACATAGGCCCCGTACTTGACATGGGAGAGGTTGGCACTGGAATGGTCCATTTTGCGATGTTCGGTACGAGCGACTCGCTATAACTTTAAATTGGGAGTACCATCAAAATGGAATTACTGAAAACCCACCTCCCACGTGGTAATGGAGATTCAGTGCTGGGATTAGAAAATTTTAGGACAAAATTATCCCTTCAACCTTCAATCTGTCCCAGTAGTCCACTCCCCATCTTCCATCTCCGGTAACATCCTCTCTCTCCGACGTCCTCCCTCCCTCTCTCCCGCAATAATGTCATTTCCAGCCTCCCTTAACAGCGTTGTCATGAAGACATCAATGTTTTCGATCTTCATCTGAAGGAGAGGACGACAGAGGAACGGACGAGCAACCACCAACGGACTTCTCCGATTTCAGTGATTCACTCTTGCTTTTGAAAGTTTTACCCTTTGTCTTCTTTGCCTTTCTTGTTCGTTCTTGAAATATAAATCATTCTCCAAATCCCAATTCTAATTGTTTTTCATTTTACTTTAAATAAACCTAATCTATTTGTTTATTGTGGATTTTGTTTCAATGAATCTATTGTGATGGGTGGATGCCTTAGAGGGAAGACGATGAAGTGTTCGAATGAAAATAGAGGTGCTGGCCTATTTTTATTTTTTTGTAGTAAGGGTATTATAGTTTTTTTAGAATTTATGTCTAATTTAAAATAAAATTATTATAAGCATTCTCTATAAATATTATCTCATACCAAAAATAATTTTAAACCATCATTTCCAATCCCACTCCCACTGTCACCCATTCTGAATACCTCAAAATTTAAGCCTTTTTACATGTCCATAAGGTTTAGTGCTCATTTGGAATAGTTTATTTTTGAATAATAAATGTTTATAAATCATGATTCAAGGAGTTTTATCTCGACTTACGTAATAAGCACTTATATTCAAAAATAAATGTTCCCAAACATACATTTAATTTATCTCCTTCCAAGTTCCAACTTAAAAAGAGCCAAAAATTTGTGTCCATAATTTGCTTGTACATATCTGTTGGGTCCAAATTCTCGAAGCAAATCTTAGCATATAGGATTTTTTGATTTTTCCTAATTAACAAAAATTCACTGGAAGGAAACTTCAAACTTTTATTAAAGAATACATCATTAATAATAAAAATCACAAATGGAAAATTTTGATTCATGAATTGGACCTAATAGTAGCTTTCTCTATTCTCTAAAAAATTTTTAAATGACTAGAAAATTAATTAGGATAGTAGCTTGAAGGGGAAATACTTATATACTCTTAGAGTACTATGTCCAACAAAAATATAACAACTCATATTATTTTAATTTTAATTGACTGATGATTCATCTTAAAAAATCTAATTTTTATCTTGTTTTTAAGGGGGAAAACTTAATTAAAAAAAAAATCAAACAAAATGATCACCAATATATTTCTCAAAAACAAAATAAAATTTTTTTTTTTTTCAGATGAGTCACCAACCAATTAGAATTAAAATAATCTTAGTTGTTATGTTTTTATTGGACAAAGTTCAGATGATGTGGTAACTCTTAGAGTATGTAAGTATTTCTCAGGGTGAAGATGATTATGTGTAATATTGTCTTAAAATTGGTGGACCAAAAAAATTTGTCTTAATATTGAGGAGGCAAAGTTGCATGAGGAAAGCTGAATAATGCATACTATATGCAAATACATACATACATACATACATACATACATACATATATATATATAAAAGAAATAGGGGTGTTCAAATCCCGGAACGGGACCGGGATCACCCATTCCCGGTTCCCGTCCCGGGGGTGGCTGGGACTGGGATGTCATTCCCGGTTTCGGTTCCGGTCCCGGGAAATTCCTAGGACAACCGAGACCGGGAATTCCCGGTTTTAATAATATAATTATATTAGTTAGATTTTTTATAATATAGTGTTTAAAGTGATTATTTAACACCTAATAAGGTCATAAAAATCACACAAATTGAGCTAGAATTGAAGAATAACATATTATTATCACATTCATCATTTTTGTTATTATCTTTATACATTATATAGTTAGGATTTGTATCACGATATATGCGATTTAACTCTAACTAAATATGTGATAAAAATTTTATCAAATAATAACTTAATTTATGGGGTAAAAAATACAAAAATAAAATAATAACTTATATTTTAAGAAAAAAATAAAAATAAATAAAATAAAAACCGGGATCGGGAATTTCCGGGATCACAAGGTGTGATCCCAGTCCAGAGTTTTTTAGATCCCGGTCCTAACCGGGACTGAAAATTCCCGAGATAAAATGTCCGAGACCGGACCGAAACAATCGGGACTGGATCGAAACAATCGGGACCAGATACTTTGAACTACTCTAAAAAAAAAGGGTTAATGTGCAAAAATACACATGGGCTTTTATCAAAAGTGCACCTAACACCAAATACTTTTTTTAGGGGCAAAAGTAACTATATGGTTACAAAATGGGTGCAAAAGTCACAGCTTCTGTTAATGTTTGCAAACCTCCGTTACTTTTCCTTAATTGTGACAGTTGGAGCCCATGTGTAATTTATTCATCCTTTGACTCAAGTACAGGTGGCAGTTGGGGGGTGGAAGACTCCTTCAAACCCGACAGCTACCCAGTAGCATCATCAAAGAAAAGGCTTGGATTGTGGAATATGATGCTATCTTCTGTATAAAGAAGGCTTGAAACACAATTGAAACTGGATGCTATTGCTGGAGGTCAAAATCTAGCTTTCTTTTTTTCTTTTTTTGGATACAACCTAGCTTTCTTTTCTTATATTTGCCTCGCCGAATCGATCTGCCCAGTATCAAACAAAAAGGAATATGAAACTAATTAGCGACACCCACTTCTAAATTTCATGGCTTATTGCATCTAATAAGCAAACCCACTTCGATTTGATGGAGAAAAACAAAAACCCAATTATAAAGGAAACTTAGGTGGTTATAACGTTGAAGGGATTGAATTCAAAGAAGCACAAATCAATGTCAGAAGAAGATGTTAAAAAATGTGGAAGAAGGCTCAAATCAAACTCAGAACAAGGTTGATTATAGGCCACAAATTGAAGGCAACAATTAGCACATAAGGAACACAGAACATAAATCCACCAGCAAAGATTTCATCAAAGCAAAAATCACAAATCAGCAAATTAAAAACTATTGGCTCGTTGTTGTTTAGAAATCATGACCTTTATCTATAGTAAGCTTCGACCGAACCAGATGGTTAGTAGCATACCCAGTCGCAGATCAAGAAGATGAAAAGAGGGAGAAGATAAATAGGGATCCAGGTTCGTAGCATACCCAGTCACAGACCAAGAAGCCGCTGTTGACGGTAAAGACCCAGTCACGATGATGGTTAGTCGCGCGTCTGCCATTGCAATAAGCGTGACCTCTATTATCACTACTGTCTTTGAATACCAATCAGGAACCTCAACCTCAGCTGAAAGTTAAACGAGGCCGTTTCTATATTTTACCAAGACACCGAAGTAGAAGCCGGCGATGATGGAGTTCTTAACAGAGATTGTGGCAAGTTGGATGGTGCCGACATGACCAGTGAGGAGCAGTGTGATAGTGTTTTTTGGGAGTGTAAATGACATTTTTCAGATTCCTTGATGCCACGTTTATGCAGGTCAGAAAGAGAAATGACTCCAGCTGGTACAATAATGACAAAAGTAACGGAGGTTTTCTAACGTTAATGGAAACTGTGATTCTTGCACTTATTTTATAACCATATAGTTACTTTTGCCCCTAAAAAAAGCATTTGGTGTTGGGTGCACTTTTGATAAAAGCCCATATATATTTTTACACCTTAACCAAAAAAAAAAAAAAAACACAAACACAAAGTGATGCGTTGTGGAAAATGACCCTTCCATCCATACTCTTATGCAATTAATGAACTGCCTTGGATTTTTCTCCCAACAACCCAGTTGGTAAATGCGACAAAACTCGTATTTATGGACATTTGATGTGAAGTTTCATTACTTTTCTCCTTCTTCACTCTTCTTTTATTTATTTATATTTTCAAGTTCAACTTCAAATCTGATTGAGCTTACCACAAGAAAATGATTCATACTTCATAATTACTTGTCAATTTTTGTATTTAATTAATTAACGGTAGTTCAATATCAAGCAGGGAGATTTGATATAAGTCTTTTAAAAAAAAATCGTCAGAGTTTAAACTTTGCAGGTCAAGAAAATCATCCCGACAAAGCTATCTTTTTTTTTTTTTTTTGCCTTCAGATAAAGCTATCTTATTACTCCAACTGAGTTAAAGTAAAATAACATAAATTGTTTTCATAAAAAATAACCTAAATTGCATAAGCAAAACAAAAAACATAAATTACGTGGTTGTTTGTTTGTTTGTAGGTGATTAACATTGATGATAATTGATACAATAGTTATTATTTTAAACCTCTTGCTGTGTTAACTGGACTTGGCTATGGTCCTTGGTTTTTATAGTTTTCTTTCACTCCTCTTCCTCTCCGCTATTCATCTCAGCCTTTTATATTGATATTTGAGTGGTTAAGATTTAATCTTTTATAAAAATAGTTTTAAAAAATATTTTTAATTAAATTTTTGAATTATCTAACTAAGATTTAGTCGTTTTTAAATTTATTTTTTAATACTTTGATGTTTTAATATATTTTTATAAAATATTGAATCTAAACCGCTCAAATTTTAATCTAAAGATTGGGATGAGAAGAGGAAAGGAAGATGACGATAAGAACAAAAGACTATAGCCAAGTCCGTTTTATCCAATCCAAAATATACGACGCATTCTATACTCTACAATATAAGTTAGCAGGGAGATTTTATGTGTTATGTGGGGTTTATAATTAAGTAGTAATATTTTAAAAATAGAACAAGTGGTTAATAACATGTAATTAGAGAACTTGATACAACTTATATAAAAAAGTTGATATAAGTATTTTTCGCAATGTTATTTATTATCAAAATCAAAAATATTATATCCATAATCTTTTACTTGAACCTATATATGATATGGAATCTAGTTAATTTTAATTTTATGTAGATCCATACGACAAAGTTAATCCAGCGAGGGATTCATGTCAAGAATTACTAAGATGGTTTTTCTTATAAATTAAGAAATTATGACTATACAAACCCATATCTATGATACAAAATAAATTATAATGACAATAAAAACTACAATAATCTAATAAAAAATAAAATAAAATTATAGGGACGTGCAATATAAGATATAGTTTTAAAGGGACCAAACGGGTGATTTATTATTAAAATTTTAATCAAGTTTTTGGAAAAAGCAATCCGCAATATTCTTGATGAGCAAACCAATTTAGACAAAGCGGATAAGGGTGTAAATTTGATCCGCAAAATTGTAGAAGACTTGACCACAGTGTAGACGCTGATAATTTCGGTTGTGTGATGTACCTAAAGTTCAGCCAAAAAATAAGAAAAGGGAATGTAAACTGGAGAGCTAATCAGGGGCAAAAATGTAAATGCAATGGAACATTCAGTTTCACTCTCGATGCCTAGTTTTGTGCTCCCCAAGAGAGGAATGATTAATAAATTGTAGTTAAATGCCAGCCAAAGCCAAGGTTTTGCGTTATCCGTTGTTTTGCATTTTCTTCTCCTTCTTCTTCCTCCCCTCTCTCTCTCTGTAACTCCTCACACTCGTTGCTCTCGTGATTCATCCACCTCTACTCCTACAATTTGCTTTCCCTGTAACCTCTTCTTCAATCGAATCTCATCCTTCTTATTTTTTCTTCTGATTTTCACGCTGGTTTCCTAGAACGAAGAAAAAATGGATGTGAACAAAAGCGATGAGACCAAACCCAAACCTCGCCCCAATCGATACACAGTGGTGTGTGCTCTTCTTGCCTCCGTCACTTCCGTTCTCCTCGGATATGGTAGGTTGAAATGCTTTTTCTCTGCCTTCAATTCAGTGTTTCATGGCTACAATTGATTGAATTCCATTCATACGTGGTTGTGCCTTGTGAGCTGTGCCTTTTGCAGATATTGGGGCTATGAGCGGGGCTTCGGTTTTGATTAAGGAGGATATGAAAATCACGTACGGCAAGCAAGAAATCCTGGTTGGTGTTTTGAATGTGTTCTCTCTGTTTGGATCTCTTGCTTCTGGAAAAATGTCCGACTGGATTGGCCGCCGCTACACCATTGTGTTCGCCGCATTCACGTTTTTGTTAGGTGCCCTTTTGATGGGTCTCGCGCCTAATTATTGGTTTCTATTGGCCGGTCGGATGGTCGCCGGAGTTGGCGTCGGCTATGCCCTCATGATTGCTCCGCTCTACACCGCCGAGCTCTCTCCGGCCATGAGCCGCGGCCTCCTCACCTCCCTCCCTGAAGTCTTCATCGTTTTCGGCATCCTCATCGGCTACATAATCAACTACTTCCTCGCCACTCTTCCGCTACACCTCGGCTGGAGGCTCATGCTCGGCATCGCCGCCGCCCCGGCAATCGCCATCGCTATCAGCGTCGTGTTCATGCCAGAATCCCCTCGCTGGCTCGTCATGAAAGGAAAGACCGCGCAGGCAAAAAAGGTCCTCCTGAAAACGTCGTCGTCGCCGGAGGAAGCAGAGGAAAGACTCCAGGAAATTTCCACTTCAACGGCAGCGATCGCCGCCGACCGAGGGAATAGGAATAGTATCTGGAAGGAGCTATTGGTAAGACCCACACCAGCAGTCCGTCGCATGCTGCTCACCGCCATCGGAATGAACTTCTTCATGCAAGCCTCCGGGAACGACGCCGTCGTGTACTATTGCCCCGAAGTGTTCAGAGCCGCCGGGATCCAAAACAAGAAATACCTCTTCGGCGTGAACGTGATCATGGGCCTAGCCAAAACTACCTTCGTGTTGGTCTCTGCATTTTACCTTGACAAGTTCGGAAGACGACCTTTGCTGTTAATCGGCTCATCGGGCATGGTAGTTTCTTTAGCTGGGCTGGGCCTGGGCTCATTGGTCCTATATAAGTCGCCCGAAAAGCCACTTTGGGCCATAATATTGAGTGTGGTGGCGGTATGTGCTGACGTGTCATTTTTCTCTATTGGGCTTGGGCCTATAACATGGGTGTACTCATCGGAGATATTCCCGACGAGGATTAGAGCCCAAGGTTCGAGCTTGGCGATATCGGTGAACAGGCTGGTTTCCGGGGTGGTGTCGATGACATTCTTGTCAATATCGAAGAAGATAACGTTCGGGGGTGTGTTCTTCGTGTTGTGTGGGATAATGGTGATGGGGACACTGTTTTTCTATGCATTCATACCAGAGACCAAAGGCAAGAGCTTGGAAGAATTAGAGACCTTGTTTGAGAAGAACCCCAAAGGTGATGAACAAGGAACCCAAATGGCAGCAGTTTAGGATTGTTTAAATATTTTTTAGTTTGAATTTGTGGAAATTCTTGTGGTTGGGCCTATTTAAGGTTATTATTCATCCTCTTGTCTTTTCTGTTCGGGTCCAGGGATGAAAGTTTTGGGCCTCTGTTGGCATCCTCGCTTGTAAGTATGCAGATTTCTTTTTTTTTTTTTTAACCTGGGTAAGTATGCAGATTTGACAAGGAAAGAAAAGAAGCATCTTTTTAGGGGCGAATTTATTTATCTATTTATTTATTTTTTTCTAAGAAATGAGAGTTGAATTGAAGTGAAAAAGGGGAGAGATAACAAAGAAAAAGGAGGAAGGAGGCCGAAATATTCCAAAATTTGATCCATAATCAAATCCTTATCCAAATAGGGAACCTTGAACTCTATTTAGAATGCTCTAGAAATAATAATAATAATAATAATAATAATAATAATAATAATAAAATAACTTAAATTCAAATCTTAAGATAATGGTAAGATGCTCTAGCCCATCTAAATATTCTAATTTTATTGAAAGTAAATAAATGTAAAATAATGAAAAAAAGATAGTAATAAAAAATAAACCCATATATAAAATCTTAACCCTAATGAATGAATATCCTTCTTCAAATAATATT
This sequence comes from Inga laurina, assembly GCA_963855925.1. Classification (NCBI taxonomy): domain Eukaryota; kingdom Viridiplantae; phylum Streptophyta; class Magnoliopsida; order Fabales; family Fabaceae; genus Inga; species Inga laurina. Next base: position 22,234,567 of record OY979702.1, on the reverse strand, counting down.
AATAAAATAAATCTAAATATTTAAAATCTCTAAAAAAAACTCTAATGAACCGTTATCTCATATTCTATAGTGAATTCAAACCATTTGTTATTGAAGCTATAAAAACATTTATACACAAAAATATTATGTTGGTGAGGATTAAGGGTAGTGGTTTTTTTCCTCCAAAGGGATATATAATTTCATCATATTGAAACGAAAACACAGACTCTAAACAGACTTAAGAAGATCAAACAACAAAACGAAGTCAGCAGGCAACAAAATCTACGAAGACATAATCAACACTACTAGGACCTGATGCTTAAACCGGCCTTGCAGATTGAGGGTGAGGAGGCTAAGATTAAAGATAGTGGTTGACTTATGTAGAGAGGCAGGGAGTGATGACTTTTGATGAGGATGAGGTTTACTTTAACCATTTTTGCATAAACTTCCAAATTTAGATTTTGTTTGATTGTTTGTAGGATCAATGATTTTTATAAATAGCATGAGCTAACGTGTGAGTGGCCTTTACTTTTTCAAGCATTACAATTCAAACTTGAAATCTGTGATCAGCCATCAGCATCCTATTTTGATTACACACCATTGTATGTTACCATATAACACACATTTTATTCACATCTACAGCTTCTTCCTGTTTGGTTCTTAGATTGCATTGTACACTTACGATGGTAATCTTGATTGTATTACCATTAGTGGCTTGTTTGGTTGGGCTTATTAATGATAATATATATTACAATTGTAAAATAGATTACATATTTTTTTTTGTAATCTCCATTCATAGGGGAACCCCTATGAAAACTCATTGCAGGCTTGTAATCATTTATGAAATATCAATTTTAACCCAACTAATATAATAAAAAAGGCAAGATTTGCCCTCACTAAACAAATAATTAAAAATGAGTTATCATCGTTATTTTCTTCTCAAAAGCCTTAACGTCGACACTTGAGAGCAGAACCTCACATTGAGAGCAGAAGGTCGAAAGCAACAGAAGCCGATAGCGAGGTGGTTCACGACAGAGGACGAAAGAAACAAACACCAACTTTACTGTAGCCAACGAGGTAAGTTTTGGTTTAACCGATGAATTGTTGTGATTCAATATTCCTCTCGTTCCAATCGGCTTCACGCGCCTCTGTTTCTTGTTTTTTCCCCCCAGGTTATTATTGTGAAAAGTCAAGAAATTTACATGGCACAAACTCAATAATAATTCTCTTAAAGCTGCATTTTCCAAATCTTAAAGCGTGGGATTTTAAAGTTCGAGGAACGAAAATCATAATAACAGTCCTAAAGCTCAAGGACAAAATGCTATGTTCAATATAAATAAAAAATCCATCAAGAAATCACAAAATTGAAGTCAAATTTGAGGCTCAACATACATACCAAATACCCAGTGAGTAACGCAAAAGTGAAAAATAATAGCTTCGAGAGAAGTCACAGAGCTTCCAACGAGTTCAGACAAGAGATATGGAAAGAATTTATAGGCATATCAGAGTGTTTGACAAGCAAAAAAGAAGCACAGAACCACGCCAGTAGATTAGCAACTTAGTGTTTGACGAGCAGAAAAGAAGCGCGAAACCACGCCAGTAGATCAGCAACTTCCTCCACCTATGTGAGCGGAATGGTGGCAGGCAATTCCTCCACTGTCATTTTACCCTTTGCTCTTCCTCCGCCTATGTGAGAGGAATGGTGGTTTAAAAGAAGGTGGGCATGGAGGCTGTGAATTATTGTAAAGGGCAAAGTGGTCTTTTACAAATACATTAATTTTAAAATGTTACTATAAAATAACTCATTGCGGCCCATTTTGAAAAACATACCAAACATCATCCTTGTAATTAGTATTATATTGCATTCCTATTACATTGCATTACACTGCATTGCAAGTGGCAATGCAATCTAACTAAACATGCATAGTTCTTTTTTGGCTATGTAGAACTTCTTAGTTATTATCACAAAAGAAAGATATACATAAATAATTATCGCCTTTGATGCTTTTTACAAAAACCTAATACTGAATTACACAGTTTAAAAAAATAGTTAAGATTAGTTAAAATAAATTAAAAGTAATAAATATATAAGAAATGAGCTCTTTTTCCAAGTATGCCATTATCATATAAGGGAACAAGTAAGAGAGAAAAATAGAATAATAATAAGAAAAAATATGAAAAAAATGTAGAATGAAAAAAGATGAGGAGAAAAAATATAATTAATTATGGGCAAAAATAGTAAAAATACATTAAATACTTAAATAATTTCAAACAGAACTTATAAAAAGGTTGAATGCAATTCAAATTTCAATCTCTTATAAAAATAAGAGAGGTAGTAAATTGTAAGTAAATAGGAAGGTCCAGTTCCAATCCAAGTGTGAAGCATGTTAAGTAGGGTACAGTTGGTAATTGGCCATGTTCTCTAACCCGGACCGGCCCGGAAACCGGTGACCCGGGCACTAAACCGGTCCGGTTCGGTGACCCGGTCCGGGTCAACTTTTTTATTTTTTAAAAAATTTTATTTTTTTTTTAAAAATTCCTTTAGAATTTCATACTATAAGCCTAAAATATTCTATTTTTCACCGGTTTGGTCCCGGTTTAGCTCCGGTTTGACTCCGGTCTGACCCACTGACCCTTGACCCAGTACCCTGACCGGTTCACTGACCGGTCCGGGTTTAATAACCTTAGAATTGGTATGGTACCTCATTGAATTGTTTGGTGAGCATTTTAAGAAGAGTACAGAAGGGTGAGTCCTTGTTGCATTTATTAATTTATGTGTCTTTATGTGCTTGGAAGCTTCCCAAGTCTCCAAGATGCTTCTCACTCACACACTGAGACATGGGATCCCAGCTTTGATTGAGCCTTTAATATGGCTTTACTGCTATTAATTCGTATGGCACTATTCTCTATAATCTTTCTTTTCACATTTAGGTTATTCAGATACTTTTGCTCTGCTTCCCTTGTGCCACATGTTCCAATCTAATCCTATTTATAATTTTATTTATAATTTCAGTTTAGAAAAAAAAATAGAATATGTTATAAGTCCACTTTCATATATTAAATGAGAGTGTTACAATTTTATCCCTATTAATTGTAATAAATTTTAGGTAGAGAAAGAAAAAAATAGGTCAGAAAATCATATTTATAAATGAGAGAAAAATTTAAAAAAAATTATCAATTAGTCCATATTTATTGAATTGACTAACTCTTCTTGATATGTGAGAATTATATAATTTAGATTTATAAATATACTTTTTTTTTGCGTGAATTTTCCATTAAATTCAAAATATTAAATCCTCATTAATTACACTAAACTTCAATATCATATTAATTTATACTCTTTCATTGCTTCACTATCCTCTTAAATATATATATATATATATATAGCAAAAAAAAAAAATTACAAGGCACCTTCTAGAAGGTGTTCTTAGCCGCTTTTATAAGGCATCAAATAGTTTCAAGGTGTTCTCAGGGGATCGTTGCAATGTGGTAGCAGTACTAAAATAAAAAAGGCCAAAGATTGTTTTTGAAACACACAATTTTTTGGGTCTTACCGAACATTACCGAAAATTTATACTCCCTCCGGTCCTAAATATAGGATATAGTTTGTAGTGCAAATTGCACTACAAACTATATCCTATATTTAGGACCGGAGGTAGTACCAAATTTCCCTAGAATAGTTTTTCCTTTGACAAGGTTAACCTGAAAAACTCAACATTATCAGTGGCACTGTAACTGGGAAAAAGGGCTTCACTGACTTGAAACGAAAATCAACTTCAGCACTGATATTGATAGTCTCAGATCCATTGTGGACCTTTGTTGTCCTTGTTGATGCCAGTAGGTAAGAGTGGGAAGTGTTTTAATACGGCATGGCCATGTATTAGCTTATCCATTTAGAGAAAGGAAGCCTCGTGAAAAAAAAAATAATTATTATCCCACACACGTTCTTGAGTTAGCAGCATTTGTGTTGCACTGAAAATCTGGAGACGTACCATTATGGTGCGACTGTAGTGTTGTACTGCGACCATCAGGATTTGAAGTATTGATATAATAAAAAAGAACTGAATATGAGAAAGCTTATCCGAAGTTATGGCTATATGAGTATAGCAAATTTCAGGGGCGAAATTTATTTAAAAGGGGGTAAACTGTAACACCCCAAATTTTATTCCCCAATATGCCTTGTAAACATTTGTGGCATTTAATGAAATGGAAGGGGAAATTTTGGTGAATGTGATTATACTTCCAGCGAAATTTCCTACAAGTTAGTGAGCTTGTCGTGTGATTTTGTGTGACCAAATGATGAGTAAAAATTATGAAATTTTACAGGGTGAAATTAAATATCCTAAACTTTAATTTGATAGATCATGTGAATCATTTGAAGCTAAGGAGTTATGAATTTTTGAAGTTAGCCTAGAAAAACTGTGAATTATCTGGAACAGTACTCAAAAAAATTAATTCTTGGAATTTTGTGCTTCCAACTAGTGAGAAACTATATTTTTCCTTGAAATTATACTCAATAAGGGTTCTATATCCTTTGGAATCACTCTGATACAATGTTTACAGATTTAGTTATGATATTTCAAAATTAGGACAGAAAATCTGTCAGAATCTCCATTAAATCCGAAAATGGAATAAAAACACTACTACAAAAAACACAAGCTGTGACTCTTAATTTAAAGAACACTATGGCGCTTGGGAAGCGTCATAGCTTCCAATGCCATTAAACAAGCTACGGTGCTTCTTGAATATATGGAAGCGTTGGAGCTTGATTATTTAAAATTTTTTAATTATAAAGCTACGACACTTTCTGGGGGAAGCGGCATAGGAAAGTGACACTTCTTATGGTGCTTTTCCAAGGAAATGCCATAGAAAGTTAATAACTTCCAATGACACTTCCTTGGAGAAACGCCATAGAAAGTCCTTTTTTTAAAAAAAAAATCATAATTATTTTATTTTCCTGATGTAAACTTTCATTTACAATCCAAAATTCACAGCAATTTATAATACAATTTACAGCAAAATGAAATAACATAGCACATATCTTTTACAATATTGTGTTTTCATGTATTAAGCATAAAAGAACTCCAGCATTTGACTTATTTAAACTTGAGCCATACATGTTATTTCTACGGAGGATGAAACTAAATATTATTATATTTCTAAGCTTAAAAATTAAAAACCTTACAATATGTAGAAAGTTCAAGAAGACAGAGTTGAAACTTCACATAACTACCTGAAAACAAAATTATGAGCACACATGTAAGATTAATGAGAGATTTTAACTAAGAAAAATGTGGACCAAATGTTGGGGGGAAAAACACTTACATGCTAGAGAGCTTCTGAAGAAGGCCGAGACAAGAAGAAAAAAAACAAGTGAGAGAGCAAGCTTTATACTACAACGGAGGTCTGGGAAATAGAGGAGCTAGAGGGAACGCGAGAAGATGAAAATGAAAATGAAAATGAAAGTGGCGGGCTGTGAAAATTATATAGCGTGGGAAAAGCTATAGCACTTTCTCAAGGGAGTGTCATTAAAGGCATATATTAATGGCACTCCCTTGAGAAAGCACCATTAAAGGCACTAAACTTTTTTTAATACAGAAACTTTCGTCAATTGGCACTATGGTTTTTGTAACGCCCCAATTTTCAATTAAGGGCTAATGATAATTATTGAGGATAATTATCGGATTAAAGTAGAATTAATGTATATTGGTGACAATATTAATTTATATGTCATAATTGATGGAAAATTTAAAGAATGGAATTATTGGCTTTAAGTTGGTGATTAATGGGGAAATTAATTACTAAGAGAAAAATGGGAAGTGTGATTAAATGACTAATGAATTGGTTAGAGAAGCTAATTGGTGACTAAGTATGTGGGAACCAATAGAAATGTGGCATGTGGCAAGGTTGTGGGTGTGTGAGAAGGGAGAAAAGTCAAATGAATATTTTAGTGTTTCTCTCACCTCTCTTCCCTCTTTATACGCTGAACATGGTATGGGAGGGGAAGGAAGTGTCATCATTTTCCTCCTTCATCTCCTTCACTCACCTCTCTCCTTCTCTCTCTAAATTCCAGCACCATTGTTGCCAAAACGGGAAGGAAGAAAAGCTTGAAAAGGTAAGGACAAATGATCTCTAAGGCTCAAACTTCCTTCTATAAAGTTGTTCCTTGGAGTGAGAGCTTCAATTTGAGGGTTTTTGTTTCTCCATTGGTGGTGATTTGAGGAATCACGAAAATGTACAAGTTGGAGAATCATGAAGTGCCTTTGGGAAAGTTGTTGGGGAGTATGGTATGTTGTTGTTGTTATGGAAATGGTGCCTTGTTTAGTGTTTTGAATTGATAGAATTGCATTGAAGCTTAAATGTGAAGTTTGGCATCTTTTGTGTTGGTTTTGTGCTTTGGTCAAAATAAGGCATGTAAATGGGTTGTGATTTTGGTCATTTTGAGGTTACCATTGTGTTCCTTGTGGAAAATTGTATGGGAATAGGTTTGGTTAATGATTTTGGAGCCATGGAACACTTTGGTAGAAAATTGGAAAATCTGTCCCTTGGAACTCTGTTCTAAGCAGTTTATTTGTGTGGACGTTTTGAATGACCAAATGATTTCAGAAAATTGTGAAAATTTCCAGTCTTAAATTTCACATCTCAAGCTTCAAAATGGACATATATTTTGTGTCATTTCGTTTGGTATACTAGGAGTTATGACTGTCCAAAGTCTGATGTTAAATCTGGGATCAATTATGAAGCAAGGTGGACATTTCTTAAATTCTGTATTTTTGTGGTGATTTCTAGTATTGTTCCATATTTTTCTAGTAAATAGGACTTAAATAGCTTTCAATGGGCTTTAGGATCACCTCATTTCGATTTTTCTAGAATTAATTATGAATTTTTGAAGTTACCTTGGCTGCAGCGCAAAAGTTTCTGTGCAAGTTTTGGCCGCAGCCAGAAATTCTTGGCTGCAGCCAAATACCTTCTGTGCGTGTTTGGCTGCAGCCAGAGGATACTTGGCTGCAGCCAACCCCCATTTTCAGCATTTTGGGATTTTTAAAGGTGATTTCCAACCTAGTACTTCCCAATCCTTTAGGTTGACCTTATTATAGCCACCTAAAGGGTGTGAATGGTAACCAACCTTAAGTGATATGAAAGTAAGGGTTTGGAATTGAGATTGACCCTATGTCCTTAATTCGGTTATAGGGTTGGGTATTCGCCATGATCATGGTTTGATATCCACTCAGATCGCGAGTAGCCGATGCTAGAGCATACGTGGAAAGAATAAGTGTAGGGAACTTACGTCTCCTTTATGTATTGATATTTGTGTTTGTGTGTTGATGCATGTTATTACTTTACTTGATTATGTGAAACATATATGAATGATTGAAGCTCTGTTTCTATGTATGCTATGGCCATGAGTATGTTGTTGAAACATTGAGCATGCGGATATATCATTATGTGACCACGAGTTACTGTGATACAAGCATGTCATGCATTAAACACTCATCTTGCATGCATATTGGTATCTGCTTCCTACTAGGATTCTCTAGAATCTCACCCTCCCCTACCAACATTTTAGACAGGATAAATGGCTCGAGGAAGGGGCAAGAGACTAGGGGCGGCGAGAATCCCTTATGGGCATTTGGATTTGGTAGTTGGTTATCGTTATATGCTGGGATAATTGTATATGTTCGGATGATAGATTAGAATGTATAATTGGATATTTGATGTATATGTACTTGGATGTCTATTGGGTTATTTGGTTATGTATTGGAGATGGATTTGTGTAATCCCCGTTGAGGAATTGTAAAGGGCGTATTGCCCTATTAATCTTTAGTGAAGGTATGAATCCGGGTTTGCCGGTATAATTATTGTGCACTCTGATATTTATATAAATGTGATTTATCTTCACAAAGTAATTGTATTCGAAATATGAATGTGAGACTAGGTTAAAGTGTTTGATAAATGTATTTGTGAAAATCCTATCTTAAGGACGGGAATGTAAATGAATTTTGATTATTATTGGTCTCTATTTCATTTTTAATCACGTGTTTCGGATATAATTACAGAGGTGGTTATAGTTTTCTTTCTTTCTTTTAATTTTAAAATCTTTCATGAATCTTAACTTATATTTTTATGTGTACTTATAAATTTTTTCTAAGTATTTACTTGAAGTTACAACTTTCTCTTAAATTTCCTACATATTATAAGTTTTTTAATTTTTAAGCTTACAAATATAATTTTATTAATTGTTACTTGTTTAATTAATTTGCGTTTTTTATATTTAACTTATTACTTAAAATTATTTTTTAAAAAAAACTATTTTCTATATGCCTACTTGCTTAAGAAAATGTTGAAAAAGTCTTAAAAAAAACAGTTGAGAAAGTCTTACAAAAAAATGACGTTGAAAAAGTATATTGAGCTTTTAATAGCACTTTCTCAAGGAAGTGTCATTAAAGGCACTATTGTTTGCAAGACTTTTTTTAATACAGAAGCTTTTGTCAATTGGCATTATGGGTTTCTTTTCTTTTCTTTTCTTTTTTTAAGTTTAAGATCTGTCATGAATCTTAACTTATATTTTTATGTGTGCTTATAATTTTTTTTTCAAGTATTTGCTTGAAGTTACAACTTTCTCTTAAACTTTCTATACATTATAAGTTTTTTGATTTTTAAGCTTACAAATATAATTTTATTAGTTTTTACTTGTTTAATTAATTAGCTCAATGTCTTTTATATTTAACTTATTACTTAAAATTATTTTTTTAAGAAAACTATTTTCCATATGCCTACTTGCTTAAGAAAACGTTGAGAAAGTCTTATAAAAAAATGTTGAGAAAGTGTTACAAAAAAAATGTTGAAAAAGTATATTAAGCCTTTAATGACACTTTCTCAAGAAAGTGCCATTAAAGGCATAAGATTATACTAATTTTCTCCAGAACTTCAAGATTATTACTAATTGTGGTAAATCAATTATATATCTTTTTTTTTCCCCAAAAAGCATTTGGAAAATTAGAACAAATTGTGTCTTGAATATATTTCAAAACATTTTTAATTTTTTTTAGAAAAGGTTTCTCTAATTGATTTTCAATTGCTTTGTAAGAAACTTCTTCTTTTAGAAAATTAATTTGATTTTCCTTATACTCAATTTGGTTGATAAATTTTGTATAAGGTGGACTAACAAATTCAAAGAAAATTGTTTTGCCCAAAGCATTAGTTTCAATTCCTTCATCAAGTGTTAAAAAGGGTTTTAGTTTGCTGATGAAAGGAGAATCAAGAATTACATCTTGAGATAAAACCTTTGCTAGGATAAAAAGTTCTTTGATTTCGACACCATTATTTTCAACTACTGCATTTGAAAGCTTATAGTTGACATCTATGGAGATCTGTTTGGTCCACAAAGATTTTCTGTGGTTTTCCCAAAGAATTTTATCGGAATTAGACCTTCTCTGATACAGCTTTGAGCTGCACCAGTATCAAATAATGCTATTGTTTCTAATACGAAGGTATTAGCAACAATAATTTTGACTGGCACATGCCATTGTTGGATTGAAATTCTTGATATAAGATTCAAGAAATTCTTAGAAGTTTTTTCATCATTTTGTGATGAATCTTTAACTTCTTCAACTTTCTTTTCTTCATCAAGACTTTCTTCCTGAATTTGATTTAAAATAAGAGAATGGAATTCCTGAGTATTTTTCAGATTCCTTATCTCTTCTTTTAAATTGTTTATTTCATTCTGAAGGTCAAAAATTGAAACAGATTTTGGATTGGTCTGAAATCTTTTGATTATTTTAGAGAAATCATATTTTGTTTGCAAATTCTTTTGCAAATATTTTTGGTTTGGTTTTGAAGAAGAAGCTGTGCTTTCTCTTAGTTTGTTGAAAAACTTAACATATTCTTCATTAGTTGAAAGAGAGTTAATGATTTCAAAAACCAAATCTTCTTCAATAACATTTATTTGTACATTGTCTATATTGGAACCAGTTAAGACTGATTCCTTGATTGGGTCATCAAGTACAGGATTTCCTGGACTCGCAGCAAACTTGTCAAGACAATTTATTTGAAAATCATCTTCTTCAGATGAAGATGAAATGTCATCTAGTTGAAGTTCATTAACTTCTTTAGAGGATGATACTTCATATTCTTCTTTAGAAGAGGTTTCTTCATCAAAAGATTGTTTAATTGTTGAAGAACTGGTTCTTCAAGTTGTAAGGCATTAATTCTTTTATTAAGCCTACAATATTTTGCCATGTGACCTTCTTTGCCACAACGAAAACAAACAATTTTTCCCATAGGAAGATCCATAGGATGTTTTTATTTGAATTCATTTTTTAAATTTCTGGGTTTGTTTGTTTTTGGTTTCTTCCAAGGTTTTCGATATTTTTTATAATATCTTTTAGCCTTGTGTTCTTTGTCTTCATGTCTGTATTTAAGTTTTTTAGACTTTTTACAGGCAGGAAAACCAAATTGGTCACAGAAGGTTCCTAAATCCTTCCGATTTGATGCTTTTTCTTTGGCAAGTTGATGTTGCAGTTTATCTTCTTGACAAATTTTAAAGTAGTTTTTTGAACAATTGCAATTAACTGTCCATATGTTAAATTTTTGTAATGGATTTGACCATCACTAGTTTGGTTTCTCAATTTTTCTCTGATCTTATCTCCTAGAGATCTAGGAAGGCCAACAAGAAATATTTCTTTTCAGATTGGATGATTTCCATCCTCTCTAGTCATTACTCTTAAGAGAAAATTGTCTCTATACCACCTGAGTTGGATAGAGTTTTACATTTTAGGTTTGATAGAAGATCTACCGATTTATCTCTCCATAGTGATGGATCACCAACGAAGTGTGCTATGATATTAATTATAAGACAGTTAACAGCATCAGACATTGATTCACCATTACTATCAGTCATAACAATACCATCTTGGGTGGTCTTTTTGGTTTACAAATTTATATTTTTTTGTTCTTGTGTGAGATAAAAATCCCACAACATCTAAGTTGCCCAGTAAAGCCAGATAGCAGTATATGAACAAAGTCTTCCTCTTGACAATTGTTATATATTGCATAGCCATTACTAACCATTGTCATTTGTTGGCATAAGATTTAATAGCCTTTAATGGCAATTAAATCTACGTGTATTTGATATTTGTGCTGGTGTATTGATGCATGTTATTGCTTTGCTTGATTATGTGAAACATATATGAATGATTGAAGCTCTGTGTTCTGTTTATACTGTATTGTGGCCATAGTTTCTTGAAACATTGAGTGCGTAGATATGTCATTATGTTAGCATAGGTTTTTGTAATGCAAGCATGTAAGCACTTATCCTACATGCATATTGTTATTGTTACCTACTCAGATTCTCTCGAATCTCACCCTCCCCTACCAACAATTTAGATAGGTGAATACAGAGGGCATGAAGAGATCAGAGACGAGAACTACACGAAAGGATTGTAGTAGTGGAACGAGGATAGGAAGATGTCTACGTTTCGTTGGGACGGGTTTAGACATCCAAGTAGCTCTGTGAGACTACATTAATTATAATTATCATGTATGAACCCCTATGGGAAATTTCTGTAATCATGCACATAATCTCAGGATATTTATGTTATTCCTTTATTGCCCACCGAACCACACAATAATATTCCACTGCAAGTCAAAAATAAGATAAGGGTATGACATCTAGACTATAGCTCCCCTCTTTAAAAGAACAAAACTTAGAAGGTGTCATATATCCCATAGCTTTAATACAATCCCAGCCAAAGAAACATATGGAAGAAGGGGCACTGACAAATGTCATCCATTATGCATCGAGTGATGGCATACCACATGATATTTACTTACAAAAAATTTCCCATCATAGCTCCACAACCATGGCATGTATATTCAAGTTCGAAATCATGAGTATGGTTCCAAACAATATTCATCAAAAAATAAATCATCTCAATAATCATGAAGATAATAGTACTATTTCAACTTAAGAAACCATAACAAGCATGTTCATAATCTAAAACATAACATCATTTCCAAATCTTTCCGTTGCAACACACAAGTATACTTAAACAATTTCTAAAATACATATCCATGAGTTCTAATATAAACAAGCATGCTTGAAGAGTTTCTAAGTATAATATTAGTTTCTATCAAATATACAATTCCAAATCAATCTGTCTATAGGCTCAACAAATCCCAAAACAATTTAGTGTATGTAAATATAGTTGACAAGTATATAAAAGAATAACTAAGGTTACCTTTACTCCAAGCTTATTTTTACCAATACCTAACACAAAATAATTTAACTTAATCTACACCATTATAATACAATTTCTCATCAATCAAATTGCTAAACTAATATTCAATTTAATTACATAGACTTAAAGTCTCCAACTCTACCTTTAACTTCCAAATATCACTTTTAATAAATAAATCCCCAATCCAATATTAAATTATATCTTTTCCAAATCCTAATATTTCATTTTAACTAATAATTAACCAATAATTGCTCAAATAGATCAAAATCCCAAATTTCTCCAATTTAGGATCCAACCAAAATACTCACTTTCATTTTGCAAGCTTTAACAACATTCTAAACCTATTAAACATCAATTCTACATGCAATAAACATAACCTAACCATTAAACTCAAGTTTAATTAGTACAACTATTATATTCACTTATAACATTTCTCTAATATTCAAACCCTAACTCTAAATCTCTCAAATAATACAATATAAAAATTCTAAACCGATTAAATGTAAATATTTACTCATATCTACATTTCTATGATCCCCATTTTTTTGAAACTCAACACTTGCTTCAAATCAAAACCTTCAGACTTGTCTTGCTCCAATGAACTTTATATTTTTAGAAAGCTCTAGATGGATAGAAAAAAATTTATGAAATAAGTGTTGAGGTTGGAAGAATTTTTGGGGATGAAATGGAGCTCAAAGCTATCTTAAATAGTCATTAATGGAGGATTTGACGCTCACAGGAATGAAGAAGAAGAATAAGTAAAAGAAGGAAAGAATGAAGGCCGCAAAGGAAGTGAGCAAGGGAAAAGGGTTAATTACAAGGGTTACGGTGCAGATTTAGCAAAGAACTATTTCCCAATGTACACCCAACACAACTAACTATTTTGGCAATGCAAAAGTAGACATTGTGAATTTTTTTAGCAAAAATAGCAACTCCATTTACTAGCCATTAACTACATGGATGGAGAAAAATATTTGACCAGAATGGGTGACGTGGCAAAGATTTGAATGATGATATGGAATAGTTGACTTTCAAAGCTTGGTGACATGTGATAAGTAAAATATTTACATATTTATTTTCCCTTATATGATAATTTTGTGGATGATATTTGAGCTCAATTTAATGAATTTGGGTGTAATAAATAAATAAATAATGATTTTGGCATAAAATAGAATTTCTTGAAAAATATTAAATCAGACACTTTTTTAGTTCTCAAACAATATCTGGAGCTCTAGATGTCGGATTGAGATGTTCTTTATATGGATAAAAAGTTAAGAAAGAGCTTTACAACTTTTATGTTGAGGTCAAAACCTAGTTATATCTCCAAGAGTTTCGAATTTTGTTTGTAAGTTGAGAAGTGAATTTATTCAAGTCTGACCTTTGCACACTAATTTGACCATAACTGGAGTTGCAAATATTGAAATGAGGAGTTTCCACTTTCATCTTCAAGCTAAGATCTAGAGCTACAACTTTCATGAAGATCAAAATGTGAAATTCCACCAACACCATTTCACCTACCATTTCACCAATTCCACTTCATCTACTACTTCATCTACCACTTCATCTTCCATTTCACCTACTACTTCATCTACTATTTCACCTACTCCATTCTTCCCTATATATCGCCATCCTCTCCCTCACATATGACACACACAATTTCATATCCATTACTTTCCTTTCTTCTCCACATACACCATCTTAGAGTAGTTTAATGCACTGTATTTCCTTCTTGCATGCCTCTTTCATGGAAAGCTTAGGTAGTCCTCCTTTATAGATGATATAGATTGCCACATACCTGGAAGGTTTTACCTTCTAAAGGGATGACTAGAGTTCTCCATTTTCATGCATCTTGTGGTTATATTCTTTTGTTTTAGAATTTAATAATTAAGTTTATGTTTATGAAGTTTTCAATTTATTTTATTTTTGTTTTTAATTTTGTAATACCCGGAATTTTGGGATTTGAGGCTTGGGAATAAGCCTAAATTAAGTGGACTGCTAAGCCCCAATTTAGCAGGAGCCCAAACGTAGATACCAACTTCTACTTCTTCCGTCCACGGGTCCCATGTGACTACCCTCGTCTCAAAAGACGTGCCAGATATCCCCTATCACCAAAATATTGGGTGTGGACCGCACATTGGCCTTGGCTGTACCTACTTCCTCGAGTTCCATAATATCCTTAGACCATTCTCATCTAGTATTGCACCACTAGCTGCTCTTCGGAACTCACCATTTCTCACGGCTAATTCACAAATCGGGAAGATACCCTCCTTTGGTACCTCCTGTCCGTGCATATTTCCTAGCACTGTGTAATCAAGACCATATCAGTATACCATCCTGTTGCCGGAACCGCCACTCTAACAGAACCACTTTAGGCTCCTCCAGAACCACTTTCAGCTCCACCAAAACCGCTTTCGACTCCATCAAAACTGCTTTCGGCTCTGATACCAAAATGTCACGCCCCTTTCTCAATTGCAACCTTTTTCAGAGTATTTGCGGAAAAAGATATGCGGTTCGGTAAGCAACACAGGAATAGCATAACTATACTGATAATATGTGCATGATTACATAAATTTCCCATAGGGGTTTGTACATGATACTTACGATTAAGGTAGCCGCACAAGGCTACTAGGGTGTCTAAACTCATCCTAGTAAAACAGAAACTTCTTCCCGTCTTCGTTCCACTACTGTAATCCCCTCCCTCGTACGGTACTCTGCATTGTTGTTTGCATATCTTCTGTCGTCTCCTGTCTAAATTGTTGGTAGGGGAGGGTGAGATTCAAGAGAATCTTAGTAGGAAACAGATACCATAATGCATACATGATTGATGCTATGTGTGACATGTTAGCTTTATCTAGATGTATGCCCCATAATGACATTTCTGCATGCTCAATGTTTCATACAACAAGACTATGGCCACAGCGAAAATAGAAACAGAGCTTCATTTTTTCAAATATGCTCTACATAATCAAGTAAAGCAATCACATACATCATTACACAAGCAAAGATATCAAATACATGCAAGTAAGGTAAGTCCCCTACCTTAACCCTTTTCCGCTTCGAAACGTGTGACTCGTAACGCGTGCCAACAGCTCAGGCCCCATATTCGATCCTACAATTCCACATGTACCATTTAGACACTTCCATGATGTTTCTGGAGGTTATATGAGTCTATCTTGAAAAATTACTAAAATGCCCCCGGGGACCCGACCCGGCCCCACTGTACCCGGTCCGATTGTACTTTTTCCAAAATTTTGACATGGGCTATTCTTACATATTTTCACCCAAGGAATCCATTTTTGGACTCGGAATTATCAAATTCAATGTCAAATTATGAAATTGCCCTTAGCAGCCCTACTTTTAGGGTTTTAGGGGCGTTTCCGTAATTATGTTTTCTTGGCCTTTTCTGAAAAAGTGCCCAACTGTAACCCTACCTCATTTTCACTCCTAAACTCAATGGAACCATCAAATTATTGAAAATTCAACTCTAAGACCCATTTACAGCTCTGGCCGAATTATATGGGTTTTCCGGGAAAAATCGGGGTTTTTGGGTTTCGGCTCCGTAAACGTGTTCCTTTCTACTCCTAACCCTTATTGACCATTACATTAGGTTACAACTAACATTAAGACCCAATTTGGGCAGCATAACCCCTAGGCAACTCAATTTCCAAACTTTAAAACCAATGGCAATCCGGTGAAATTTCACCGATTAAATTGCCCACAGCAACCAGAATGAGTAATACTCCCTCCGGTCCAAATTATAAGACAAAGTTGACTTTTTTGGAGAAATTAAGGAAGCCAATTAAATTAATTTAGAGTGTTTATATTTTTAGTATCCTTAGATTATATATTAGTTTATTAGTCAAATTAATTAGTTTGAAGGAAAAAATAAAAATATAAATACTCTAAAGTAATTTAATTGGCTTCCTTAATTTCTCCAAAAAAGTCAACTTTGTCTTATAATTAGGACCGGAGGGAGTATACGAAAGTTTGGAAGTTACCTCAAGCTCCCACTAGCTCTCCCTTGATATGGCTAAACCCTAGCCCTTCTTAACAAGGAAAATTGAGCCTCAACAACCTTAAAGAACAAGAAAGAGAAGCTTAGGAGTAGAGTTATACGCGTTAGGAGCTAAATCGTCGGAGAAATCGGTTTACCTTGTGACTTCTCTTCTCCTTCTCTCTCTAAGCTCTCTCAAGCTTTTTCTCTCTATTGGTTGCTGAAACACGCCAGAAATGAGCTTGGGAGGAAGATGATGACCTTTTATTTTAATATCTAATATCATATTTCATTTATTTGATAATTTCCCAATTTTTGGATTTTTACAAAATTCTGGCAGATTTCTACCCAAACTTTGAAAAATCATAACTAATTCTAGTAAAATAGAATTAGAGTGATTCCAAAGCCTATAGAACCCTTATTGAGTCTAGTTTCAAGCTTAAATATAGACTTTTGCTTAATGGAATCACAAAATTCCCAGAATTTCAATCTTTGCATATTAGTCCAGAAATTTCACAGTTTTTCTGTGCTGACTTCAAAAATTCATATCTTTTTGTATATAGCTCTAATTGATTCATATGACCTATCAAATTAAATCTTAGGATGTCTAATTTCATCTTGTAAAATATCATAATTTTTTATCATCATTTGATCAATCAAAATCACATGACAAGCTTACTACCTCATAGGCGATTTCACCAAAAACATAATTATATTTTCCAAAATTCACCATTTTACTTTCTTAATACCCCAAAGATATAAAAATAATTAGGGGATAAATTTGGGCTCCTGCTAATTTGGGGCTTAGCAGTCTACTTAATTTAGGATTATTCCCAAGCCTCCAATCCTAAAATTCGGGATATTACAAATTTCATCATGTGCTAAACTTTCATTTTTCTAGGATGATGACGTAGCTTACTAATGACGAATGGAATCTTAACTTATTAAATCTAATTTGAATTTCTCTTTCATGATTGGGTTTTAATTATTGTTCTTAATGCTTTCAATTGATTGACCACCTTTTAAATGATTTCAATATGTATGTTGATATCGGAATGAGATGCATGTGTATGGATCCTATAGCTAAAACCATAGCTTGCATATGAAATAGGAATATATTCATACAAGTTATGTAGTCTCAATGATTTTCATAAATCTTAATGCATGAGTAATTGCTTGAATTCATATAGGAATATATTGGATTAGCAATTAATTACAGAATTGCTTGACCTTAGAAGAGGTTAGTAATTAAATTAGGGAAACTCAACTATCGATCATATGGAATAAATTGAACTAGAATAAATAAGTGATTCAATCCGAAATTTGTTAAATGAAATTTGACCCCTAGGACTTTTTCTCATAGTTGCTTTCATATCATTTGCACTCATATTTAATCATTTTTTTTGTACTCTTAATCACCAACTAATCAATCAACTAAATAGAATTAAATTTATCCATTTTGGTACTTAGTGATCAATCCTTGCGGAAACAATATTCTACTCAATTTTGTATTACTTGATTACGACAGTGTACACTTGCACTATTTAATAGACCATTTACACTTGTAACAATACGGCTACATGTTTGAGTAGAAAAGAAAACATAATTTATAACCCTATATTATATCAAAAGAAAAGATAAGAGGAATACAATGTAACACTTAAAAAACAAGATTGCAACATAAAAGAAAGGAAATCGACGGGAAAAGGGTTTCAAGCGCTAGAGAGACTGAAGAAGAATTTGGCCAAGAGAGTTGAAGAAGTGAGAGGGTGACGAGAGTTGCTGGCAAGTCGCGAGAGAAGGTAATAAGGAATTGACAAAATGAGAGTTTGAGATATTGTTTTAGGGTTTTAGAGTATATGAGAAAGTGGGCAAGTGTGGACCATGAGCTCACAGAGATTCTTTGTTAGGGCTACAGACGAAGAGACAAAAGATTCCTCATAGGTAAGCATTAATTGTGCCAAAAATTGTTTCTTTTTTGGTTTAACAGTGAAATCCCGTCAAAGCCCTTCATTAATTTAGGCATTAACTTGTTTCACAATGAGTGGAAACAAATTGTGAAGATGGCATTGATGAGGCAATGATCTACGAAGCTGAGGGGAATCAGGAGGAGACAATTGAAGAGAAGTATTCAAGGCTACTGAGAAAGGTAGGTGACATTTTGTTTTAAAACCCAAAAGGGTGTGGCCAGAATGAAGGAAAAATTGAGACAGGGGCATTTTACTATAGTTGAGAGCATCCAAAAATAGGTGAAAATGGTAACAAGAATGTGGTACGGGGAAATGAAAATGATAATTTGGTTGAGGATAATGACAATGTCAATGTGTTAATGGAAAATGATAATGAAAGTGAAAATGCCAATGAGAGAGAGGGAAAAGTTGAAGACATGCCAGTGGGTAATGAAGCAGAGCAAGAGGTAATTGAGTTCGATGCTAACTTAGATGGCATTGGGTTAGTGGATGATGTTGAAGGGAATATTGAACTTGTTGATGACTGGAGTGGAATTGAAGAAATTACTAGAACCTAGTTTAATGATATTGTACGTGTAGAGGAAGGAGTAGGTGGGTTGGCTAAAGCTGGGGGTGATAGTGAGAGTATGGGTGAAGATGAAGATGGCTCCGATAGTGAGGATGAGAGCTATATGGGAGAGAGTGATAGCTCTTATACTGATGAGAGTTTATATTATGATTATGAGATGGAAGAGGGTTGTGATGGAAGTGAATGTGATAAGGAAGAGAAGGAAGTAGGCTAAAACCATGTTCCTAGGCTTCCATATGAGAGTAATGGGCTGAATGAATTAGATAGGCAGGGAAGAAAGCCTTTTTTCATGATAGGGATGACCTTGTTGGACAAGGATGTGTTGAGAAAGGCTTTGATAGATATGCTATCCAAAATGGTGTTAATGTGAAAATATCTAGAAGTAACAAGATAATATTGATAGTGACGTGTGAAGTAGGCTACCCCTTTAGGTTATATGTACTCAAAGATGGAGAAAATGTGGGATATAGAACAATTCCTCCTAATAATTCCTAACAAAGGAAGCCCGTCATAGAAAGAACAACTCTTATCCTCCCTTTATGAGGAACCAGGATGCACAATAAATGCCCTAAGTTGAGAGATTCAGCAAAAAAGAGCAACGACTAAGATGTAGTTTTTGCCGACAAGAGGGACACAATAGAAGTACTTGTAAAGTGGTAAGTTATGTTTCTATGTCTGCTTCATCTATAATCTACAACTATCTAACACATTGTCTTATGGTTTGATTTAGACACCCCAATCAAGCAATGCTCACCTAGGCAGATCGAGGAAAACTCCAATTCCCATTTAATTGTCTTAGACGGATTCAAATCAGTCATCCAACCCTACCAACCATCCAACTAGCCACCCAAACCCTCCCAACCATCCAATCAACCAAGAACAAATAAGTGTGTGTACTCAGCTAGAGTTCCATTTGGGTATGGCATGAGGTTTAATGAAGATACTGGACGATGACAAGAATCACAACCTTCCAACTCCAACATCAAACTCAAAGGATGATGACAAGAATCAAGATGAACTCTGACAAGTCCTATGCTTAAGCTGCTTATGTCTTTTAGTATTTTGGTGATAGATTAGTATTACCCATGGGATTGTAACAAATGTCTTTTGAATTATGTGGCTACATACTATGAAATTTTGGTCTTTTGAATTATGTGGTTACATACTCTAACTCTTTTAAGACCACTACATCTATGTGACCAAACAATTGGCAAATTTATTTCATGTAATGAGATATTATCACTTTAACTTACCTATATTCTTTTCTATATGTACCTTTCTAGTTAAGTATTATGTTTACATACATAGCTTCTAAAAAAGTTGGCAAGCATTGCAAACATGCACATGTTGTTCACAATTACTTGCCACATTTTAATTGAATTTCCAAGTCTTCTATCTCACAAATATTCTTCCCAAAACTCCACATTATACATCATTCATAATGTAACCCCAGTCATCATCAAAACCGAGATTAGTGTTTAAACTCATTTTATAATTGGATAAGAGATCGAGAGTAATTAAAAACCTTTTTCCAAAAACATATACGACAAGATCTCCATCCTTTCATTCACAAAAACAATTGGCTTGTTCGGTTCGTCACATATGCAATATCAGAGTATTAATAAAATTCCCGACATTCACCCGGGATAATATCATTAATCCAAGAGTTTTACAGTGCATCATTGCCCATCTCAGTTTCCCAAACTGGGGATTACACAACAATTACAAATCTATGATCAATCCAATATATACATACAGTTGTCCAAATGATAACCAAAAACCAAAAAGAAACTAAGACTACCATCGACAATCCTAGTCACCCTTGCTCACTTGCTTGTCCTGAGATCCACTTGCCCTGGCTAAAAAAATGTTATTTGGAAATATTGAGATTCAAAAGAATCCCAGTAGCAACAGTTTACGTATATGATGTAAAATTAAACAAAGCATGTAAGTATATATCACAATTCAGTTACACAGAATTCAAAACCGGGCTACCTGCCATAAACCCAATCAGCAACATTCAAGGCCGGGCTACTCGCCACAAACCCAATCAGCATCATTCAATGATAAATACTTACGAGCAATGCATTAAACATGATATAGGATAAAGTGTCACTACCTTGTTCTTTTCGTTCTTGTTCAAGCGTATGCCTTCTACGTTCCGGGCAAATATCAAATCCTATAATCATTAAGGATGACAGGTTATCACTTATTCCATTGCTCAAATGACTTCAAAACACTTAGTTTTGGTTATCATTAAAGTCCCTTAAGTAGCTATGAAAGTCTCTAACAATCGCCTAAAAGGATTGGGAAGTACTAGGTTGAAAATCACTTTTAAAAATCACAAGGTGCTAAAAATAGGGGTTGGATGCAGCCAAGAAACCTTTGGCTGCGGCCAGAAACAGCACAGAAAGTTTCTGGTTGCAGCCAAGAATTTTCTGGCTGCAGCTAGGAAAATTCTGTTTCTTGGCTGAACTTCAAAAAATCATAACTAATTCTATAAAAATCGAAATGAGGTCATCAAAAAGCCCATTGAAAGCTATTTAAGTCCTATTTACTAGAAAAATATGGACCATTACCATAAATCACCACAAAAATACAGAATTTAAGAAATGTCCACACTGCTCCAGAATTGTTCCCAGATTTAGCATCAAAATTTGGACAGTCATAACTCCTAGCTCAAAAATCGAAATGACATGAAATATATGTCCATGTTGAAGCTTGGAAAGTGAAATTTAAGACTGGAAAGTTTCAGAATTTTTCAACACCATTTGCTATTTTAAAACGTCCATGCAAAGCCACTGTCAGAACAGAGTTTTTCACTAACCAAGACTTGCCACTTTTAAAACTAAGTTCCCAATGAATCAAAATTCATATATAATACTACTCCCACACAATTTTTCACAAGGAACACAATGGAAATATCAAAATAACCAAATTCTCATTCCATCTATATGTTCTGTTTTTTGCCTATGTTCAACAAAAATCCCAAAATTGTCAAACTTGGCATTTAAGCTTCAATCAAATTCTATCTATTCAAGATACATCTTAAAGCATCATATCCATGACAACAACAACTCAAACACCACAAGACCCTAATTTTCGAAAATAGGGCTAAATTCCTAGAAATTCCAACGTAACCAAATGACCACAAAACTTATATCAAAATGCTCAACTCACTCCCATTTTCAACTTTCTCCAAAGGAGTTCTTTGATTCTCCAAACTCTATATCTCCTTGAGAGTTCAAATCACCACCAATGATAAATCTACAACCATAGAATCAAAGCTCTCAATGCAAGGAACAATATTGAAGAAGGGAGTTTTTCCATTAGAGGTCATTGGAAGAGTTAAAATGGTAAGAACTTACCTTGGCACTTCCTCTTTCTTCTGTAGAAATGGAGACCGAAAATGGAAGAGAGAAGGAGAGAGATGAGTGTGTGAGGAAGATGAAATGAGTGTTATTCATGCCCCCATCCCTTGGTCAACCGAAATGTAGGAGGAAGAGAGAGGGAAAATGATATAATAATAGCACATTTGACTTTTCAAGCTACTCCCTTACCCTCTCATCTTACCACTTGTCCCATTCTTATTGGCTCTTCCAAAGTAAGTAACTATTTAGTTACTCTAACCACTCCATTAGCCATTTAATTACATTTCTCATTTCCTTCCTTAGTTAGTAATTAATTTCTCCACTAATCACTAACTAATTATCCAATAGTTCCCATTCCTTCAATTTATTTCTGATTTTGGCATATTAATTAAAATTACCACATAACACATAACAACTCAACTTTACATTCACAAAGTATTCACAATAATCATCATTAACCCTTAATCAAAATTTGGGGCATTACACATAACTACATTACATCATCTGCCTTCTCAATAAAAATACAACAAACAAAACCCATAAAACAAACAACATTGACATTGCTATTTTAAACTTCAACTTCTACATCCTCAGTTCACCTTCATTCACTTCATGTCTGCATTTAAGATTCCTTATTTCACAATGAATTGCATCAATTTCTTCGTTGATCCTCTGCCAGTGATCTCCTCTTCTAATCGTTCTATTTTCTTTGTATAACTTATCACCATCATTTAGCAGCTCCTTAATCACAGTATTTGCTTGCTCCCCAAACTCACCATCATGTCATGAAAAATATCCGCAGCCACCATCTTGTAAGTAATCAAAAATGTTTTCAAATCAGGAGAAAACTTCGAAAAAAAAATGCATTCCTACACACCCCACAGAACCTTGATATAATCTCCTACCTAGTTGTAGTATGGGCATCCATAGAACCTCCTACTTGGGTTCCCATTGGTTTACACTGTCCATCGTGGGGCAACCAATCTATGGTGTTAATATCTCCTCGGAGCTTCGTACTCGTCCTCCCGACTAGGTTATCTAAGCAAAGCTACCCGTCTTTTATATCTTATCGTTGTTAAAGAAGATGATGAGTCCATCAAACTACTCCCAGCTGTTGGAAAGATGATGAGTCTGAGCATCAAAGAAGAAGACATACCAGGTCACTCCTCCTTCTCCCTCCTCCTTCACCTCCATCAAATGCGTCCTTCTCACTGCTACTTCATCTTCGTTGAACACCTCCTCCTCACTGTTCCTTCAAATCCATTAAACTCATTCGCCAATCTGGTCTATCGTTAGGGTCACATAAATGAGAGAGGGGGGAAGAAATGGTAGGCATTTCACATTTTATGGTACATTTAATACACCATCTGCCACTTTTCACAATAATATGCCAATTTCAACATCATCTCTACTAAGAACAAGCCACGTGGAACAATTGTGGATCCCACAACACTTCAAATGGATGGATGTTAAGACTGGTTAACAGAGTTACTATTTCTGCTAAAAAAAATCATAATGTCTAATTTTGCACCTCAAAACAGTTAGTTGTGTTTGGTGCACATTGGAAAATAGTTCTTTACCAAATTTGTACCTTAACCCTAATTATAAAAGTGGTGTGGGACCCATGTCTTTTTTTAATTACTATTCTTTTCTACTTCTTTTTCTTTTTATTATTCTTTCTCTCTCCTTCTTATGACATTAAGAAAAATTCTTATTTCTCTTACCTATATCTTAACACTAGAAAATTTATAAATCCTCTTACTTAATTAACCACCATTTGTCAAGATTCTCCTTTACTCAAAATAATTAGTTTCAATTTATGTATTTTACTCAAAGAATATTTCATAACCTATAAATTCTTATAATATTTGATGTGGGAAATATTTTAAATACTTTTGTTTAATCCCCAAGTCTTAATAAATTTTCTCTATACACATAATTTTATAGTAATTTCTAATGAACATCAAATAATTTCATTAAATTCATTTTCAATATTAATAATATATACTAGTACTACCTTCAATTTCCTATCATATTTAAATGTTTCAGCATTCTTTTAATCAAATTACTTAATATATTTCGATCAAAAATTACTTAATATATCACATCCCCATAGTAATTAATTACTATAAATAATTTATTTTGTATTAATTATTTTTTTTACATGATGTATTAATTATTTTTCACACATTTTTTGTCATCTATTTTTTTACTCATTCTCTCTCACCCACCCTCTATACGCCTATTTATAACTTTCAACCGACTTCTTAATCTATCTAATTCAATTATTTGTCGTTTATCAAAAGGAGAAGAGGGAGTAACTTCTAGGTTGACTCGTATCAACTTCAAACATGGCAAGAAACATACACGTAATATTGGTAATTTGCGTGGCCTATGTAAACTATAAGAAGTAAAATAATTAAAATGACATGAGAATGGCTTTGCGGTATTAGACGGGATGGGAATACAAAGTCGAACGTTCAGAAAGAATGATGTGAGTGATAGGAAGCGTACTTATTGGAAGAGACTACAACCTTATGCAATGCAGGTGATCAAAAGGGGAAACCCTTGATGACATGAGGAAAGGGTCACAATTGAATAAATAATTATAGAAAATATAGCTATGGTCAAATGAGTACTTAGTACTAGAATTTGAGCCAACCAAGTGGTATGAAAAGCTTCCCACTAAATAAGAGATTGCATATTTGATCCTGTTTATAACCTCATCACTTCGGTTTAATTAAAAAAAAAAAAAGAGTACTAGAAAGTGAAAGCTACCGCCTAGTGATATCCTGCTATTGAATTCAAATAGTTAACCTTACACAACTGTGTGTTTCAAATTTCATTGGGCATATTCTGAAAGCGACTGTTATATATATAGTATTCCAAAAACCAAGCTAGTGTGTGCTTGACATTAATGAAAAGGAGTACTAATAGTAGTCACTTTATTTTGGGGGCTTTTCACTCTAACTTTTTTCATATATCCTTTGTCTTTAGATTTTGTTGTTTCTAATTGTATTTGTGTATATAGAGCATATGTACGTGAATGTGCTAGTGCTTCTACTTTTTTCGTTGGAGCCGTTTAAATTCAAACTTGAAATTTTATTTTTTTAACGATCCATCACCATCCATTCATTCTTTTTTTTTTTTTTTTTTTTTTTTTTTTTTTTGTAAAGTCTGGTTCAAGGCCATTGTCTGCTTCCGCAACACACAGATTTTATTCAAATCCATGCATCATTCTTATTATAAAATCATGTATACAAAGCTCCAAGCTATGTAAAAGCATTATTCTATATGCATATATTTATACACTCTTATAGTGATTGTCTTCATGCAATGTAACAAAGAATGTGAGTTCAGATTTTTCAGAGTCTTTCAATATTCTCATGATTAGCACTGAAAATAAGAGGAATGAATATGGATGGAAATTATAATATATATAAATATATATTGCTATAAATAATAGTTATAAACACAAGAGAACAAATTAAGCAGAGCTGAACCTGTTATGTAAAGTCACAAAATTTAGCAGAAACAAAAAGAGAAGAGAAAATTCTGGTATCTCTCTGATAAGATTACCATATTCATAACAACAAGCCTCCTTCTGATGGAAGCAGCAACAAGCCACACACACACACACACACACGGGTAAATTGGATTATTAGCCTCAATTTGTATCAGGACAAGTGTAAGTTCAGTATTCCCTAAATAAAAGACAACTTTTTAATGTAACCACAAAAGGACCATAATTAATCTCTAACTCTAATCTTGCCTGGCGCTTAGTTATGTAAGTCTTCACCTACTAAATTAACCATAATCTCAAATTAAATTTAGATCCAATGAAGTGAAAGTTCTTTCTTCATCTTTAAGTGAAGCAAAAATGATTCTGTTTTGTATTACAATAATTTCTGTCTTGTTTATGTGCTGCGATTCAAACAAAATATAATCCACATCAACCACATCCACAACCACAATTCTTCTAGAAGAGCTTTTAAAATTTTCCACCATACCATGATAATTAATGGACTACAAGTTGATTGGTTTATATTTTGTTACATTACTTCATTCTCTACTTGTATATTTTTGCAGTAAGCTAGGTTTGGTTCTACCAATAATTTTTATAATGTTTTTGATACATCGTTAGGTTCAGGCCTGGTTGATTTGTAACTTTTTATATGCCACTGAGCATTTGAATTGACTAGCTAAGGGTTTTTCCAACTTAACCAATGGTTACGTGTTCAAGCCTTGAGTGTGCAGTTGCGATAATTACTCAGAGGTGGTAAAGTCCCCCATTGTGAGCTTGTAACCCCCTTCCCACCTTAGGCCGAGATTAAGTTCCTAAGCTCATAATTAAGTTGTAATTAGAGACCATAATTCAAGTTGGGACTTATCAAAGAAATCTTTTGCCCAAAAATCGGATTTGCAAAAACTTTTTCAAACTTATTCACAATAGTCTCGTATTCACAATACAAAACAATAATGGCCTGAACAGGTGAATTCCATTTACAAATATTAGAGTGCAAATAAGTTCCCGACTCACTCGGGTTCCATTCATAAATAAAAGGGATTTACACAAGGCACAAAGCCTACAATTCATACCCTTCTTCTTGGGGATTACACAAAACCTACTAGATACAATTCCAAAATATACAATGATAACCATCCACTCCAAAATATACTCCTAAACAGGAGCTCTAACTACTCTTCGTCGCCCCGCTTGCCTTTGGATCCTTCGGCCCTGTCTAAAATGGTTAATTTTGGGAGAGTGAGATTCTAAAGAATCCCCGTAGTAACAAGTCAATCATATAGTGTACAATAATAGTGCATGTAAGCAAATCATTATCAACAACAAGCAACTACAACGGCAGTTACAACGGCAATGGTTAGTATGACACATGTCATCCCTGACGATTGCTCACGCTGAATTGCTCACGTTGTATTGTATCACCACAATCAACACAGTATAATTCACCACAGCTGGGATCCATATTAAGCATATCATAATCGCAAGCCACATAGGCAAGATACACACACACACAGCCCACGGCTGATTTCACACACACCGCCCCACGGGTCGGATTCACAATATCCATGTCGATTACGACGGCAGTCCAACGGCCGACCTAGAGATGACCACTGTCACTCCCTATACGGCTCACGCTGACCTGCTCGCGCCGTAATGGACCATGGCACACATTTCACAAATTCAACGATAAGTTATGCATGCCAAAACATCATACAAGATATGAGAGAAAAGTCACTACCTGAGTTCTTCCGGGCGTGTCCTAGCGCCGGTCTCTCCCGAGGAAGGCAAATATCAAATCCTATTTTCACAATTAGGGACAAAGAGTTATACTCTTATTCCAAGACTTAGTTTACTTCATAATACTTAATTGGTTATCATTATTGCTCTTTTGGAGTCATTAAATACCCCTAATAAAACTCCTAAAGGGTAGGAAGAACTATCCCAAAGATCCCCTTTTGGAAGCACAAAACTGAGATTTTACACTGTTTCACTCGAGCACAGATGACCATGCTCGAGTGCTGATGTACGGACACTCGAGTGATGGTACGGACATCACTCGGGCACAAGAGAGTGAGAGGCAGCGAGTGAACACCCGAGAGCACAAGGAAGTTTTCAGAAACAGGCTCACTCGAGCACAAATGCCCTCACTCGAGCACTGGTACGGAAATCACCTCAAACACAAGGAAGTGAGACAGAAAGCACATGCCCGAGAGCACAAGAGAAATGGCAGTAGCCCAAATGGCTCACTGCACTCGAGCACACATGGCTCACTAGAGCACGGTGCCCATACCTGCGAGTGAGAAGGCACACCCATGCACCTACTCGCGAGTGACAACCTGAGAAGCAAGTTCTTTGGTGTCAAATACACTCATCACTCGAGCACAAGGAGGGTCACTCGAGTGATGTTCATCCCTCACTCGCGAGTGAGGTTATGCTTGCTATGACCCAGGGAGTGCAATAAGAACACAGAGAGCAAGAAACGATAATTGCACTACCGCACTCGAGCAGAGTTCATCCCTGCTCGGGTGACATTCATCCCTCACTCGAGCAGACCCATTTTCTGCTCGGGTGATATTCATCCTTCACTCGAGCAGACCCATCCCTGCTCGAGTGAATCTACCAGATAGCAGAAACGCAGAAACAGAGGCACTCTCCTTAACCTTTGCCCAATTGATTCCTATGGATACAAAACTTAACCCAAAGCCATTCTCACACAAAAACACCCAATAAACTCAATGGAATCCTCAGAATCCTCAAAATCTTACTCCATTATCATGATTTGGGTTTTGGGCAACAATTTCAATAATATACCAATCTTAGCCAAACTTCACATTTCAATTACCAATCAATCTATCTATCCTAAACTCATTCCAAAACAC
Source organism: Inga laurina (assembly GCA_963855925.1). Taxonomy (NCBI): domain Eukaryota; kingdom Viridiplantae; phylum Streptophyta; class Magnoliopsida; order Fabales; family Fabaceae; genus Inga; species Inga laurina. Next base: position 22,206,041 of record OY979702.1, on the reverse strand, counting down.
CATTCTCATGCCAAAAACATACCAAATGAACAGTGGCATCCAATTTTCGGATTCAAGCCAAAATTTCCAGAATTTATAAACTACTTTAAATGGTATGAAACATAGATAGATAGATTGGTTTTACTCACCTTATCAACTCTTCCAAAGAGACTCTTTGATTCTCCCACAATCAAATTTTCGTGTGACACCAATCAACACCAAATGGCCCAACTATACACACCAAAATGAAACTCATGACTCAAGGATCAACATTTATGAAAGGAACTTGAGCAATGGAAAGCATTTACTTACCCAAAGATCAAGCTTTTCTTCCTTCCTTTGGGCACAAAACTGACAAGAGAGAGAGATGTGAGAGATGGAGTGAGGAAGAAGAAGGAAATGATGACATACTCCCTCCCCCATACTTCAGCCGAAAGAGAGAGAAAAGAGGGAGAAAGTGATCCCTTGTCCTTTTGTGGCCTCATCCATTGGCTACCACAATGCCACTTGTCAGCATCTCATTCATTCCCACAATGAGCTCACATAAGCTAGATGCACTGGATTCCGACCCATGTACAATGAATCTCAACCCTTGATTTTAAATTCCCCTCATATGCACACCAAATTCATATTACATTAATTCCATTGTTCCAATTTCCACTAATTATGACATTAATTAATATAGTCATAAAATACATAATAATCCCAATTAAATCCATAATTATCCATAATAATCATGATTATCCCTTAATCAAAAATTGGGATATTACAGAACCTACATTACCATGAACCGGACTAATCAATTACTAACAGCGCCCAATACTGGTTGAGAAATAAAAAATAATAATGTTTTTATATGATCGGTGTGTGTGTGTGTGTCATCCCATTGTCTAAAATATTGTCTAAAATTTCTAGACACGCCCCTAGTGCGCTATAAGCCTATAATTTATAGAGTTTGAGTTGCATTTCTGTACAAATTTTGTATTATATAGAAATTTATAGGTTATATTAATTAACAAAGGTATTTAGTAAAAAGTAGTGGGTACTCATGCCCCTGAATTTGAAAAATTGAAGCACATTTGGCATATAGCAGTGTTTGATGAAGCATATCATGAAAGTAACTCTAAATACTAGCGCAAAATAGGGGAATGAATTGCATGAAAATGCGGAAACTCTATCCACAAAGTAATCCATTTTATATTAAGAAACTCTTTTGTTCTTATTATCACCTTGAGAGGTGAGAGACAAACAATTATTGAAAGCCATTTTTAACTTTAAGCACATATAGTACCTGCAGAAATAAATAATTAAATTAATTAATCACCCCAATTATATAATATATATACATCTCAATTCCCATCACTAATTCAATAGTACACTACAATTCATGGTCCCCATATCATCTAACAATCATCTTCTTGTCTGTGCATGCACCAAAGCAAATGTACATAATTCTTATTTTCTAGAGATATTTAGAGATCTAGCGGAAGAAAAGTGATAAATGTAAGAATGAGATTTAAACCACACAATTTGTTTAGTCACTTGGCTTGTTTTTTTAATTAAAGTATATATATTAATACATGATGAGTAAGTGAGTATGAAAAGAAAGCATGAGAAATCCAAGTTAGAAAGGTTAATGATGATGAGGGCATTGAAGGCAGACAGAGGTGATTAAGGATTCATATGGTGTTTGTGGAAAAAAGGTTATGCTAATATATTAGGGAAAATAAATTTGGAGGCCCCCCATAGTTTTTCACACTTTTTTAATTAAGTCCTTATACTTCAATATTCTAAAATATTGTCCTTATAGTTTACTCTGCTAGCAGAGTTAATCCTTAAAGTTTTGAAGGACCACAAATTGATTTGAACTATACACAGTACACATGACATTAACGGCGTCAGTTTGTCATATAGGGACTTAATTAATAAAATGTATAAACAATCGGACCTCCTAATTTATTTTCCCTAATTAATGTATATAGTGATTAGTATGTTAGTTTTTATATGTTGGTTAATTAAGTAATTCTACAAATTATCCGAATTTTGTTCTTCTTGCTTTGGTTTGTTTCCCTCGTGTTTGAATTTCAAAGTGTTTTATTATTGTTGTTGATATAATAATAATAATAATAATAATAATAACAACGACACTAATAATAATAATAATAATAATAATAATAATAATAATAATAATAATAATAATAATAGTAATAGTAATAATAATAATAGTAATACTAATAGTGGTGGTGGTGGTGGTTGGTTTTTATACTTAGTATGTTAGTTTTTATATGTTGGTTAATTAAGTAATCCTACAAATTATCCGAACTTTGTTCTTCTTGTTTTGGTTTGCTTCCCTCGTGTTTGAATTTCAAAGTGTTTTATAATAATAATAATAATAATAATAATAATAATAATAAGAAGAAGAAGAAGAAGAAGAAGAAGAAGAAGAAGAAGAAGAAGAAGAAGAAGAAGAAGAAGAAGAACAACAACAACAACAACAACAACAACAACAACAACAATAAGAATAATAACAATAATAATAATAACAATAAGAAGGAGGAGGAGAAGGAGGGGTTGGTTTCAGGATTCTGGTCCCCTACCACATAGTTCATATGTCTCTAACCAAACCTACACTAATTCTTCATTACTTTGTAATCATCACTACGCCAAACACAATTAGCAGTAGATTCTTTCACATCTCGATCACTTCTCTTCCTATTAATTAATTGAAATTGTTACACCCAACCTGACGTATTGAAAATTCGAATGTATTCTTGTTTAATTTTATATATAGAAGATGTAAATTTCTAATTTTAGTTAGAAAACAAATAATTTTAAATAAATAAGCTCTTTCTGCTTGATTTACTTCTAGTAATGTCTCACTTGGAGATTCTTCTGTAGCACCTTATAAGTTCGAAATTTCACCTTGGAAATGAATAACAGCTTCCTTTGTCTATTTTCAAATAATTTATAATTAACGTAAAGTATAAGAAACAATTTTGTACTGTTTTTTAAGTATATCAAACAGTGTTAATTAATCTTCATGATTCGATCTCTTCGGAGTTTGAAACTATCACACCTTCATCTTATTTTCACCTATTTTAGAGTATCTACGGAAAACGATACGCGGTTCAGTGAGCAACACAGGAATAGCATAGATATATTGATACTATGTGCACGATTACGGAAATTCTTTATAGGGGTTCGTACTTGATAATTACAATTAATATAGCCTCACAGCTCTACGTGGGTGTCTAAATCCATCCCAATGAAATAGAGACATCTTCCCGTCTTCGTTCCACCACTGCAATCCCCTCGTACGGTTCTCTTCTTTGTTCTCAGCATACGTTCTATATTCTTCTATCTAAATTGTTGGTATGGGAGGGTGAGATTCAGGGGAATCTCAGTAGGAAAAGCAATACCAATATGCATGTAAGATAAGTGCTTAATGCATGACGTGCTTGCATTACATAACTCATGTTTACACAATGACATATCTGCGAGCTCAATGTTTCAAATAACATACGTATGACTATAGCATAAACAGAAACAGAGCTTCAATTATTCATATATCTTTCACAAAATCAAGCAAAGCAATAACATGCATCAATACACTAGCACAAATATCAAATACATGTAGGAGAGGTAAGTTCCCTACCTTAATCGCCCTTCCCTGATCTTGGAATAATGTGCCTCGATTTGTGTGTCAATCCCTTGAGCTCTCTACTTGGTCCTAAAACGTCAAATGTACAGTTGAGACACTTCCATAGTACTTTGGGTGGTTATATTAGTCTATGGTGAAAATTTACCAAAATATCCCCGGGACCCCGACCCGGCCTCGCTGTACCCGACCCGATGGCACTTTTTTCCAAAATTTTGACTAGGGTTATCTTAACTTATTTTTGCCCAAGGAATCCATTTCTGGGCTTGAAATCACCAAATTCAATATCAAATTATGAAAATACCCTTGACAGCCCTTATTTCAAGTTTTAATGGTGTTTTCGTAATTATGTTTTTTTGGCCTCTACCGAAAAAGTGACCAACTGTAACCTCACCTATTTTTGCCTACTGAATCCAATTGAACCATTTATTTTATGAAAATCCAGTTCCTAACCCCTGTTCTGGTTCTGGCCGAAAGTTTCACAAAAATAGGAAAATGGAGTTTTGTGTTTTAGTTTCCAAAACTTGTACTTTTCTACTTCTAATCCTTTATTAATTCATTTAAACACTTCTTAACCATGATTCAAGGAAATTTGGGCAGCATAACCCCTTAGGATTATGGCTTTTCAAACTCACAAACCAACCATGAAACTTGGAAAGATTTCAAGAAACAACACAACAACCACACGAGAACAAGTTCATGAAGTTATCCTCTTGCTTCCAATCATAGCACTATAACTCCTTCTCTTCCTTGGAGACTTGACTTGCTAAACACATGTATTCATGAACAAAAGAAACTTAGAGGAAGTGTTACACAAGAATAGGAAGACAAATCACTAAATCACAACTACTTTACCTTAATCTTCTTCCTCCTTTTCTCTAAATCTTCAAGGTTTCTCCAAGTTCTCTCTCTTCCTTTCTTTCTCTATGTTGGCCGAATGTGCACATGGAAAGAGGAGATGTGGTGTTTTATTAATTTAAGTCTTCTTACCTCTTGATCATTGATCTCATCAAGGGTTGAGATGGTAACACATGTCTTCCACCATGCTTCCCTCCATGCTTCCACCATACCTCTTCACTTTATGCCATACTTCCTCATAATTTGACTTACTTGTTCCCTTACCATCACCCTACCATGATCATCATGTCCATACTTCATGTCATACCCACCTTACCATTGTCATCATTATTCTTTTCTTGTAGCATTTTGGACATGTGCTCATGAAATTAATTTATTCCCCTTAATTTCACAATTCTTGATTTATTCCATCAAGAATACTCCAATTGAACATTTTTCTTTATTTTCCTTGATTAATTGAAACTAACTTCAATTAATTGGAAAATAATTAATCTTGGGATAAATTGGCAAAATTATGATTTTGCTATCACCTTTGTCATTTAACTCATTTCTCAAATTAATTTGCCCATTTTCTTATTAATATTAATCTTTCAAAATTCATAAGATCCAATTTCATGCTTATGCACCCTTTTTATTGAATTTCTCAATTAATTACAATATGTTTTTTGGTGAATAAAAAATTGGGATGTTACATAAACTTCTTACCCACCTGTTTTAATTTGTAAGTCAGATTGTAGAAAAAGAGGAGAGAAAACTTTACCCAATAACAATGAAGAAGTCACCCCATTCATTGAACTACTTATTTTATATTGTCCAAAAAAAAACTACTTATTTTATTAACAAAAGTTTATTTTTTTCCCGCATCATTTTAATTAAAATAAATCTCTCAACTAACATGTGTGAATCTTAGTGAAAGGGACATTATATTGACGCTTCAACACAAGGTCTTGAGAGAGATTTTGATTTAGGTGTTTATAATCCAACTTAAAATCTTTTGACTTTAGATATTAATGAGTTATTGAATCATTCATTTGAATTGAACATTGATGACTAAAAGTTAAACATTACACTCATGGAGAGTTATTGTTTTTTCATATATAAGCTTTTACGATAAAATTGCTTTTTAACCGGAATTCTTCAACTAACCATTAACGTTAGTCAAATGTTACCATAGGGTGGGATTAATTGGCCGATTGCTGAAACTTTCAATGGAACATTGTACCAATGGCAAGTTAAAGATACTAATTATACGATTTATACCTAACAAAAACAAAACTTAGAGTCAAACATTATCATTACATTGTACTGCAATATATTCTAGGGTTTAATGAGATTGAACAAAACGGATCCTTTATTTTCACTAATGTCAACACCTGTTTCCATTTTGATAATCGAAGAGTAATAAAGATATAATTCCATGGGCATACAGAAAAGTACAATTATACTGATAAAAATATTAGTTTACAATTCCGATATTGTTCGTTGACGGAAATGGAAAATATAGCGAAAATTTAATATTTACAAATTTCACCAAAATATCACAAAATAGACTAGATTATAACCACGATATTGTCCTCGCCTCGAGACATGTGCCGTTCACTTTCCGGCGTCTACGTCTTTTCCCTTTGCCCCACTGGTACCCACTGAGGTATTTATTTAAAAATAGGGTGAGATTCCGAAGAATCCCTGTAGAGACATAATATCGTTCATAGAAAATACGAAAAGTAAATATGACATGCGTCAAGATATGTACAAATTAATGAACAATATAAACACATCATCATCATGTATACATGAGTAGGGCTCATCCCCACAATCTACATCGGTTGGACTTCTGCCAACTCCCAGTGTAAATGCACCTCTGACACTAACTGCCCCTCTCTAGGCAAATCATGTTGATTAATAAAGTACATTTACAAAACAATGGCATCCACACAATCATGTAACTTATAGCATAGTGTATGAATGATAATATCCATACTTCAAAGCTTTAATATCCCCTTTTTAAATGTGCCTCGAAGAATGTGTCGTATCCGGCCTCCAAATCGGTCCTAAAATATTAAATGTATCAGAAATATGTCATAAACTATCCAAGTATCATTTTAGACTATTCCATAGTGTTTATTGTGGTTATATTAGTCTATGGTGAAAATTTACAAAAATGCCCCGGGACCCCGACCGATGGCACGTTTTCCCAAAATTTTGACTAAGGCTATTCTGACTTATTTTTGCCCAAGGAATCCATTTCCAGACTCGAGATCACCAAATTCACTATCAAACTACAAAAATACCCTTGACAGCCCCTATTCATGGATTTCAGTGGCGTTTTCGTAATTATGCCTTTTCGGCCTCTACCGAAAAAGAGCCCAACTGTAACCCCACCTATTTTTGCCCACCGAATCCAATGGAACCATTTATTTCATGAAAAACCAAATCCTACTACCAGTTCTGGTCTGGCCGAAAATATGAAGAAAAATAAAAAAAATGGAGCTTTGTGTTTTAGCTTCCAAAACTTGTACTTTTTCACTTCTAATCCTTGGTTAACTCATTTAAACACTTCTTAATCATGATTTAAATGATTTTGGGCAGCATAACCCCTTAGGGTTATGGCTTTTCTAATTTGACAACTCATCCCAAAAATCACAAAACCAAACAACAATCACCAACAACAACATCAATACACTAAGAAGTTGAGGTTTTGGAGATTACCTCTTGATCCTTGGTGTTGCTCTCTTTAGGACGTCCTCTCTCTCTGTCTCTCTTCAACCTTGAAGATTAGCTTGCTAAACCATGATTTCCATGAAGAATAAGAGATTAGAGGATGAACTACATAAAATAAGAAGCTTAAATCACTTTGGAACACAAGCTCTTACATTGATTTTCTTCCTCTTTCTCTCTAGCATTAAGAGCTTCACAAACTCACTCTCTCTTCCTTTTTTCTATGGCTGGTCGAAATATGCACAAGGGGAGGTGTAACACCCCAAAATTTATATTCACCAAAAGTATTATAAATATTTGAGAAATTCAATAAAATGGTGAATATTCATGAATTTGGAATTTATGAATTTATAAATGTTCAATTTCATGCGAAATTGGGCAAAAATAATTAAGGAATTAATTTGGGTAATTTTAAAAGCCCAATATTAAGGTCCAAAAAATGAAGGAATATTAGAGAACATATTTGGTCCAAAAATATATGGAAATTGGCCAAAGAAAAATAAGAAAAGAAATTGGATTAGAAAGGTAATGGCAAAATCGTAATTTTGCCAAAATAGCACAAAACAAATTATTTTCCAATTAATTGAAGTTAATTTCAATTAATTAAGGAAAATAAATGTTAAAAGTATATTTAGAATATTTTGGTCAATTTAATATGAATTTATGGAAAATTTGAGCAAAAAGTGCAATTTTGACCAAAATTGAGACTTTACGTGTATACGTAACCGCAACAAGTTGTGAAGCCAATTGAGACTATAGGGAGGGAGCCCTAGGTGTCTCCTACACATTACAAGAGGAAGGAAATATTGGTTGGGCTTAATGAGCTTAGTTACATATACATAGGGTTTATGTACATAAAATTGATTTTGGAATTTTTGGAAATTCCATAAATCATTAAAAAATATAATATAATAAAAACATTTTACCATCATCTTCCTCAGCTCATTTTCGTGCCCAACCAAATCTGAACTAGTGAGAGAAAGTGTGAAATTCTAGAGAAAGAAAGAGAAGAAAAACTTGCAAAGGTAAGTGATTTCTTCGGTAAATCGGTTCCTAATACGTATAATTCCATTCCTAAGCTACTCTACTATGTTAGTCAAGGTTTGGAAAGCTCAAATTTGGTGTTCTAAGGTTAGAGTTTTCAGCCAAGAGCAAGAAAAGCTAGTGGAAGCTCGAGGTAACTTCCAAACCTTTGTATATTAACTATTCTGGCTGTTGTGGGCAATTTAATCGGTGAAATTTCGCCGAATTGCCATTGGTTTTCAATTTTGGAAAAGTGTGTGCCTAAGGGTTATGCTGCCCAATTTTAGTTCAAATGGTTGTTATAACTCAATTAGATGGTTAATAAAGTGGTTAGGAGTAGAAAGGAATGTGTTTACCGAGCCGAAATCGTAAAACCCCGATTTTTCCCGAAGAACACCATAATTTCGACTAGGGATGTTTGAGGGCCTTAGAGTTGGATTTTCAATGATTTGATAATTTCATTGGATTCAGTGGGCAAAAATAGGTGGGGTTACAGTTGGGCACTTTTTCGAAAAAGGCCGAGAAAGCATAATTACAGAAACGCCCCTAAAACCTTAAGGGCCTGTTTAGTTTAAAGGGAGGGGATGGAATGGGAGGGGCTCATTATCCATTTCCTCCAAAACCCCCCAATTTGGGGGGAACAAAAATGAGGTGATGGGAGGGATTGGGAGCCCCTCTCTCTAATTTTTCAAACCAAACAAGGGGAGGGGCTCATTTTTCATCCCCTCCCCTCCAACCAAAAAGACCTTAAAAGTAGGGCTGCTAAGGGCAATTTTATAATTTGACATTGAATTTGGTAATTTTGAGTCTGGAAATGGATTCCTAGGACAAAAATACTTCAGGATAGCCCTAGTCAAAAATTTGGGAAAACGTGCCATCGGGCCGGATACGGTAGGGCCAGGTTGGGGTCCTGGGGGCATTTTGGTAAATTTTTACCATAAGCTAATATAACCACAATAAACACTATGGAAGTGTCTAAAATGATACTTGGATAGGTTATAACATATTTCTTGTACATTTGATGTTTTAGGATCGAGTTGGACGCCTATAGTTGACATGTTTTACGAGGCGAACCCTTTGAGACATAAAAGAGGTTAAGGTAGGGACTACTATATCTCATATACTATGTGACTATTTGTATGATGCATGTTACTGTATTTTGTGATCTGAACACGTGCTGGAGGCACATTACCTAGCTGTGGTCTAGAACCTAGCTGAGGTACACTAGTCTTACCTAGCTGTAGTTAAGGACTCAGCTGAGGTATATGAAAGGGTTTCAACGGGTTAGTTGGCCCTAAATTTTGTGTACACACACGGGTGATATGAGTTTTCATTTTACTTGATACGGTGCATTGCATATTTAATTTTCACATTTTATGTGTTGATCAAATATTTCTACTGAGATTCCTTGGAATCTCACCCCTTTTTCTAATCTAAATGTCTCAGCAAGTGTCAATGGCTCGAAAGCTAAGGATGCAGAGAGGGAAACTGATGGGCACGTTTCCTAAGATGAATACAGTGATTGTATATAGTCTGTATGTGAAATAGTTTTGAAACATTCTGTACATATTTGTCATTATTATCAATTTCTGCTCTGTTAATGACTGTCTGTAAACAAATACTTATTATCAGTATAACTATATTTTTCTGTTTGCCTATGAAACTTGTTCATTATTGCCCTGCGCATATCAAAATGGAAACGGGTGTTGATAGGAGGGAGAAAGTGTGTTTTAGTATTTTAGTCTTCATGCTTCATCCTAGCCCTTGATCTAGCCAATGGTTGGGATTTCTCCACCTCTCATGTACACCATCCCTCCAACCATACCTCCCACCATACCATTCCTACTTTAAGCCATACTCCCTCAACTTTATGCCATCCCTTGTTATCATTTAGGTTCATTTGGATTGGGACTAGATTTATCCTAGTTACACAAACCATCCATTCTGTAACCCCCTTCCAACTAAGGCCGAGATTAAGTTCATAAATACGTAATTAAGTGTGAAATTAGAGACAATAAATTATTTGGGGCTTATTGAAATAATCTTTTGCCCAAAACTGGATTTGCAAAAACTTTTCTAAACTTGTTCATCAATGGTCACATATTCACAATATAAATACATAAATGGCCTGTACAGGTTGATTCCATTCACAAATATCGTAGTATAATGCAAATTCCTGACACACTCGGATTCCATTCATTAATAAGGGTTTTACAAAGGCACAAAGCCCACAATTCATTACCCTTAACTTGGGGATTACACAAAACTATACCACCAATCTCAATATATACAATTGTTTCCCAAAAACATCCAAATAATTTACATGATAACCAATAACCCAAAATATAATTCTAAACCGGAGCTCTATCTACTCTTCATCACCCGCTTGCCTTTCGATCCTTCAGCCCTGTTTAAAATGTTTAATTTTGGGAGAGTGAGATTCTAAGGAATCCCCGTAGTATCAAATCAATCATAATATGTACAACAATAAGGCATGAAAGCAAATTATCATCCACACAAAGCAACTACAACGGCAGTTACAACGGCAATGGTTAGTATGACACATGTCATCCCTTACGATTGCTCACGCTGCATTCTCACAACACAATCCACATAATATATTTCACCATATCTGGGATTCATATAAAGCATTTCTTACACAAGTCACACTGGCAAGATCAACACACAGCCCATGGATGGATTCACAAACGCCGCCCCACGGGTCGGATTCATAAAGATTCATGTCGATTACGACTGTAGTTCAACGGCCGAACTAGAGATGACCAGCGTCAGTCCCTAAACGGCTCACGCTGAAGTGCTCACGCCGTAATGGACCATGGCACATGTGTCACGCCCATATCTTAATTTCACATTTACCAGAGTATTCGCGGAAAATGATATGCGGTACGGTAGGCAACACAGGAATAGCATAACTATACTGATAATATGTACATGATTATATAAATTCCCCATAGGGGTTTGTACATAGTACTTACGATTAAGGTAGCCGCACAAAGCTACTAGGGTGTCTAAACTCATCCCAATGAAACGGAGACTTCTTCCAGTCTGCGTTCCACTACTGTAATCCCCTCGTACGATTCTCTTTGTTGTTCTCAGCATATCTACTGTCTTCACCTGTCTAAATTGTTGGTAGGGGAGGGTGAGATTCGAGAGAATCTCAGTAGGAAACATATACCATAATGCATGCATGATTGATGCTATGTGTATGACATGTTAGCTTTATCTAGGTGTATGCCCCATAATGACATTATGCATGCTCAATGTTTCATACAACAAGACTATGGCCATAGCGAAAATAGAAACAGAGCTTCATTTATTCAAATATGCTCTACACAATCAAGTAAAGCAATCACATACATCATTACACAAGCAAAGATATCAAATACATGCAAGTAAGGTAAGTCCCCTACCTTAACCCGTTTCCGCCTCGAAACGCGTGCCTCAATTTACGTGCAAACAGCTCGGGGCTCCATATTCGATCCTACAATGTCAAATGTACTATTTAGACACTTCCATAATGTTTCTGGGGGTTATATGAGTCTATCTTGAAAAATTACTAAAATACCCCTGGGGACTCGGCCCCATCATACCCGGTCCGGCTGTACTTTTCTCGAAATTCTAACCTGGGCTATCCTGACATAGTTTTTCCCAAGGAATCCATTTCCGGACTCGGAATTACCAAATTCACTGCCAAAAGACGAAATTGCCCTTGGCAGCCCTTATTTCAGTGTTTTAGGGGCATTTTCGTAATTATGCTTTCTCGGCCTTTTCTGAAAAAGTGCCCAACTGTAACCCCACCTAATTTTCGCTCCTGAACTCAATGGAATCATCAAATCATTGAAAATCCAAATCTAAGACCCATTTACAATGCTGGCCGAAATATATAGGTTTTAAGGGGAAAATCGGGGTTTTTCGATTTCGGCTCCGTAAACACGTTCCTTTCTACTCCTAACCACTTTATTGACTATTCCATCAGGTTAAAACTACCATTTAGTATCAATTTGGGCAGCATAACCCCTAGGGAAACCCATTTTCCATTTTTACAATCAACAAGACTTACGACCCGTGCGTTGCACGGATAAGTGTTTTCCACTATGATTAATTCGAAATGACTGATATCTGACGGAAAAGGAAATCAACTTTGTTATGCAACATTAACTATAATTATATATCTGAACTTCACATTCAAGTCACGTTTACTGTTTAATTGAGGTTTTGAAAAAGTTATATGTACACCACATTTAGAGTGGTATTTGTACATAAATTACGTTCATTTACAATAAGTAATTTCAGTCCATTGAAACTCCTAACCCTAGATAGTGCAATATACAATTGATCATGTGAGAAAACTGAGCTTGGCAAGTAAATCCCAACGTTTGTCATTGATTGACCTTGACTTTTGTTGATTGTTATAGTGAAAGAAATGATGATAGGAAATTGGCGTTTTGTCAACTGAAAAGGTAGTTTTGCCTCAGATGGATTCATGTCCATTCAGTGTATCAAAATCTCCTCACCAATGCTAATTCCATTTAAAGCCTTTGCTCTTATAACGTTCTTTCCTAAATGTGAAATTTGTAACTTTGTCCCATTGCACAAACCCGCTGCTTGATCAATGTTCCTTATTAACATAACTGGTACACCTACTTTCAAAACCAATTTGTGATGAGGAATCCTGGAGCACCCAATGCCATTGAGATATTCTTTATCATACAAATCTTCAAAGCTACTTACTATCAAAAAAAAAAAAATCTTCAAAGCTACCATGTGTGCTATCAGTTCGATTAATGGAATCTGAGCTAAAATACTCAATCGTAGTGGAACCACTGCACGTTGAAAAATTACCCTATGCGATGCACGGAATTGTGTATTCTACAATTCATTAAAAATTGCAATGTGATTTTCAATTAACTCAATCTATCACGATATTTTAAAATACCTCTCTAGAACTACATTGGCCGTCTTACTTGTACATTGCAATGTGATTTTCGTGTACATTGCCATATAGTTTAAAAAAATAATAAAGCCAGATAATTAATCAAGGGAGATGTTAATAAAAAAAAAACTCGCATTCCTATTGCCTTGTGTTGACCAATGTGATATGTTAATTATAATTCATGTGGTGTCTTAATGGAGAGCATTAAATACACAATTCTTCCACTTGTAAATACACTTTGCATTGCTTTGGTCAAAGTAAATACACTTTGCTGAGGAAATGGGTGGTTAGAATAATTATGTTAAAAGATATAAGGTTTTAGGATGATTAAGTCATCTATCAATTTCATATTGTCCAGCATTTGAACATTTCAAAGAAGCATGTTGAGTTTACCATAAAATATTACACCATATCATGGAAACAAAGCTAAGTATTTCTAGTTACTTTATAAACTAAGTAATAGTAAGCGCCATATCTATGGTATACAAGTCGAATCAGAAACTAAAAATGTTTCTTGAAATTAGAAGGGGAATATATAAAAAGACTTTAAAATTGAACTTTAAGGTAAAAAAAAAAAAGTTCTTTAAGCATATAAAAGTATATGTCAAAAGCAAACGGTACAATATAAAAAAAAGTTTATTTGAACAAATTTAATATTTCAATTTTAGCAATGTTAAAATCAAAACTACATCCCAAATTCAACCAAAAAAAAAAACCGTTAAAGACTTAAAGTTAATTTCTGAAATTACTATCCCCACACTAAAAAGACCCCATGCCGCGCGATGTGCGAGATTCTTTCAATTCCATTCAACCTATTGATGTTGGTAATTTTAAGTAGGGAAAATTGTGAAAAAAGACTTCACCAGTAACTTATTTGTCAAATGGGACCTTCGTGTGCAGATCATCTTCCACATGTGCAGAATATCTTCCCTGGTGTGCAGATGATCTTCCCTGTGTGCAAACATCTTCCCTATACGTGTGCAAAAATCTTCCCTGCGTGTGCAGATATCTTCCCTCTGTGTGCAGATATCTTCCCTCCGTGTGCAGATAATCTTCCAAGGTCCCATTTGACAAATAAGTTGATGGTGAGGTCTTTTTTAGCAATTCTCCCTTTTAAGTAAGACCAAATTAGAAGTCACTTAAAAAATTCAGTGTCATCATGCATACACAATCATATCCATTATAGAAACATCCATGTACATTTAAGGCACGGATTGAAATGGAATGAACCAAAATTACTCGTTGTAGTTGCCCAGGATGCATTAAAAAAAATAATAGTAGTATATGACTATGTAGCATTTAATTTGGTCCGTCCAAATTGGGCATAATAGCATTTAATTTGATCCAAAAAAATTCTTTGTTCATATATATGTGTATATATATTATAAAAAACTCAAATATATGTATATTTTAAAATATACTTTTTTATAATGGGTTATTGAAAATTCCTAAACTACTTAAAAATATTTGGGTAAGCATGTTTGTAATTTGTGTGGGCCCTAATCAAATCTTCTCTTTTTAAAGTTCAAATTTCAAAGGGATAAATAGGGAGAAGGACCAAGGAAATAAAATATTTATTAATAAGAATCTAAAAAGTTATAATTATTTTCAAGGACAAAAAATTAAAATATAATTTTTAATAACAAAATTAACCTTCCCTACTATTTAACATCTAATTATCAAATTTGATGATATCTCCGCGTATACCTTGATAAAAAAAATATCTATACGCAACTCAGTATTTATGATAGTATGATTTCTCATATACATCCAATTATTTTAAGAGTTACCCAAATAAAATAGTCTCTAAAATATATAAATAATTAGAAATATACCTCTTTAATTTCTATATTTTGATTATTTTTAAAAACTTAAATTTTTTTAAAAAAATATAATATATTTCTTTTAAAAATATATGATTTTTAATGAAAAAAGGTTTAAACAAACGGGATGCACCTAGAAAGAATATTATAAAAATTAAAAAAATTTGAAAATTTAAAATGCTTAAACAATAAATTCCTAAATAAATTGTAATTTAATTTTAAAATGCAATTTAAGGGAACATCAATTGATAACTAATCGTGAAATATTTGAAATGGGGTTAGAGAAAATGTTGGGAGTTCTCAAGGTTAATTTCATAATTGAATATTTATATTTTAATTTTTGGTTTCTTAAAATAATTAAAATTTTTAAGGTCCTTGTTAATAAATATTTCTTTTCCTTAGTCCTTCATCCTAATTTTCCCAATTTCAAATCTCCTTTTTTTTTTCTTTTTTTTCCTGCAAATCTCAAATCTCCTAATCAATTCAATATCATCATTGTAAATATTGTTATAATAATAATAATAATCAATCATCAATGATTAAATATTAATTATAAATATAAATATAATCCTCTAAATCCCATAAGTAATAATACTAATACTGAATTCTTGGACATCAATGATCACTTCGTTTTTTGGTCATAATTACTTTGTAATTCCCCAAATTATGTAAGACTTAAAGACAATGTAATTTCTAGAAAATCAATTATTGAAAGAGATGGTGAAAACACATTGACGAAGAAATGAACCATAAAATTGTGTATGCAAGTCAATTATTAGATCTTAAGTAAATTAGTTTGTAAGTAAATAAATGATGTGATTTTTTTTATTTTTCCTTTATTAATTACTTGACTAAATGATTTCTAAATTGGAAGTTATGATTATGAATTGTGGGATCTTGCCCCATAAATCCAGGAATTATCACGAATTATTAGGAGATGCAAATCTTAAGTAGTGCTATTTTTTAAGGAAAAAAAAGAAAATAGTTAAAAATGTTTATCCCCAAAAATTGAAGATGCAAAAGGTCAGTCCAATAGTATAAAAAACACAAACATAAATTTGCTGAAAAAAGAAAAGATTAACAATAAATGTTATCAGCTTTCAAAGGGATAAGTAAGCCCCGACTCTTTTTGTTCGAGTGATGGAGCCCCATATATAGGTTCCATCAGATGTCACGCAAAACTTTGTTAGTGGCAAAGACGAGTCATTATCTCAGTGTGATTTTGGCGTTAAGAAAGAAGAGGTTCGAATGAGGTGGTTGCTACGAGAGGGTAGAGAGAAGACAATGTCAGAGAGAGAATGGCAAATATTAGGAAGATGGGTGAGTGACAAATATCCATTCAAATTCTATATTTAAATTTAAATTTATAAGTTGGAGAAAAAAATATAGAAATTAAGTTTAAATTTAAAATAAAGAAAATAGAGAATGGCATAGGAATTTAGAATACCTTGAAAAGGGGAAGATGCATTAATGTAGTAGTATGAAAAGGAGAAAAAAAGAGTGGAGAAAAAGGAAAAATTGATAGGCCTCGAGAAGTAAAAAGAACAGGAAAACAGAATCAGGCCTTAAGAGGGAAACATAATTAGGCCTTAAGAGGGAGTGGAAGGAATTTCAAAATTTCAAATTCAAACACTGACCAATCAAATAGATATCAAAAGCATCTCTATGTTGTCATGCTGAGAAATTCTTGTGTGAACTTGATTTGTCATGTCATTTGTGATCTGACCAACTAAATTACAACAAACCAGCTAACATTAATCCAAGCCGACTACTCATATATTTCATAATTTTATTTTTCTTAAAGAAATAAAAGAAACACTCAATTAAGATTTCACAAGTAATGAAAAAATGAATCTTGTGAAATCTTTGGATTTTATTAATATGCCAACTAATATTTAGGAGGCAAATCAGCTCATGAGTTGTTGTATTTTAACTTGTCAAACTACAAATGAGGTGACAAACCGGGTTCATACAAGAATTTCTCTGCCATGCGATATTTTTCTCGCAAAGAATATTCGATTTGATTGATGATTTTAAAAAGAGTGTCTTCATAATCACTCAAAATATTTTCTTAAAATTTTAATTAAAAATTCAATATGTATTCTAAAATGATATTTACCAATTATCACTCTCTCTCTCTCTCTCTCTCTCATTTTGATTGATTGATTATTGATTTCAAATTTTCAATTTTCAAATATTAGTCAAATAAAAAATATGATTAGAAGTAAATTTGTAGAAAAAAAGGTATTTTTATTTTTTATTGGAAAAAATGAACTTTTAATTTATTAATTAACAATTACTTTATTTAATTTTTCAAATCACAACTTCCAATATACACCATAATGAGTCTTTGCTTTCCAAGAATTTCTCACTTCTCATACCTTTCCTCTACCTATCATTCTCCATATTTCATTTGAAATTCAAATTTTATATTAATCTTACTTCCCATATTTTGTATTTCGATCATTATTTTAAATCCTTCCAATTTTGTAGTCCTTCCAGTATCCTGAGAATCACAAATATAGGATACAAAATAATAAATAGGAATAGAAAAAGTTCAGGTTAGCCTAATATGAAAAAAAGTAAATATTTAATTTATAGAAAAAGTTCGGGTCTCTGCTGTTTTTAGGCTCCATTGCCTTTTATTTCAAACTCTTTGTTTGTACTATTGGATTTCTACATGATTAATGGAATTATTGCCATTGGCCGGTAAAAAAAAAAAAAAGAAACGAAATGTTTCATTAATTTTTTTTAAATCTAAAAAATAGAGGATAGGTTTTTTTCTCAAATTTATTCCCAACAAATCATAGTCAAGATTAAAGAGAAATCTTATTGCCTTATCATGTTCATCAAGACCTTTGTCCATGGGAATGTACAACAAATCTGTGAGTCTGAACATTAAAAAAATCAATGAGATCACTCAAGCATATGGCAAACCCATAATACTTTCCGAGTTCTCAATAACTCATCATCTACCATTTCCTCTCTCCTTCCTTCAAACCGAGAATCCCCAGAAAACCGCCTTTCCCCTTAGATTTGCAGATTCCTTGCCATCATCATTACTCGCCTTAATCTCACCTCTTCCCCATAAATGTCCATTATATGTATATTGCTCAGTTCAGTGAGTGATTATACAAAAACAAAACTATTCAACATGCTTTTAACATCTATAAAGTAGAGAAGAACTAAGAGCATATCTGTGCAAGAAACAAAAAGTCAGAGATGTGAGAAAAGAAAATGCAAGTAGAAAGCAAGAGAGAGATAGAGAGGAGGCAACGACTTACAGAGTAGCAGAACCATTGGCGAAGAGGTCAGTGACAAGGAATATCCTTGTACTTCTTGATGACCTTCGTAACAATGACCCAATTGTTGTGATTGGCATCAACTTGCATGAAAGAGGACATATTCCTAATAGCCATTGAACCGTGCTTTTGAGGTATGTGTGAAGAATATAATAATAAAAGGAATGTCGTGAATCTTTACAGAGGTTGTATGTGACTTTATAATGGAATAGTGATGGAAGGAGGCTACCATCAAAACCTCCACGATGGTGACATATGTACTCACATGCAACTGCAACGATTAATGGGGGTTAGTAATTTAAATTATCTATTACTGGATTGGGGAGAGCAGATATGGGAAATTGATGAGGGAGCATGAATTAATGACCATTAATTGCAGCCTGGTGAAACAAAATTAATTGACCAATGAGATGACAAATATAGAAGACTTTTTGTGTCATTACATCAATGTAAAGGTGACTTGGATTAATGAAGTGGCATATTTGGAGACGTTCCATGTATGAACCAATGATATTAGTTTATTTGTCCAAGTCGGATGCTTAGCAGGACCAATGAATGATTAGCTACAAGGTTTAGAAGGATATAGTTGATGGCAATCCGGCGAAATTTCACCGATTAAATTGCCCACAGCAGCTAGAATAGTCAATATACGAAGGTTTGGAAGTTACCTCAAGCTCCCACTGGCTTTTCTCAAAGTGGCTGAACCCTAGACCCTTGATACACCAAAAGATGAGCTTCCAAATCTTAAATCATATGCAAAGGAAGCTTAGGAACGGAGTTATACGCATTAGGAACCGATTTATCGAAGAAATCACTTACCTTTGTAAGTTTTTCCTCCTCCTTTTCTCTCTCTACAATTTTTTCCTCTTCCTCTCTCTAAAACTGAAAATGGCGTCAGATGCAGGGCTGAAGAAGAAATAAAGAGCTTATATCATATTATATATTTTATTCTATTTATTTACCAATTTTCCAAAAATTTCGGATTTTACAAACTTCTGGCAGATTTCTGCCCAAACTTTGAAAAATTATAACTAATTTTAGAAAAATTGAAATGAGGTGATCCCAAAGTCTATAGAACCCTTATTGAGTCTAGTTTCAAGGAAAAATATAGACTTTTGCTTTCTGGAATCACAAAATTCCCAGAATTTCAATCTTTGCTCATTGTTCCAGAAATTTCACAGTTTTTCTGTGTTGACTTCAAAAATTCATATCTTTTTTTGTATAGCTCTAATTGAGTCATATGACCTATCAAATTAAAGCTTAGGATGTCTAAGTTCATCCTGTAAAATTTCATAATTTTTGATTATCATTTGGTCTTCCAAAACCTTATGATAAGCTCACTCCCTCATAGGCGATTTTATCGAAAACATAATTATATTCTCCAAAATTCACCATTTTACTTTCTTAATACCCCAAAGATATTAGAATCGTTAGGGAATATATTTGGGACATCTACTAAATCGGGGCTTAATAGTCCACTCAATTTAGGCTTATTCCAATGCTTCCAATCCCAAAATTCGGGATATTACATTTCTCCCCCCGTTCAATAAATTTCGTCCTCGAAATTTGAACGTCTACAACTTAGGGATTAATCCTATCTCATTCTATTATCACATGCAGGCTCAAAAGCCATGTAACACTGTAGTCATACTTCCATTACTAATATCAGATAGTATTCAACATTCATCATCCATTTTATACATAGTATGTAGTGTGCAATCAAACACAGGTTCCCATAACGCTTGGTTCCATAGGCCTTACAGCCTCTTCGGGACTTCACCCAAATTCACACGATCACTTTTTTTTTTTAACGGCCCAATCCTCACCCCCTTAATGAGGCTTATTGCATGTCCCTCACCCCCTTAACGAGGTCTGTTGGGCTAGTGAGCCGACCATGGTTCACTTCGTTAGGTTCCTCCCATGGTAGAATGTTGTGCCTCATGTGAGACATGATACCATTAGACACCAAAAGGTTTGGTCACACTGGTCTTAATGCTTCCGCTACAACCTGGTACGGTTTGAATGTTCTGTCAACCTCAAAAGATTAACTTGGACACACCAGTCCAATGTCATCGTGCTAGGCATCAACCACAGCACTAGACACACAGGTCTTACAGCCCAGAGACACCGCCCTATGCAACCTTGCACATCGGGTCTTACTGCCTCGTACAAACCTGTACACTTTCTATAATTCATGCCTACCTATTCAGTGTTCAGGATCAAATGACTATTTGACCCTTATTAGCCGTATTGTGAGCACTATTTACTAGCCATACGATATGCACTACTCATTGTGTGACCATCCACTGTTTGCACTATATCACAAATTGATGATTCATTCTATGAGGCTACAGCTATGGAGATGCTCATGCCTCTACTTGACCTTGTTGCATCAGAACACATCCCAATCCATGCCTATTTGCATCTGTGTAGACCATAAAGCTCGACTGTGGATCTGGGATTGTTATCACTGGTGCAGTTGAGAGGTATTCACCACCATTCTGCCCTACTACACTAGGGTTCATCCCAATTCCAGTTCACATGTATCACCACAAACTACAAATGTTGTGTGACTGTTGACCATACAGGTCATCATACTGTACATCACGCAGGGTTTAATACTGTACACCACACAGGATGTAATATTGTACACCACTCAAGGTGTAATACTGTTCATCACATATACTGTAACACTATTGACCTTCAAGGCCATAATATGTTTTGGGATGATCAACAATGGTGCGAACATCAACCCCTCCTGTAAGTTTCAAAATTGCACCTAGATTCACCACACTTCCGCTGCCCACTCTGATGCTTCACACTGCTAAATACAATATAGGTGAGGCTACATTGCCTGCCCACCCTTATCTGTTTGAACTTGAATCATTCTGAGCCATATAAACTCTTATCTCAAGATAACCCATTCAATGTAAGATTCACTACAATGCACCATCGTTGAGGACCAACATTTTCGTAGCTCTACTCTACGATTCAACTTCATGGCAGCTGCACTCTAGGGTTTGTCATCACGGTGGCTGCACTCGCGGGTTAGTCGTCACGGTGGCTGCACTCTAAGGTTCTGGACTCGGTGCTTCACACAGACGCCCATACACCTGGTCAGCCCCCTTCCGATAAGAACTTTCCTTAGGTAGCCCTCTCCGATCAGATTTCACCATAGGTAGCCCTCTCCAATCAGATTTCACCGTAGGTAGCCCTCTCCAATCAGAACTTTCAATCTTTGTGGTCGCAGTACAACTCCACAATTATGACATAAAGGCAACATTTCCCGATTCAATACAAATATTCTTATCATCAACTCAAGATTATGGATGAGATAGTTCAATTCCTGAAGCTTCAGCTGACAATATGCGTATGCCCTCACTCGGCTCGCATCAATTCGCATCTCAATCTATGCCTGCTCGCATTTGGGGATTCAATTCCCTTCCCAATCCATGCCATCTGGCATCAATGAAGACAACAAAGGCCTCCAATGGATCTGGGATTATCAGTGTTGGTACTTTAATAAATTTTCATCATCAGCTCTCTGAAGCTCCTCTCACAATCATCATCCCATGCATAATGCTGAGTTCTGGGAAATTTTGATATAAACATCTCATCCCTTTTTTTATTATTGTCACACCTATGGCCCTTCTTGGCCTCGTACCCGAGTCCCTTAAAACGTGGCTAGCAGCCTCGTCGAGTAGGATGCCTTTTTATTCACACCACATGGCCCTCCATTGTAATCCACAATCATCCATAGAAAATGTGATAGATAAATATGTCATGCACCATATAGTGTAAAATGAAAATTACATCAATCCGTGTGTGTACACAAAGTTCAGGGCCAAACACCCAGTTAAAACAACAATCTGTGTGTGTACACAAAGTTCAGGGCCAACCATCCAGTTGAAACCCTTACGTGTACCTCAGCCGAGTCACCGACTACAGCTAGGTAAGATCAGTGTACCTCAGCTAGGTCCCAGACCATAGCTAGGTAATGTGCCCTAGGCACGTGTTCATTCACAGAATATAGAACATACAACATATTAACCATCACATAGTGTACGAGAGATTATAGTTACTACATTGGCCTTTCCAGGTTAACCTTCTTGATGATCGTTGATCATTGTTTGCTATTCTATTCTCTTGCCCTGTGTTTGCTGTATTAGGCTAGGTCTAACTTCTTGACCTTGCCCAGCATCTAAACCTCTTAGTCTTACCACCTTTATGTTTCACTATATGAAGCAAGAAAGAGGTAAATTACACATAAACACATCCAAAAACAACATATCACAGGTGTTTGCAGTAGTCAAGGAAAGCCTGCAACAACATACAACCTCTGAACTACTGTACAACATGTCTTACTCTTTTTTCATAATATGACATAACATGTGCAACAACTTCCCAGGAGGTCACCCATCATGGCATTTCCCTGGGTTGAGCACGCTTAACTCTTTTGTACCCATGCTCAAATGTGGATACCGGCTTCTACTGTTTCCTTGAGGCATGTCTGTACCTTTTAGGGGCTTGTGAACAAGCTGAAGTAATTTACTTCGCTGTTCCTACCACTGTGTAATCAAGACCATATCAGTCTACTATCATGTTGTCAGAACCACCGCACTACTCTGAGTAGACAATTCTGTGGCCAGAATCCTTGTTCTGATACCAAAATGTCACGCCCATATCTTAATTTCACATTTACCAGAGTATTCGCGGAAAATGATATGCGGTACGGTAGGCAACACAGGAATAGCATAACTATACTGATAATATGTACATGATTATATAAATTCCCCATAGGGGTTTGTACATAGTACTTACGATTAAGGTAGCCGCACAAAGCTACTAGGGTGTCTAAACTCATCCCAATGAAACGGAGACTTCTTCCAGTCTGCGTTCCACTACTGTAATCCCCTCGTACGATTCTCTTTGTTGTTCTCAGCATATCTACTGTCTTCACCTGTCTAAATTGTTGGTAGGGGAGGGTGAGATTCGAGAGAATCTCAGTAGGAAACATATACCATAATGCATGCATGATTGATGCTATGTGTATGACATGTTAGCTTTATCTAGGTGTATGCCCCATAATGACATTATGCATGCTCAATGTTTCATACAACAAGACTATGGCCATAGCGAAAATAGAAACAGAGCTTCATTTATTCAAATATGCTCTACACAATCAAGTAAAGCAATCACATACATCATTACACAAGCAAAGATATCAAATACATGCAAGTAAGGTAAGTCCCCTACCTTAACCCGTTTCCGCCTCGAAACGCGTGCCTCGATCTACGTGCAAACAGCTCGGGACTCCATATTCGATCCTACAATGTCAAATGTACTATTTAGACACTTCCATAATGTTTCTGGGGGTTATATGAGTTTATCTTGAAAAATTACTAAAATACCCCTGGGGACCCGGCCCCATCATACCCGGTCCGGCTGTACTTTTCTCGAAATTCTAACCTGGGCTATCCTGACATAGTTTTGCCCAAGGAATCCATTTCCGGACTCGGAATTACCAAATTCACTGCCAAAAGACGAAATTGCCCTTGGCAGCCCTTATTTCAGTGTTTTAGGGGCATTTTTGTAATTATGCTTTCTCTGCCTTTTCTGAAAAAGTGCCCAACTGTAACCCCACCTAATTTTCGCTCCTGAACTCAATGGAATCATCAAATCATTGAAAATCCAACTCTAAGACCCATTTACAATGCTGGCCGAAATATATAGGTTTTAAGGGGAAAATCGGGGTTTTGCAATTTCGGCTCCGTAAACACGTTCCTTTCTACTCCTAACCACTTTATTGACTATTCCATCAGGTTAAAACTACCATTTAGTATCAATTTGGGCAGCATAACCCCTAGGGAAACCCATTTTCCATTTTTACAATCAATGGCAATCCGGCGAAATTTCACCGATTAAATTGCCCACAGCAGTTAGAATAGTCAATATACGAAGGTTTGGAAGTTACCTCAAGCTCCTACTAGCTTTTCTCAAAGTGGCTGAACCCTAGACCCTTGATACACCAAAAGATGAGCTTCCAAATCTTAAATCATATGCAAAGGAAGCTTAGGAACGGAGTTATACGCATTAGGAACCGATTTATCGAAGAAATCACTTACCTTTGTAAGTTTTTCCTCCTCCTTTTCTCTCTCTACAATTTTTTCCTCTTCCTCTCTCTAAAACTGAAAATGGCGTCTGATGCAGGGCTGAAGAAGAAATAAAGAGCTTATATCATATTATATATTTTATTCTATTTATTTACCAATTTTCCAAAAATTTCGGATTTTACAAAATTCTGGCAGATTTCTGCCCAAACTTTGAAAAATCATAACTAATTTTAGAAAAATTGAAATGAGGTGATCCCAAAGTCTATAGAACCCTTATTGAGTCTAGTTTCAAGGAAAAATATAGACTTTTGCTTTTTGGAATCACAAAATTCCCAGAATTTCAATCTTTGCTCATTGTTCCAGAAATTTCACAGTTTTTCTGTGTTGACTTCAAAAATTCATATCTTTTTTTGTATAGCTCTAATTGAGTCATATGACCTATCAAATTAAAGCTTAGGATGTCTAAGTTCATCCTGTAAAATTTCATAATTTTTGATTATCATTTGGTCTTCCAAAACCTTATGATAAGCTCACTCCCTCATAGGCGATTTTATCGAAAACATAATTATATTCTCCAAAATTCACCATTTTACTTTCTTAATACCCCAAAGATATTAGAATCGTTAGGGAATATATTTGGGACATCTACTAAATCGGGGCTTAGTAGTCCACTCAATTTAGGCTTATTCCAATGCTTCCAATCCCAAAATTGGGATATTACAACATGTAGTTCACACAACTCAATGATAAGTGATGCATACCAAAACATTATACACAACATGAGAGAAGAGTCACTACCTGGTTTGTTCCGTGCGTGCTTTGTCGCAGGTCTCTCCCGAGGAGGGCAAATATCGTATCCTATAATTATAATTAGGGACGAAGAGTTATTCTCTATTCCAATACTCAATTGACTTCACAATACTTAGATTTGGTTACCATTTATGTCCTTTAAGTAGTTTCAATTGGCTCTAATAAAAGCCCTAAAGGATTGGAAAACACCGGGTTGGAAATCACTTTTCAAAATCACAAGGTGCTGAAAACAGGGGGCTGGCTGCAGCCAAGAAATCTCTGGCTGCGGCCAAAAACATCACAGAAAGTTTCTAGCTGTAGCCAAGAATTTTTTGGTTGTGCCCAAAAACAGCCCAGAAGTGGTTTGGCTGCAGCCCAAAATTTTCTGGCGGTGGCCAGACAGTGGTTTGAAGGTTCTTGGCTGCAGCCAAGAATCTTCTAGCTGCGGCCAGGAAAATTTTGTTTCGCAGTTAAACTTCTAAAAATCATAACTAATTCTAAAAAAATCAAAATGAGGTGATCCCAGAGCCTAATGAAAGATATTTAAGTCCTCTTTACTAAAAAAATATGGACCAATACCAAAAATCACCACACAAATACAGAATTTAAGAAATGTTCATACTGCTCCAGAATTGATCCCAGATTTAACATCAAAATTTGGGCAGTCAAAACTCCTAGCTCATAAATCGGAATGACATGAAATATATGTCCATTTTGAAGCTTGGAATATGAACTTTAATACTGGAAAGATTCATAATTTTTAGACACCATTTGGTCATTCAAAAATTTCGTGTAAACGGACTGCCCAGAACAAAGTTCACATTGACATATTTCCAATTTCCTACCAAAATGCCCAGTGACTCCTAAAATCAATAATTAAACCTATTCCCATACAATTTTCCATAAGGATCACAATGGTAACCTCAAAATGACCAAAATCACAACCTATTACCATATCCTGTTTTGACCAATACACAAAACCAAACACAAAGTTCCCAAACTTCACCTTTAAGCTTCAATTCAATTCTATTCAATCAAAACACTAAACAAGGTACTAATTTCATGACAATAACATGCCAACAACACAATGACCCTCATTTTCAAAATTCAAGGCAAAATTTTCAGAAAATCCAAACTCAACTAATGGCCACAAAACTTATATGAAAATAAGGCTTTCACTCACCTCAACAACTTTCTCAAAGGGATTTCTTGGTTCTCCAAACTCCAAAATTTCTTGAGAACTCAAACAACACCAAATGGACAAACTAAAACTATGAAAATGAAGCTCTCAACACAAGAAATAACTTTATAGAAGAGTAGTTTTTCATTAGAAGTCATTTAGAGGGTCAAAAGCTTACCTATTTCACCAAACTTCTTCTTCCTTTTTTTGCAGAAATGGAGGACGTATGAGAGAGGAAGAGGAGAGATGAAGAGTGTTGAAGAAGAAGGAATGATCACACTTCTCTTAGCCCCATGCCTATTTCAGCCGAATGGAGGGAAGAAAGAGAGAGAAAAACTAAATATTTTATGGTTAATTTGACTTTCCATTAGCTCTCTCCTCATCTCCACTTGACACATGTCAGAATTTGATTTGCTCTTATAAAGTAAACAACCAATTAATCACTTTAATTCCTCCATTAGCCATTCTAATTACATTTCTTATTCCTCTCATAATTAGTAATTAATTTTCTCATTCATCACCAACTACTTGCCCAATAATTCTATTCTTCCAATTTCTCAATAATGATGACGTATTAATTAAAATAGCCATAAAACATGTAGTAATTCCCATTTAAATTCATAAATATCCAAACTAATCCTCATTAACCCTTAATTAAAAATTAGGGCATTACACATTCTTCTCTTTACTCTAACCAAACTCAATTTTTCCCTTTATTCTCATGGTTGGGCGATATTTAGGCTGAAGGAGAGAAGAAAATGTTTTTCATAAATTCCATAATTCATATCATTGAACTATGTATAATCCCCTTTAATTTCTTAATTCTTGATTTATTTTACCAAGAATAATCTCATTATGCATTTTCCTTTATTTTCCTTGATTAATTGAAATTAACTCCAATTAATTGGAAAATAATTAATTTTGGGTTAAATTGGAAAAAATTATGATTTTGCTATCCCCTTTATAATTTAATTCAATTTTTGAATTGATTTGCCCATTTCCTTATGAATATGAATATTTCAAAATTCACAAGATCCAAATTCATGAATATTCACCATTTTATTGAAATATTCATAAAAATTTACAATATATTTTTTGTGAATAAAATTTGGGGTGTTATAACTAACGAAAAACTTTTAGGGTAAATTTAATATTTAACTCTCAATTAAAACCAGTGACAAATGCAATTTTAAAGGATCTTTTTACCTTAATTCTAAAAGTTGTACACCTTTTTTCCCTCCCAAAAAAAGCAGGTCTTGTTAATTAATCCAGTGGCTTGAGAGTGAGTAATAGAGGACAAAGAAGACGACGAGACACAAAACAGCATGTTGTTCGTTATTTATTATTAATATTAATTAATTTGACATTACGAGTCTTCCTCGATTCCTCCTCATCGTGCATTCCATTTATTTATATCTCCCTTCTCCTCCATTTCCCCTCACAACACAACACACAACTCACCAGCCTTTCTTCTTCAAAATCCCATCTTTCTCTCATACACACTCCTCTCTCTTTCTCTCTCTAATGGAAAACGGACTCAAAGTACGGGTCTCTCGCATGTTCAGATCCTCATTCGGGTCTTGCAGGACGCGAAACTTGCCCGATATCATGGAAAAGGCCATATTTTCTCCTCCACACTACCACCCTCCCTCTTCACATCTCGTCGAACCCATGTCCCCTCGGCTTCGTCCCTTTCCTTCCATCTTTAGACCCAAATCCTCCGATTCTCTTCACGCTCCTCCATGCTTTGACAACGAGTTTGGTTTTGCCCAGAAAGTGAAAGAATCAGCAAGCAAGAAGAAGGATTCAAAGAGGAGGACGAAGAAGAAGAAGAATGCCCAGAAGAAAATTAATCACAAAGAAACAAACCTGTTCAGGTGTGGCGCCAAAAACGCAGATGACTTTGGAGGGAATTGGTGGTATAGCAGCCATGACGACGACGAAGATGACGAAACAGAGACTCTTTTCTCTTCCAAAAGCACCTCCACTGATTCCTCACGGTCTTGCCGGAGGAGGCATGGCTCTAGCAGGAGAAAGCAGGACTACGGCGGTGGTCGGGTCAGTTTGGAGAAGGGGAATTCTGAGATGGGTGGAGTGCCATTGCAGGTGAAGGTGAGGGATAGCTTCGCCGTGATGAAACGTTCGAGTGATCCTTACAATGATTTCAGGACTTCGATGGTGGAAATGATAGTGGAGAAACAGATATTTGCTCCAAAGGATTTGGAGAATCTGTTGCAGTGTTTTCTGTCGTTGAATTCTCATCAACATCACAAGATCATTGTGCAAGTATTCACAGAGATTTATGATGCTCTGTTTTCTCACTGGCTTTAGAGTTTGAAAGGAAAAAAACAGAGAGAGCACTTTTCTGAGTTCGTTGTGCTTTTGTTAATGTGAAAATTAGTTTAGTTTCTGACTTGTCAATGGCCTTGTAGCGTAACGTAGCTCAGCTTAGCTTCCTTGTATCATACTTCAGTTTTCATGTAATTGAGGTTACTTCTCTAGTTCTCTTACCAAGAGATATCATTTTGCTGTTTATTGTTCTGTTTTTTCCCTCCTTCTGATTGGATCTAGTTCTCTCAATTGATGAAATTTAGAGATATTAGTTAAAGTTAATTTGATATCAATGTAATGATTCTCAATTGATAAAATTTAATTGAAAGGATACAAATCCTTTGGTTTCACCATGACTACATACTTCCTAGAAAAAATATTTAGCCTATAATATAACTAACTTTGACAATAATTAATGCTTATTTGTAAAACATTTTCATATGATTAATGCTTAAATTCGGCATCTTGTTGGGGGGAAAAAATCAGTTTCTCTTTATTTCCCCTTAAAAACTTTGTTTAATATAGATAAAGTTGAAAAACATTTTAATTTAACAAATTTAATGATTCAGCTATCAATTTTTAGTTTCAATGAATTAGTTAAAATAATGTTATGGATCAAAGAAAATATTAAAAATAGAGTTGTGAGATTCAATTGTTTATTTGGATTAATTTATTTTAAATGATTTTACTTAGAAAAAAAGAGGAGAATCCCTGAAAAAAAAATTGAAAATTGAGAATAACATATTAGTCATTTCCCAAAAAAAAAAAATTGAAATTTATTATCACATTTTGACATTTTCTAACCAATTTTTGATTAAAAAAAATCATTTATTATTTTCCAATTTTCATTTTCAGGTTTCTTCTTAAAGATTATCCCTAAAAAAAATTTGTCTCATAAAGTAAAGAAAAGTTTTTTTTTTTCCAGGTTAAACCAAATACCTAGAGATGTTTCATGATTCTGTGAAAAGATTGATTGAGGAGAATGAAAAACAGGAGATTGGGATGTGCCCTGTATGTGACTTTCCTGAACTTGAAAGTTGAAAAAGATTTGAAGGGTTTGAATTTTGAGGGAGAAAAGTTGGATAACACGAGCTGTCTCATTCGTTGAATTAAAAACTAAAAAGCACTTCTTCTTCTTTTTTAATTTCCTTCTGATGCACCAAAAGAATACAAACCATAAAAAGAAAAGATTGCTCTTCCCAAAGTCGCCATGAAAAAAGGCTAGCTTTTCTATTTGCTTTTCACTCTAATTGGCATGTTATCATTATTCATTGGGCCCTTCTTTAAGACGAATTGGATGCTAATACCTCATTAAAATCAAAATAGGTCCCAGGGCCTAAAATATACTTGACCTATGGATTTGAATCTATATGACTATATTATCTATCCCTATATTATCTATCCCTCATGTATTAAGAAAAAGTGAGTCGTAGTTGAACCTCTTAAATCTGTCATGAATTAAAATTACTTTTAAAAAATGTTTCCATTTAAATTATCCTTGATCAATAGCTTCTATAATTTATTTTTCATTGTATTTTGACTTCCAAATTAATCATCATAGTTAGTAAATTGTAATACCTCTGATGTTTAATATAAAACTCAGGTGATTTTTTTAAAAAAATTAAGAAAATTAAATAAATTACTTTAACATATTTATATTTATCTTTTTTTATACCAAACTAATTTTTTTGATTTATAAACTGATATATAATCAAATGATATACGAAATTTTTTATAATTAACTAACCATAGGGAAGCACATGTGACTTCTATACTTTGCATCATGAGGGTGTTTTAATTGGTGATACTTGATAGTTCACTATAACATCTTTGACTTAGAGAATTTTCCTTTTTTTTTTTTTTTTAATTACAAGGGTAAGCCTAACCCACAACCTCTCACTTACAAAGTAACATCTGTACTATAAGTCTACAAAGCCATTGGTATTTTGAGAATATTTCTAAAGATGATGAATATATTTTGGATGAAGATTTTTTTTTTTGTTTGGAATTTTGATTTTAGGACAACTCTGTTTTTAAGTTTAACTCATGGAACTCACTCTTGTAAATTATAGTTATTTAATCCGTTAGGTATTATATATTTTTCTTAAAATAATATCTGGTGGTCTAGTCATATATAATGGAAAATAAATTAAATGGCTAAAACTTAAAATATTGAGTGAAATGAGTTAAATTTATGAATTAAATTAGTTTTGCCTTGTTTTCACAATTTGGAGGATGAAAAGTACGATATACGTACTCTCGCATCCAATAATATGCATAGATTACAGACGGTGAATGTGCGCGTGCGCGCGTGTTGCGGACAATATACTGTGTGTGTCGGCAAACTTAAGAAAACAAATTTGGCTTTATATTTGACCATCATCCTGTTTGTAAAAGATGAGTGTGTGGGATAAATAATTTGCCCCCAAATTGATATGAATCTCCAGCCTTATATGTTTATTTTTTTAATTATTATTTTATATTACTGGTGCAAGTAGTATTAGTGTCGAAGAGTAATCAAGCATTCTCATAATCTCATGTGAAGTTTGAGGTGGATTCACATGTGATGCAAATCTTTGTGTGTCACTTCCTCTGTTTTCCTATTTAAAAAAAAAAAAAAACCATTCATAACTTTCAGGGTCTGTTTGGTGTGAGGGATTTGGAGGGGAAGGGAGGGGAGGGAAAATTTTTATGAGTTGAATTTTAAAAGATTGAAGAAGTGGGGTAATAAAATTTTAATAAAGAGAATATATAAGATAAAAGAGTAAGAAAAATTAATTAAAAATTGTTAATCCCACTTCTCTAATTTTTTTAAATTTAACTTAAAAAAATTTTCCCTCCGCTCACTTTCCCTCCCCTCCCCTTAGACCAAACAAGCCCTCATTCATAGAATTTCTAGTTTTGAAGCCCCAACGTGCGGCCAAATAGGGCTAAATTGCACTACACAAAATAAGTTGGCCAATATCTATTCTTTGAGACCAAATCTGAATAAATGTTTTGTTATGATGAAGATCCATTGAACATATCCAAATGGGTTGGCAAAGAAACAAGAAGATGATTAATAATTTGGTCAAAACATGGGGAGGTAGTGGCAGAGAACAAAATCCAGAATTAAAATTAGATCTGAAGAAAAAGACACAAGAATAGCAAACATGTACATATACTATTGTCTCTGTCACAGAAAAAAGACAAAAAGATACATTATGATATTGGTAAGTAGGAGAACAATGCAAGTTGTTAGGTTGTATGATGAAGCGGAGATGCATGTAAAAATATTAGACGGTGAGGTGTGTGCAGGTCTGAGCAAAAACAGTAGAAATAGAAGAAGACAGAATATAAAAGGAAGAACCCTACCAGTCGGACATGATTGAGTTTTAAAATATCAGTTTTGTTTGTGTGTTGCAATTCTCACAAGTCAAGAGGGTCTGAATCTACTTACCATGAAGGAGGTTGGAATGTTCATGTCCACATTTTTCTTAGTTTTTAGCCATCATTACCTGACAGATATGCTGGATTCTAATTTAATATAAAATAGAATATATTTATAAAGCTTTGCTTTTTGTTTATACTTTTTTTGCTCTTTATTTTTTTTTTTTGGTGAGGCACAAGGAGTATTACTCCAACAATAGCAAAGTTGTCTGATCTTTTGTAGAGAGTCTTGATATGTTATGAGGGCAGACGGCCGGGTAAATTCCAAACAATTCATAAACAAAAGCTATGATCCCATATGTCAAATTGTGTGGCGTAGGGGAGAGTAATGGGTGGGTTGGGTAGCCTGCGCCTAAACCCATAGCCTACTCATTTAATTTTATACGGGTATGGGTTAGTCCATACTCATACTTCAACCCATATAAACCCGTGTAAACGGATTAGCATATAAATGGACGAGCTACCCGGAACTTAATTAGATTGAATCTATTTTTTTTTGAAAAAAAATATATAAGCATCAATCTATAAATCCAAATCCATGAATCTGAAAGAATATGTCCAGCAATAATCATAGTTCACAAAAAAAAAAACCTAAAGGTAAAGAATATGTCTATGAATATGAAAGGTCCAAAGAGAAAGAATTCAAAATAGCTTCTTCATTAAAGGAAAACTTTCTTTAGAATCTTCACGTTGCCTTCTGCAACGTCCTGAGCTTCGTTTGACATCGGAGGTTTGCCCAGTTTGTGGCCTAGCTTGCTGTCGTCTGATCTGGTGCAGCAACCGCCATTGATATGCATAATTTTGTTAGTTGTTGTTTATCTAGTTTCTGCCTTGCTCTGGAAATCGAGATCATAGTTGCGACCTTTGAGATCACAGTTGCTCAGTCTCGTGTCGACGAGGTCAGGTGTGCCAGCGCCCAGTGTGGTATTGGTTGGTGACACTATGATGGTGAGACACTGAGACTGAGACGGGTGACTATTGATGACAGAGAGTTGTGACGGTGAGAGTGTCAGAGTGAGATTGATTTGGGGACTTCAGGACTGGGAGGGAATGACCGAGTATGAGATTGAGACAATGGGAATTTTTTTTGGTCAAAAAGTTGGGGAATTGATAATGACTAATGAGTGCTTATATTTTGTGTTGGTGAGTGGTGTATGGAGGGACACGTAAGGCTAATAAAAAAATTTTAAATGGGCAGGTACGGGCAGCCTGATGGTGTGCCCATAGCCTGCCCATTTAAATCTTTAATGGGCGGGTTGAAACCCGCCCCATCATGGGTCTATTTTGGGCGGACTCAAATTGACTCAATTAGACGAGGTCATGGACGGGCTCACGGGTTCTAGATTTCTTGCATAGCCCTAGTGTGGGGCATTAAAAATGAATTAAAAATTTGTGATTATAATGTTGAGATGTTGTGCATCTAGCTTATAGGAATGGGATATGTAGAGTCAGGAATTCGGGCCGAGCCCGTCGGGTCGAGCCCGTTTAGGCCCGAGCTCTTCAAGGGCTGGGCTTATGATTTAAAGGCTAAAAAGGGAAGCGGGCCTAAAAGGGCAGGCCCTGTAGAGCTGGCCTTGCAGCCCTGTAGGGCCGGCCCTTTTAGACCCGTTTAATATTATTTTAAAATAAATAAATAAATATAATATCATTATATCAAATTATCAATATGAGAGACACCTAAGTACCTAATAGAGTATTAATAATAGGCAAACACTTATTAATTGATTTGATTTATTTTATTTTCTACCATGGTTTATTAATTTAAACATTAAAAAAAGGCTAATTTGGATATTAGATTATTATTTTAACTAAAAATTTATGAGTTTTAAAAATAATGTATCTCAATTTAAAGTAAATTAATAAATAAATTGTAAAACTTGAAAAAGGAATTTTGTTTTAATTAAAATGAATTTAAGCTCGTTTAGGCCCGAGCTCGTGAAGGGTCAGTCCTGTAGGGCCGCGAGGTTAAAAAATATGGTACTTTTTAGCAAACGGGCCTAAACAGGCTGGCCTGTTTAGGGCCGAGCCTATGAAGGGCCGGCCCGTATTCCCGTCTCTAGGGATATGTACTGCGAGATTGTTGACGTAGTTTGAAGGATTCTCATTCAATGGTTATCACAATAACATCAAGTACTAGTCATTATAATTAGATCTAAACTATTCAAATTTAATCCAAGTGGTCCAAATTTAATTTTTTTTTATAATTTATGATTTTTTAAATGATAAGTTTATTTTTATGAGAAGTAATAGTTATAAGATTATTTTTATTTTAAATGTTACATATATTAAAACAAGAAATTATTTAAAATATAAAAATTAAAATAAATTAAAATCCGGAGTATACAAAATCAATCTAGATGGTTCAGATTGGTGATAAACACGAAATGTTCTCCCATATTTGATTAGTGAGAAAATGAAGTGGATAGGGTTACTATTTCCTTCTCTGTTGCTTAATATAAAAGCTAAATAAATAATTTGGGGATTTTAAGGAAATTATGTGTATTGTTGCTACTTTTTTATCGAAACTCCTTTATTATATGCAATCAATAGAGATAATTTAAGAATAAAAATTTTAAATTAAAAAAATAGAGTGGATTAAAATCTTATATTTAGAAATAAAATAAATCACTTGTCTTGTCCCTATATTTAAGATCCAAGGTAAAGGTAATACAAGATGCAACTCTTCTCATGTGTATTTTTTTCCAAGTTAATCCAAACAGATCATGGGATGCCAAACGAATCGGATTAGCAATATTGCGGCCCATGAAATGGAATGTGTCTTTAAAATTCGTATACTATTCTTTGAATGAATCCAAGCTCATGTTATAGCCTTTATATAAATTGAATATTGAACTGAATGCTGAATAATTGAATTCTTGGATAGATAATAGAATCTTAGAAAAGGTTGAAATATTTTGATGGGTAGGTGATAATTGGGGGGGGGGGGGGAGAGAGGTTTTTCATTTCCAGAATGATTTTTCAAGTGATTAATTAGACTAAAAAAGTAATGAGGAAGGCTAACATTAATTGGACCATAAAAATATTTTTCAAGTGTTAATATAAAAAAAATTGCAGCCAAAAGAAGTAATACTATGTTGGCAAACAAAGAAAGTAGCAATATATTTTTTAAAAAAAGAAATAAGAAAAAATCTCCACCGGAAAAATTGCTCAAATTTAGGGAAAATTAGAGAGAAGGACCAAAGAAAAAATATTTATTAATAAAGACATTTAAAATTGTAATTATTTTAAAGGACCAAAATTTTAAATATAAACATTTAGTTAGAAAATTATCCCTGACCAATCTCCCTACATTTTCTCTAACACATCTTAACTATTGGATGGTTAGTTATCAATTAATGCCTCCAAGTGCTTCCTTAAATTGAATTAGTTCTTATTTAGATATTGAGATTCCTGTGATATAACAGTTTGTTTAGGAATATATTGCTTAAGAATTTAAATTTTAGTATTTTTTTTTTAATTTTTATAACATTCCTTTTATGTGCATCCCTTTTTTAAGCTTTTTCTTCCATGAAAAATCACATATTTTTAAAAGAAATATATTATAAGATTTTTTTTTTTTGATTTTTTTTTACGTTTTTAAGAACAATCAAAATCTTAAAAGAGGTAGATTTCTAATTATTTATATACTTTAGAAGCTATTTTAATTTAGGTAACTTTTAAGATAACCTGATGCATATAAGAGAAAATATAATAACATTATTAAGTTGTGTTAGATGTTTTTTTAATCAAAATATTCATAAAAATATCACCAAATTTGATAACTAGCCATTGTAGAAGGTTAATTTCATAATTAGAAATTTATATTTTATTTTTTGATCCTTAAAAATAATTACAATTTTTAATATTCTTATTAATAGATATTTTATTTCCTTAGTCTTACTCCCTAATTCTTCCTAACATTTAAGCGTTTGACAGTACATATGATAGGATTGCTTCTTTTTTGGGTAGAATTCACGATACGTGTGCTAAAAAAAATACTATCATTTTTTGTCCAATTAAATTATTGGGGGTTTGATTTCTAGTTATAGGTCCAAATGGTGAAACCAAGAGGCCCATTTTTGTATTTTTGGGTTTAAATGTTCAAGCTGGGTTAATTTGACATGGCCTCTATTATGTTGTCCAAAATCTGAAACAGTCACCAACAAGGGTTGCGTATGATGGTCGGACTAGGGGTTAATTTCTGGGTATGATGGTGGACTACGGGTTAATTTCTTACTCCCTCTTTTCCTTATTATAAGATATTTACTATCAATTTTCACAAATCAATAAAAACAGTTAAAAGTATTAAAATTATCCTAAAATTCAAGTGATTTCTAATATTGCCCTTAATAACTATATTAAGCTAAAATATCATATTAATTACTCCCTTCGGTCCTAATTATAAGACAAAGTTGACTTTTTTAGAGAAATTAAGGAAGCCAATTAAATTACTTTAGAGTGTTTATATTTTTAATATCTTTAGATTATATATTAGTTTATTATTGAAATTAATTAGTTTAGAGGAAAAAATAAAAATAAAAATACTTTAAAGTAATTTAATTGGCTTCCTTAATTTCTCCAAAAAAGTAAACTTTATCCTATAATTAGGACCGGAGGGAGTATTATTCTCCCCCACTACCCTTATTAAAATATGGACAGACATGGAAAGATAAATTAAATGCTCGTTGAAAACTTGCAAATGTCTTGTAAAAGGGACCAAGAATACTTACTAGTTGGTGTCTTATAATAAAGAATAGAGGGAATACAATGTAGTAGTAAATTAAAGTTCAAATCATTGTTGAAAGAGAGTTCACAATTAGTGCTTAATTATGCATTGAATAACATTGTCTGATTGATACCTGTGTCCAGTGTCCTAGCAAAAGGGAAAAAGTCTGTAAAAGTTTGATTGATTTCATCAAAATAGGCTTTACATTATGGAGTGCAACCAAGCTAATGGTTGATATTACTAACGAGGGATAGTCTGGATTAGGTCTAATAGTTCATAACAGGTTGCATTAGCTTTAATTAAAATTTAATTTAATTTTTACAAATGGGGATACTTTGGATAATAGCACGAACTAATAAATGAAGCATAGAATTTGAAATTGATTGGGCCAATGTAGGGATTTTTCTTGAGTGGAACCCCCATGCAATAAATTCAAGTCCGCCAAATTTGACATAGTTTTTGTCTTTTCCAGATGGGATAAATTTATTTATTTTTTTTTTAAAAAAAAAAACAGAGCAGACGGTGAAGGTATGAATGGTTGATGGATCATCATTCACCTCAATCTATGAAGTTTCATTTGGGCTTCATAGGGTCCACTTTAGTTTTCATTAAAAAAATTAATTGTTCTAATTATTTATATTTTTCTTTGTTTTTTTTTATTAAAAATAGAGCACCACAAATCAGAAATAACTATGTGCTTGTTTGGATTAGCGATTGGAATACTTAAAACAGCTTTTTAATCATGATTTACGATATACGAGGTAAGTATATGAGAGGAGTTATATCTCGATTTATTTCAAAAACAACTTATAAACAATTTGATCGTTAAAATAAATATATCATAAACTTCATCAAAATTTGCTTCCTATTGACTACTACTTTCTCCGCCCCTATTTTTTTGTCCAGTACCTCCGGCTTTACTCCGTTTTTTTTTTTTTTTTTTTTTTTTGCCTTACTTCCGGCTTTACTCACCACCACCAATCTCTCACCAAATTCATATACTTTAGGGTTTATTTGGCATGAAAGGTTTGAAGGGGAGGAAAAATTTTTATGAATTGAATTAAAAAACATTGGAGATGTGGGGTTATAAAATTTTAATAAAGGGAAGATGTAAGATAAATGAGTAGAAAAAATTAATTAAAAACTGTTCACCCCACTTCTCTCATTTTTATTAAATCAAACTAAATTTTTTTTTTCTTCCCTTCCTATCATACCAAACAAGCCCTTATCTATATTCTAGTTATTATTATAAAACACTAACTAACAAATATTTTGAGCCCTTTTTATAAGGCACTTGCTAATTTCTAAGGAGTATTAAATATTTTTTTTCCATGTATATGCCTATATTTAGTAAGGGTAGTGACAGAGAGAGTAATAATTAATATGATATTAAAGTTTAGTTTAGTTAGTTCAAGTAACATTGAAAATTGATTGAAGTTTAGGAAAAATTTAATGTCTTTACTGTTTTTATTAATTTTTTAGCATTAGTAGTTGATGCCTTATATTCCCTCTGGTCCTATTTACAAGAGTTCGATAACCAAATTACGTGGTTTAAGAAAATGGTTAGAATTGATTAAAAATAATAAGTATATCTAAAATAAACTTGTTTCCCATGTATATCCTTATTTATGAGGGGACGAGTAAGAGGAAGAAATAAAGTAAATATATATATAATCAACCTTCTAATTAGTACAATACATAAATTAATGGGGGGTAAAAATGAAAGAAACTCATTAAATATTCAGACAACTTTTATCGGGTTCTTATAAAAATAACCAATGTAATTCAATAAAGTAATAGAAACCACATAGTAGATTATAGAGAGAGTAGTGGATAAAGAGGTTTAAACTTGT
Source organism: Inga laurina (assembly GCA_963855925.1). Classification (NCBI taxonomy): domain Eukaryota; kingdom Viridiplantae; phylum Streptophyta; class Magnoliopsida; order Fabales; family Fabaceae; genus Inga; species Inga laurina. The sequence continues at coordinate 22,167,305 of OY979702.1, read as the reverse complement.
TGTTTAATAAATAGACTAGGATGTAATACTTTTTTACCGTTTTGTTTTTTTTTTTTTTTTCCTTCTCATAATACTTTTTTACTACCACAATGTAGGGAGATGAACAATGAATAATAGGGACGGAGGATGATTAAAAGGTTCCCATGAAGGGTAACCTACAATTCTACAACTCTCTATTCCAATGTCTGTTCTCTGTGAAAGACATTCAGGGTCAAGTTCTGATTATTCTGCCTGATTCCCCCTACATTGCATACCATATTAGGTTTCTTTCATCCCTTTTTCTGTTCTCCCTAACTTTTTAAATGCACGTCTATTTTTTTTTTTTTTAAAAAAGGGAAAATAATAGTTTACCGTTCATACTTCATAATTATATTGATTTCAGATAAACTTTATTTCAAAACTAAAAATTTGGTCTCAACTGGCAATTGTTTTCCCCTTGAACTATCCTTATCAGATTAGGCATAACAGTTGGCTAGTCAAACTCATCTAGCTGTGAAATCTAAGCTAGCTGCTCCATCACTGTCCTCCTCATTCTCCATTACTTCTTCATTACATCTGTCACAGTATGCCACTAAATGTCTTCATATTTATGCTAAATACTTCTTCTGAAACGTCCATTCTCAGTAAATGATACTACTTATATTCAAGTTATTTGTACTGTATATGTACACTTAGCATTGTCAGGTTATGCAAATCAATCATAAATATGAATAGTGATTTAGGAAAATGTGAGTGTCCATGCTTCAGAAAGGTCCAATTCAACCAACCACACCCACTCCCACCTTCACTAAAAGTAATAAAATCAACCAAAGTTGCTAATTTATTCATTTTTTAAAACACTTAATGGGAGACAGGGTTCCATGTTTGGGACTTTGGGGTTTGAGACAGCCCTTGTGGGGTCCACTTTTTATTGTTTTGCCTTTGAACACAGATGACAAAACCAAAAGCAATTGGATTTCTTCCTTTCTTCTTCCTCCTTTTTTTCTGTCTTCTGCATAATCAAAATCTTCTTCAGAATAGTACTTCCAAATTCATTGTTTCATTCAAACAAATCATTCTTTTCTCAATGTTGCTAACAAACTCCATTTCCAACACTAAGAAGTTCTTCAGAAGAACCTTCCAGAGCTTCAAGTCTTTGTTCTCTACAGAATACCAAAGGCTTCCAAAAATGGCTAGCCCTCTCATCATCGACATTCATCCAGAAATGGAGAAGCTTAATACTCACCAATGGGATTCTCAGGAAGATCAGAACAAGACAGAGAGAAGAAGAAGCCAGGAAAATAAGGAATATTATCATCAAATTCCTGTACAGAACAAGAACAAGAAGATGAAGATGAAGCAGACAGAGAAAAGAGACAATGAGAAGAGGAACATAATGATTAGTCATAAGAAGGGAAGGCATGAAGATTCTGATTCTGATTCAACAGTGAGGAATAGTATGATTGAAAAGAAGCTGAGGGAGCTGGAGAAGCTGGATATGGGAAATGTGGAATATGTGTTGGACATTGAAGAGGTTCTTCATTATTATTCAAGGCTTACTTGTCCTCCTTATCTTGAAATTGTTGATAACTTCTTCATGCAGATGTACTCTGAGTTCTTTGCTCCTATTTCTAAACTACCCCTTCCAAATCAATAAGCCTTGGTTCTTTGTTTATTGATCCTACATAATCTATAACTGTTTGATCTGTTTCAATCATTTAAATTTATTTTTCTTTGTTTCAGATATTCATTCATCAACACTAAGACTCTTCTTCTTTTTTTTTTGACATATTTATTATATAGGGATGTGATTATGAATGATATGTATAGGTATATGCATTTTCACAACATACATTTGGACAACAGAATTCAGAATTACCTTCAGGAAGTTGCAATTACCCTGTAAATGTAAAATGTTTTTTCAGATACTCTGGTGGTTAATATTTCTATCTATATCAGAAATTACTTTTTGTTCAACTTGTAGGAATGGAAGGTGTTTGATTTTTTTTTTTTTTTGGCCCCGGGGGGGGGGGGGGTGGTTGGGAATAAATTAATGTTATACAACTCAAAAGTAACAGATTGAGTGGTGGGAGACTAAACAGTTTCTATGGTAGAAAATTATACATTATAGGATTTATTTTCAAAATATTATCAACCTTCTCTTTTGTTTGATTCCTTGCTGAAGGTTTCTGTGAAGATAATGCTGCTTCTGATGTCAAAATAAACTCAACTACAGGGCTAATACACTATTATCTACCAAAGAAACTTTTCTTTTATGCAATGCTTGGTACACAGAAAAGTGTTTTCTAGAAAGGAAATGAGAAATGCACTTATCCCATTTTTCTTTATAGGAGTATTTTTCACTTACGTTCTAGAACACACTTTATTTCGCACCAAACAGCACTTTAAAAATTATCTCTTTTCAATTCATCCTGTTATAATTTGGAAATCTGGTCGTTAATTTTCTCCACCAATAAGAAGTTTTTCATGCATTAAAATTATATCATCACAGGGTTCATCCTCACTTTGTTTGTCTAATGGGGTCTTCTTTTCCACTCTCTACTTGTAAGCCTGTGTTGTTTTCCTTAACCCATAAGAAAAACAAATTTTCGTGACTCTTTTGTTTTCCAAAAAAAAAAAAGAAGTGTCCATCTATTGAAGATACTAGGGCCGATATACACAATAACAAGGCGAAGCCCATTGATATTTAGGCTTCATTCAGAAGACTTAATGATACTCTGGCCCATGAAGTATCTGCTGATAAAACACTGATGATAATATATGATACATCATATATGTGAGATTGTGAATTCCAAGACTGGTTGGGTTGTATGTCATTCATTGTGTAATGGCGGTCCTTGAGGACAACACTAGTACTCCAAAGCCCATTGAGAAAGTCTACTGCTTGGAAACAGGGAAAGTAATATGAATAAGCACCTACCGCAAAGAAATCGAAAAAAGGATAGCTCAATGCACAAGGCTCCTATTAATCAATTTTGGTATATATCTAGGATAGGCACCAAGCGCTCATCTCATCTGGACCATCTTAATTTAATTCTGTTTTTTTTTTTTTTGTGGTAAAAAAAGGTTTAGGTGGATTTGGCAACGGTCATCCCGCCAAGGCCAGGGTACGGCCCCAGGGCTTAGAGAGCACTTACAAGAGACTTACGAGATCGTCTACCAAAGGAGCCCTCACATCGACAGTGGGAATCAAACTTGCATCATTTTGGGATAATTTTAAATCAAAAAATTCATTTTTTTGAAAAAAAAAATGTTAGTTAAGAGATTATCTTTATTTTAGATTTTCTACTAATTAAAATAATTTTTTTTAAATAAAAGTTTAAAAAAGTTAAATCTGGATCATCCAGATGAGATGCAATCTTACCCCCACAAAACAGAGATATTATTTCTAAGATTTGAACCCATACCAAGCCACATTGCAGCAAAAAAAATATCCAGTGATAGTGATATTGGAGCCAAAAGGAAAATCCAAGAAGATGGGGGTGAATGACATATGCATGCCACTATGTAGAGCACCAAGGAAAGTGTGAATTGAAGCCTGCCTCTTGAGGCAATACTAGGGATTAGATATGATTCCCCAAAATAGGAAATAATTGATTCTATTCAGAACTGCAGGATCAACTGTCACTTCCATGAGATCCTACAAGGCTTAGTGAAAGGTCTAACACACACACACACACACTCACACTCACACTTGACCAATCCCATTGTTAATGGGGTTATCTTTATTTCTTAAAATGAGTAGCACAAGGAAAGAAGCAGCAAGTGAGGTGATTAAAATTAAGTTGTGTTTAATGGCATATTGGAATCACGGAAACACTTGGGGGATCATCAAGTGAGGAATATTGGTGAACAAGATAAATTAGTTGAAAGTGGTGGTCCATTTAAGTCGAGAAAGATGACAAGTACCCATCTGCAAAATTCCTTTCTTATATATCACTCACTCTCACTCTCTCTCTCTCACACACACCGAACTTATGAATAATGCTTCTTATGACTTGTCATCTTCACTCACCCGGCCTGCATGTCTTGCCCTTTTCATCAGACAAAAATAAAGTCACCACTCTCTAATAAATCTTCTTCTTCCATTTGTATCTTTTGATCTATACTTTTCTGTATGCAACCCTATAATTAATTAGCTCAAGAATAACTCAGCTGATCTTACGGCTGATTAAGAATATCTACTAGTTAAAGTATAGGGACAGTTGATAATGAAGCCATCATTGTTTAGTTAATTTGTCAAATCTATGAACAACTGAACAATGCACCATTTAATTCAGACACATCTAGCTAGCTAGCTAGATATTATATTAATGATTCCTAAGTATAAATACATAACCATTAATCTTGTTTACTGTAACAATTTCAAAAGCGAGGTGCTGAGATGTTGTATTTACTACATGAAGCATCTTCTCATTTTGAGTGAACTATAATGGTGACTGGTGAGAGCTATGATTTTGGGTAGTACAGAAGAAAAAATAGAGTGAAAGGAATCAGCTAGCTATATAGAGCTATATATATAGGTATAACCATATCATTAAGATTCCACCTATATAAACAGGTTTGTTCTATTTTTGTGCACACATATACACAAAATAGTACGCATGCAAATGAATTGAGCAAGATGATGAGTCACATTACATATATTCCAGTCCTCCACGGAATAGAGTTAAGAAAGTAATAAGTATCTAATGATTAGTGTGAAGTCACCTTCAAGGGTGATACATTTCTTCATCTAAAATTAAAGGCAACATGGTCCTGCAGAAAATTATACATATGCATTGCAGAGAGAATAATAGACCCAAATCATACGGTTATACACAATAAATTACTTGGACCACGTATATTAATTAAATGCAGTAAATTAAATATATATACGACTTGTATAAGAAATGGTCCAAGATGGACGATTCATTCATGAGCATGTGCACCGTGCTTTGCTGCACAATACAAAAAGCTGAAGGAGGTGTTATGATCATCTGGTGTACCGGTAGTGTCACGTGTGCCCTGGACCAAAATAATAACTTTGTTTCTATATTGTAAGTATATATTCGTTTTTGTAGGGCAAGTTCTTAACTTTAAGGTCTTATATGTTAGTTGATAGTTGAGGATTAAGTAGAACTGCTATATCCAACCACCGCATATGAGCTTTTCCAGAACCAATATATATATATATATATATATTTCTAACCCTTATAAGAAAAAAGGGTTCCCTAAAGAGTTCATTTCTATTGAGAAACGAATAAAAATAACTCTATCGTTGACTTGTAAGGAATTCACTGTAAGCGTTTAAGATTGTACTTTTATTTTTTTTTGAAACTTCTAGGCATATTATGTATACATACATATAAAAGTAGTTGAGACATTATAGTGGTTGCCTTATTCCGGAGTCCTCCTGCTTGGCCATTCCCACCTTTAATATCGATCACAATCACTGTTGATCATATTTATATGACTACATGGTATATTTGTCATTGGATCAGATTAAAGCATTGTCGGGTCCAATTAAAGTAGCCATTTCAACATGATTTTTTTTTCCCATTCACAGGATTTGAACATTTGTCTTTACATGTTTAAGGCTAGGATAACCCAATCTCTTCCACTTGACCCAACCATTAATATTCGTAATCATATTCATATATAGCTACGCACTACAAAAAAAAAAAGGTATTTTGTAGCGGTGCAATTGTAGCGGTTATATTAAACCGCTACAAATTATAGTATTTGTAGCGGTTCTTACCTAAACCGCTACAAATTTGTAGTGGCAAGGTTTTTTGTAGCGGTTTAGTTCAAAAAACCGCTACAAATTTGGCGCGAAATTCCCACCAAAACTTGTAGCGGTTATTTTGTAGCGGTTAATGCACAGAAACCGCTACAATATTCCTGCCAGTTGGCGAGCCAACAATGTAGCGGTTATTTGTAGCGGTTACAACCACAGAACCGCTACAAAATACCAAAGGTCAGAATTTTGTAGCGGTTCTACCCCTATAACCGCTACAGATTTTTAAGAGTCTCGCTATTTGTAGCGGTTCTGAGCAATAACCGCTACAGAATTTCAAACGTTGTGAACTTTTGTAGCGGTTATTGTAGAACCGCTACAAATTTAATTATTTGTAGCGGTTAGAGTAGCGGTTATTTGAATAACCGCTACTAAAATCTGGCCTATTTAAACCCCCCGCGTCCTTCATTTCTCCTTTTGCTCATTTTGTTTCCTGAGATTTCTCTGAGTGATCTCTTCGAGATTTGAGCGTTCAGACGTCTGTATAGGAGTTTTTGCTCAGTATTTCTCAGTATTTGCATTTGAGGTACGTATATAACACGTATTTTATTTATATTTATATTTTTATTATATTTTTTTATATAATAATGTGACTATTTTTTTTTTAATTTGTACAATGGATATGGCTTCAGGATAGGATAAGGGGAAGGCCCCTGAGGTCCCCAGACCGATTTTATGGGGAGGCAGCAGCCGGGCAGGGGGCAGAGGGAGGGGGCAGCGCGCAGGCAGGGGTACCGCGGCATCTCAGCCCATCCCCCTACAGGCGACGACCGTACCAGAGGTGCCTGAGGTGGAGAGGCCATATATTAGTGTTGAGGACTTCCTCAACGAGGAGGAGTTCGAGATCCCGATTGGGTTCAAGGAGATGGAGCAGTTCCTCGATGAGGAGGACGCTTGGGAGCAGAACAACCCACGAGGGTCGTCTTCGCGGTCCACTGGGTTTGAGGTGTAGGTCGAAGGTAAATTAATGTTTTAATTTAGTAAATTATTTATTTAAATTAGAAATATTAACTTTTAATTACAATTTATCTAACGTGCGGTCAACAGTGCAGACGAGCAGGGGAACGTTTCGACGAGGAGGCTAGACTTGGCCGGTTTGAACCAGATGGACCGGAGCCTCCGAGTTATAGTGCCGTGGAATGAGGGCACTGACCAGCCGATCCACAATGGGGGTCACTTGCTCAACCGCTTCCTGAACGACCTGGGCGCGAATTGGATGCGGTTCCCCCTTCACTTCCAGACGTGGAGGTACGTTCCGAAGGGGCCGAAGGACCTGGCTTGGGAGAAGGTGGTTCAGGTAATTAAAATTATTTAATTAATATTTTTTGTAATTAATTCTATTTAATTAATATTTTATTTATTATGTTTTATGTAATTATTGATATTTAAATAATCTTTTTTCAGCTGCGGTTTGCCGTCCGGGCCAACCGGAAGAGGTACGCCCTCATGAAGATAGGTGACGCCTGGAGGAACAGGAGGAACCGTCTCTTCCACAAGGTGGATAAGGACGGGACGATGCCTCTGGAGCAGCTGATCGAGAGCATCTCGGACGGGGTGCCACCAAACGACTGGGAGCGTTTCGTCCAGTGGAGGAGGAGTGCTGAGGCGCAGGTAATGTATTTATTAGATTTTTGATATATAATTTTGTAATTGTTAAATATTAAATTATAATTTCAATTTAATTTGTATTTAATTTTAAATTATAATACATTTAATATTTTTTTCCAGGAGCTTTCTCAGAGGAACACCGAGATTCGGGCGCAGCAGACAATCCACCACACAGCAGGATCGAAGACCTTTGCTGTGACCTACAGCGAGCTGGTAAATTTTCAAACAATCACTTACTTTTAGCTGATTATTTCATAATACTAATTATTGTTTTGTATTTGTTTCAGGAGACGAAGGCACAGCAGGAGAACCGTCAGACGGACTATGGGGAGCTGTACGCCATCACACATAGACACCGTGATGGGACTGCGACCTCTCAGCAGGCAGAGGCGGCCATTGTAAGTAATTTTATTATTATATTTTTTATAAAACCAAGTTAATAATGAAAAATGCTAATTAGTAATTGTTTCATAAATTGGCAGGAGCGGATGCAGCAGTTGCAGGTTGAGCTGCGACAGACCCAGCCTGAGGAGTCACAGGGGTCAGTAGACCCGACGGCTCCTTTGAAGGCGGGTCTGCATCAGGCTGAGCACCCCGGACGCGTGCGGGGGATGGGGATAGGCGCCAGACCCAGCATGGTCTACGGCAGGAGCGCCGCTTCTGAGGCTGGCAGCTCTAGAGGGGTCAGACATCGGAGGGACGAGTCTATTGACCAGCTGCGGTCAGATTTGGAGCAGCAGATGCAGGTGCAGCAGCAGCAGCACCTGCAGATGCACGCTGATATGCTGTACGCTCAGCAGATGCAGTGGCGTGAGATCGCGAACAACATGCTCGAGGGAGCATGGAGTCGTCTGTTCTCGGATGAGCAGCATCCAGCGGTTCCCCCTGTCCCTCGCTACGTCGTCCCGAGTACGACTCCTCCTCCTCCCCCTGCTGATGACGATGGTGCGGTTCACTCTGTGCAGCGGCCCGATCCAGCGGTCCCTGAGGGAGCACTAGATGATCAGCCCCAGTTACTTAGTTTAGGACTTTTTTTTGTTTAAACATTTGTAAATATATATATATATATGAGTTTTTATTGAGTAATTGTTTCTTATTGTGTTTTATATAATTATATTTCTTACTGTGTTTAATTTATGGATTATTTATATCTAAATTTTTAAAAAATAAAGTATATATATTTGTAGCGGTTTATCTTAAGAAACTGCTACAACCATATATGTTAGTAGCGGTTTTAAAATAATCACCGCTACAAATATATATATATATATATAGTTGTAGCGGTTTATCTTAAGAAACCACTACAACCATATATGTTAGTAGCGGTTTTAAAATAATAACCGCTACAAATATATATATATATAGTTATAGCGGTTTATCTTAAGAAACCGCTACAACCATATATGTTAGTAGCGATTTTAAAATAATAACCGCTACAAATACTCATCATTTGAATTTTGAAATTTGCCGCCTTTCTGTACATTTGTAGTGGTTATGTTATGTATAATCGCTACAAATTAAAAATTATTTTTAAATCTGCTGTCCAACGGCTTTAATATTAGTAGCGGTTTTATATATATAACCGCTACAAATACTCAACAAGTAAATTTTGAATTTCCCACCAAGGTGTAACGGCTTGAATATTAGTAGCGGTTTTATATATATAACCGCTACTAATATTTTATTACTGTAGCGGTTGGTGTAGCGGTTTAAGAACCGCTACGAAATTATAAACGTTGGAATTTCAAAATATAAGGTTCTAGGCATTCGTCATTCTCTTCTCACTCATCTTCTTCTCTATACTTTCTTCTCTCTCACTTGTAGCTATGGATAAATCATGGATCAGGTTGCCGCGCAATTCTCCTGAATATTTGTACGGATTAAACAGTTTCTTGGATTTCGCATTCACTCACGCTAGCTGTAACGACAAGATCGTCTATCCGTGTCGGAAATATTCTAAATTATCTTTCTTGATCAAATTGTATCATATCAAGTACTTGTGTGGGATCACAAATAAGGGAATGTCGATGTTGCTCGACTTATTACAAGATGCATTCCCCGATGTCGAGATTCCTACAACATTTTACAAGGCCAAGAAGATTATCAACAGGTTGGGGTTGAATTATCAAAAGATTGATGCGTGCCCAAATGATTGTATGCTGTATTGGGGAGACGATTCCAGCAGGGAGACGTGTAAGAGATGTCACACATCGAGGTACAAGACAATTCGGAAGGGGAAAAAGCAGAAGAAGAAACCTGCAAAGATTCTCAGGTACTTCCCTTTGAAACCTCATCTACAAAGATTATTTATGTCGTCTAAAACTGCTGAGCACATGAGGTGGCATGCCGTTGATAAAAACGAAGACGGTAAATTAAGACATCCGTGGGATGCAGCTGCTTGGAAAACGTTTGACAACGACTTTCCAGATTTTGCGATTGACCCCAGAAATGTTCGGCTTGTGTTAGCGACCGACGGTTTCAATCCTTTCGGGAATCTTAGCACAAGTTACAGTATTTGGCCGGTAGTCTTAGTTCCCTACAACTTACCCCCTGGATGTGTATGAAACAAAGCTCTTTCATTATGTCTATGATCATTCCAGGCAAAAAGGCACCGAGCAATGACATCGATGTGTATCTCCAACCGCTTATTGCGGAATTGCTTGACCTGTGGAATGTCGGCTTGGAGACGTATGACGCTTACAGCAAGACTTTGTTCAACATGCGTGCATCCTTGATGTGGATGATTAGTGACTTTCCTGGCCTTGGCACATTATCTGGTTGGAATGTGCATACTGGGTCGGCGTGTCCATCTTGCAATTTTGACTTTGACGCATTGCGCTTTCCCCACAGCCGAAAGTGATGCTTCATGGGGTATCGGAGGTTTCTCGATGGAACGCATAAGTTCAGATTGCAACGGAATCACTTCAATGGGAAACCAGAGAAAAGAGGACCACCTCAGACTTTGTCCGGTACAGATATCTTACAGCAGCTTGAGCATGTTGACTTTGAGTTTGGAAAAAGCGACGATTCAGCACAAACTCGCCAAAAGACGCGCAGGACTTCGGCGTCTCAGCAGTGGAAGAAGATAAGTATTTTCTTCACGCTTCCATATTGGAGATCTAATTTACTTCGCCACAGTCTTGATGTAATGCACATTGAAAAGAATGTTTGCGACAATGTGCTGTATACGTTGCTTAACGAACCCGGCAAGACAAAAGATCACCTTCAAGCGAGGAAAGATTTACGCGACATGGGAGTTCGTGAAGACGCTTGGTCAGATGAGCATGACAGATTTACACCGGCAAAGTTTACCCTCACAAAATCGAACAAGGATGTGTTCCTCGCGACGTTGAAGAAATTAAAAGTTCCTGATGGGTATTCAAGCAACATTTCTCGATGTGTCGACTTGCAGGCTTGAAAGGTTGCTGGCCTGAAGAGTCACGACTCACATGTTCTTATGCAGCAGTTACTCCCTCTGGCTATAAAGAATACACTTCCTCCCGATGTTTCCATCATTTTGGTGGAACTTTGTTCTTTCTTTCGGAAGTTGTGTTCTAAGGTTTTGATCGTTGAGGAGCTCGATCAGCTGCAGTCGAAAATCATTCTTACGCTTTGTCATTTGGAGATGATCTTTCCTTCATCCTTTTTTACTGTGATGGTTCACCTCACAGTCCATCTCGTTCATGAAACAAAGCTCGCTGGACCAGTACAATATCGTTGGATGTATCCGATTGAGAGGTACTCATTTTAAACATGTGCTTTAATTTATTGTCCGTATTTAATGTTTGCTAGTCGTCCTTTTCATCATTTTATATCAATTTTCTCTTCTGTACTTCGTAGGTTCCTTGGGAAATTAAAATCTTACGTGAGGAATAAGGTGTGGCCAGAAGGTTCTATAGCTGAAGGCTATATAGGGGATGAGGTGCTATATTTTTGCTCAAGGTATTTTGATGATCTTGAGACGGCTTTCAACCGCCCGCCTCTTGTTGACGATTGTCCTGAACCTGCGGCGACATCAGGAGAATTTATCCCTCGTGTTGGTAAACCAGTTGGAGCAACTGAGAACTTCAAACTAACGGCAACTGAGAAGTTCCAAGTACATAGACATGTCTTGATTAATTGCACTCAAGTTGAACCTTTCATACGGTAAGAATTGTACACTCACATGTTATTCGATCTATATCTTTTGTAACATTTCTCACTTTCATTTCAATAACGCCTTTCCATTATTAATTGCAGGGAATTCAGAAGTCATGTTAAGCGTCAGCTCAGGATCCATACACAGACATCCTCGGAAGTTGATAGGAGGGTCCACAGAGAATTCCCAAGCTGGTTTGCGCGCAGAATACTAAATGACCACAACCCACACTCACCAGATTTCAGAGCTCTCGCAATCGGCCCTCTTGATCATGCAAAACGGTTTATAGCATACAATTTCAATGGTTTTAAGTTTTGCACTGTTTCACGGGATCAAGGATTGCAAACATAGAATTCGGGTGTTTATGGCACATTTGGGACAAGGAGTTATGCGAGCAGCAGTGACGCCAACATGCAGTTCGGAGGCGTCCCTTACTATGGCAAGCTTCTTGATGTGGTCGAGCTTAATTATCAAGGCCGTTTCACCGTGACGCTGTTCAAGTGTTTGTGGGCAAATACCACTACTTCTCGGGGACTGACAACTGACGACCTAGGGATCACATCAGTCAATTTCTCACGGCCGATTCATACCGGTATTTCTCAAGATGATGAGCCGTATATTCTAGCTTCAGAGGCACATCAGGTTTATTATGTCGAGGACGAGAGGCATAGAGATTGGCACATGGTCGTTCATTTAAAGCCAAGAGACCTTTACGACATGGGTGAAGGCGATAACATCGTCTACGAGAGTGAGCCATTTCAACCAGCTGATTTTGAAAACTACTTCCCTGAAGGCGATGACAATTTACCTCTACTGCAGTGAGTTTTTTTAAGTCCACGTCATTTGAATTAAATTTTTTAAATTTAATTAATAATACATCAATAACAATAATTTTTCTACAAAATTTCTGTAGGGATGGCGACGATGAGTGATCAAATTCAAATTATACTTTTGTCTTTACAAAAAATGCAAAAAATTTGTTAAAATAAAATGTAAAAAAAAAAATTAAAAAAAAATTAAAATAATATTTGTAGCGGTTATTAAACCGCTACAAAAATATAAGTAACCGCTACTAACTAATAACTGCTACATTCACCGCTACAAATAGCACTATGAATATTAAACCGCTACAAAAATATAAATAGCCGCTACTAATTATAACCGTTACATTAACCGCTACAAATAGTACGTGGATCCCTATAAATACCCTTACCACAACTCATTTCAAACACTCCCCAATTTCTTTTCACCTTACCTTTCTTTCATTTTCTCTCATTTACAACTTCTTTCGTATGAGTAGAGGAGCTGAATAATACGATCAAATATGGTAACAAGATTTTTAATTTCTTTTAGAATACTTCTTTCCTTTCTATAAAATTTATTCTAATCATTTTTTTTCTAGATATATTATAACTGTATCTCATTTTCATACACAATTACATTATATTAGATAACATAATAATTCCTTATTACCTACCTATCCTTAATATTACTATAAATATAAATTTTATACTACTCCTATTCAATTACATATTTCCTTTTTATTTATTAATAAGTTAAACTATTGAATAATAAACTAATTGAAAAAGATAAAATAATAACAAAATAAACTATTTAATTTAATATTGAAAAAACAGAAAAAAATAATTATATATATATTTTAAAAAATTTTAAATATTTGTAGCGGTTATGAAACCGCTACTAAATAACGCGCTTTTTTACGACTCAATTTAAATTTTTTGGTGCCAATTTTGAATTTCATGAAATTAGTAGCGGTTTTTAAGAACCGCTACTAATTTCATGAAATTCAAAATTAGTAGCGGTTCGTTAACCGCTACAAAATAAAAAAAATGTCATTTTTTTCGCGCCAACAAATTTTCAATTTTTTTTTTATATTTGTAGCGGTTTCTTAACCGCTACAAAATTAAAAATTCTTTTTTTAGCTCTTAATATAATTTTTTATATTTGTAGCGGTTATATAACCGCTACAAATATCTCTGGATGTTGTAGCGGTTATGCTTAACCGCTACAAACTATGTAACGGTTATTTTTGATTGAGTAGCGGTTTTATAGAACCGCTACAAAACTGCTTGCAACGCACGATTTAGTAGCGGTTTGAGTAACCGCTACTAACATAGTTTGTAGCGGTTAGAACCGCTACTAATACCCATTTTTAACCGCTACTAAATCACGTTTTTTGTTGTTGTGACGCTTACAACATTGTCATGATCTAGCTACTAGCTACATCAATTAACCACTATCATCACTACACAATCATGCATGTCATACCCATTAAGGCCAACTTGCCTTCAAATATGTCACCTAACTATTAGTTTTTCGTCATATGCAAAATATATAGACAGCTCACTGCAATATGTATATGTATGTATGTAGCTGTCTCATTACCTTAATTTGATTTGAATGATTAATTTTGGGATTTGAATATTAGTTTGAAGTTGGTGGTAGCTTTAATCCACCGTATGTGCTTTGTGAAAGAAGGAATAGCGATTCTAGAAGAATAGAGGATGGTGAAAAGAGATTAAAGATGAAATCAATTAAAAGGGATATGTAATGAATGAGACAATTATTAGTAGGGAAGGGAAATGTGGTCCTCCAATAATTTGTTGCTGATATATATACTTCTTCGGTTTACAGTATAAGTCACTTCATTTAATTCACAAAAACTAAGAAAGGATAGATAACTCATCAAATCTATCTTAAAATTGTTTTTAAAAAAATATCTCAAATTTACTCATATACAATGAGATTTTAATTTATAGGAGAGAAAAATAAAATGAGTCACATTTAAGCATTAATCACATGAACAAAATTGATATAAATATAAGCATTAATTATTATCTAAATGACTTGTATTATAGACCAATGAATTTTTGTAAAAATGACTTGTATTATAGACTGGAGGAAGTATATAGACACATATTTGAGAGTCATTGGGGGAATTCTTAAGGATTAATGAAGCTACACTCAGATTGGTCGGGATAACACACACCAATAACGTTTCTATAAACTCCTTCCCTAACTAACATTCCTGTCATTTTTAATCTTATTCCAATTTCCACATCAATTCAGATTTATGTCACTTTTCTGCAATATCTTGTACCACCACCACTTGCCTAGTTACCCCATACTACCACTACAAAAAAAAAAAAAACACCTAATTTTCGACAAAATTTGCCATGGAAAAATCCCACAGAATTTCTGACGAAATTTTTTCCCTGGAAAATTTTGATGGAAATTCTGTTGGAAATTTTCCGACACAGAATTCTGATGGAATTTCTGTAATTTAGTGGGAAATTTTCAAACGGCAAATTCCAACGAAAATTTCCATGGCAATTTTCCGTTGGAAAAAATTAAAATTTATTATTTTAAAAAATAATATTTATAAAATTAAAATATTAATTATTAAATAATTATATTTAACCTTAATTATTAAAATTATATTATTATTTATTAATATTATATTTAAAATTTTCTACCAAACTAATATTTATGATATTATTATTATATTAGTTATTATTTTATTTTATTTAAAAATAATATATATTTTATTAATATTATATTTATAATTTTATATTAAAAATAATATCTATAATATTAAATTATTAATTATTAAGTAATTTTAATTAAAAAATTGTTTAATTAAATATATAAATATTTTTTTACGTTTTTATTAAAATTTTCATTATTTTTAATAATATTATATTTGATTAATAATTAATTATATGTATGTGTGTATATATATATATATGATAATATTATATATGTATATATATAATAATATGTAATAATATGACATAGGTTCATTTCGGCGCAACTGGTAAAGACTCGTGTGCGAAGGCGTTAGTAGCCTGAGGTTGCGGGTTCTATCGGGCGGAGAAGCATTTTCATAAATTATGAGATGCGGACATGTGGCGGCTAGGGGAGAGAGACACGTGACATTGGGAAATTTAAAAAAAAATGCAACAAAAAGGATTCTGTATATTACATTATTCTGATATTTTCAAAAAATGAACAAGTTAATCACTTTTCAGCACCCATATGAGCATGAGTAATATATGAGTTAAATAACACTTGGATCAACTGGTAAGGGCACTAATCTAGCTTAACCAAGGTCTCAGGTTCGAGCCTTGGGTACGTAGCAGTGTTAAAACTTGAAGGGAGGGGTTGCCACCAGAAAGGGTCCCACCATCCCTATATCAGATTAGTCAGTTGCCGAAGGCGTTGGATACCGGGGAGTCAACACTCAAAAATAATGACCCAGTCACTTTTACAAAAAAGCTAATAATGGTGCTTTTATTATGAATACTACGACGCTTACTAAATACCCTAGGTTTCAATATCGTAAAAGCAAGCTACGACGCTTCTTGAATTTTTGAAAGCGCCGTAGCTTGCAACTTTTTTTAATTAAATTGAATTATAGATAAGTGTCGGAGGAAGCCACCTTTGGCGCTTCATGTTGAAGTGCTGTAGGAAGCTTCAAACTGGAGCACCGGAGGAGGCAAACGGCCTCCTACGATGCTCCAACATAGACCCTGTAGGACGCCAAATACCCTTTAACGGCGCTCCATCATAGGAGGCCATTTGGCCTCCTCCAACACCCCATCTTATGCATAAAATGTCGTAGGAATGTATATACTCCTACGACATTTCTTATAGAAGCGTCGCAGGAGGTTTGGAATTTTTTTAAAAAAATATTTTTTTACATAATTATTCAATTTTCCTGAACTCAAATTCATCAAATCCATAGCAATTCAAATCGAGAGGGAAAAAAAAAGCTAAACAAAATGAAATAAACGAAGCAAAACAAAATGAAACAATACATAACTAATTCATAAGATGAGTATTAATTGTATGGATGGAATTAAAACGTAATAACAAATTGTAATGTACAACTAATTTATAAAATAAACAACACATACAAGAATAGGCATGAAACAACCTAACGTATGTAACTAGTATTAGCTAATTGTTTGACCATATATTCACACCATTTCTCAATGATTTCATCCATTTGTTGGTTAGTCAATTGGTCAAAATGTTGATCTTCATAATACTACATAAAGTTCATGCATAGAACGAATTAAAATCATTAAAAATCAATTAACTTAGACACTTGTCAATTAAATTTAATACACAGTATGAACTGTAAGTAAAAGAATTGAACTTACTTTCGCAGGGATATAATTTAGATCATGATAAGTAACAACATCTTTCATAAATTTCATAATATAATAACCGCATTCATTTCGTTTGGTTGGAATGGGCACTGCAATAATACAAAGAAATAGTAAAGTCAATTTTTGAAGAAAAAATTTTGAATGACAAATTTAAGTAAATTCATATATAAGCACCGCAATCTTCCTCCATATATATAGGCTTAGACTGGGTCTTTATATATAGAATAGCTCAATCCAACATTGCTTCGGTAAGCTGTCAATGCATTTACAAAAACAAGTAGTGAGTGATTAATTTTGGTTATTCAATAATCACACAAGCAAATATTTACACACACACACACACACCCATACACTTACTTATTGATTATAAACATCATATTAGGCAAGTTCTCTGGATAACCAGCCACTAGAAAATCCACATAGCAAATACAAGGGCCTTTAGTGAATGCTGGATGGATAACAAGCAAAATCCAATGTCCCCTAAAATATTTTGAAAATTTTACTTTGTCAATAATGTTATGGTAAAAGTGAAAGAATAAAAAAGCATACGTTGTTAAAATATTGTCACAAATAACTTACCCCGGATTGTATGTCAAAATAAAGAACATATTAGGAGTTGCTCTCCGCATGAAGATGTCCTTAAGATCGTTAAATTGTCCATCTAAATCACTCCCCTTTTGCTGGCCAAGGAGGTGTAGGTTGACAAATACAAATTTATTCACGATTGATGTTCCTACTAATAGACCATGGTACAAGTGCCTTTTATAGAAAACAATGTAATTAAAACCAAAAATAAAATTAAATGATGAATAATAACAAGAGTGATAGACCATGATGACAAAGTACCTAATCCACATGTTGATGGTCGTTGCACTAACCCAGCCACGACCAATCACGTCGTCCAGTACACTACCATCAACATGATCCTTTATCACTGTGTGATGGATTTCACCATCGATAGGTGTTTCTTGACCTCCTTGTCTGCTCAAATGTGGTGCCAACAATGCCAATTGTTGGCGATATAAGCCCATTTGTCTGTTGCTTCTTTTGCTGGTTGGTGGTTGGGACTTTTGTTGGGTTGTTGAATAGTTTGAGTTTTTCCCAAGCCCTTCAATTCTTTTTCCTTTATAACGACCAGAAACCTACAAAAATCATAAAATTAAGTCATGTAGTTGTAGATGGAAGTGCATAGAAAAGTAGAAAGAATTGTAATTAACAACATTTTGATATGGCTCAATCAGACCTATTGGTCATGCAACAAAACCACCGACAACTTCTGTGACCATTATCTGTTCATCCTGAGAAGGGATTGGTAGAAGGGCATCATCGTTTGTGCAAACATCAACCCTTACTTGGAGTGTGTTTCGGGGCAACCGTGAATTATGAAGTATATCGTTATCGGTGTTATAACCCATGCCAACAGCAACTGTGTGCCTGAAAGACTCATCAATATGTAGCCTGCAATCCTACTCTTCCTATAAAACATATAATTAATATATTCAGGCATACTAATGTATAATGTAAGAAAAAGTTAACTATAAAGGAAATTATTTACTAAAGGAATTAGGACTTTAGGGGTGGACGGGCAACTATCCCTCGTACTTGTGTTGGCACACGTTGGACTAGGAGCTGGCCTAGACTGCAGTAAGGCATCAAGTTGAGCCTTCAATAACGCATTTCGCTCTTCTAGCAAACATATGTGCTCACTCATCTGCTGCTTGTAGTCAGCAAACTCCTCCTTTAGTTGCAAGAAGTCATTTTTGTTGGGTGGCTTTAGGGATCCAAAGTAAGATGTTTGGGTTACTGCAAAACCAGTACCTCGAACATGACCATTATACTTAGGTAAATCAACCATTTTAAGTTTTCCAAGTATTAAATCAACCATTCTATCAAGTCCAATTGAATACACAAAATTTAAGAGAATAGAATAATGACAATGCAGCATGTGAAACTGTGGATAAAATGCACAATTTTGGCAACAATTTTGACAATAATTTCCACATCAACAATAAAAAAACATAATTTTTGCATCAACAATTTTGACAATAGTTGCTTGCCTCTTGCAGTTACTAATTACTGTTATGTTCTGCCATTTATTTTTTTAAAAAATCGGCAGCATAACGTCCTCAAATTGTAAGTTTTCAAAGTATTAAACCAACCCATTAATCAACCAATCTATCGAGTCCAATAAAATACACACTATCTCAGAGAATAGAATAATGGCAAAGCAGCATGTGAAACTGTGGATAAATTGCACAATTTTAGCAACAATTTTTGCATCAACAATAAAAAAATAATAAAGACTTACAAGCTAGAAATTTTTGTAGGCTGAGACAGGGAACAAACACAGATGGGAGACCAAGCTTTAAGAAGATAGTTGAAACTTCAAATAAAAACCTGAAAAAAAATCATGAGCACACATAAGATTCATGATAGATTAAAAAAAATGCATGTTCTTAAACTTTTATCTAAAAAAACTTACGAGCTGGGCGAAACTTCTTACAGGAGGTTTAGACAAAGCAAACAACATGTAGGTAACCAAGCTTTGTACCGTAATGAAAGTGTGGTGACGAAAAAAGTTCTAAAGAAATGCGCATGAGGAGACAACAAAATCAAATAGTGGGGACCAACGAAGCTTCTAATACTCGCCGTCGAAGAAAGGAGTGAGTGAGGACAATGGATAATGAAAGATAGAGTGGGGACTGAACAGAGATAATGTGGTGGACCAATTAGTTTTGGGAAATAGAGAGTTGAAGACTCACGAGAAAGACGATAATGCGGGAAAAATGGCGGGATGTGAAAATTTATATCACCTTGTATGGCACTTTCTTATAAGTGTTGTTCAAAGTTTTACCTTATATGACGCTTAAAGTAAAAGTGCTGGCTAAGGCATCTCAAACCTATGCCCGTTCATTAAAAAGCGCTGTAGAATCTATTAACTATATAAAAAAATAAATACAAAGCTAAGGGCTTGCACATGAAGCGTTGTTGCATCCTTATAAAAAAAAAGTTATCCAAAAATTTTCCAAACGCGTAATCAAAGTAAGTTTGACCAAAATATATTGATATAAAATAAGATAAATGAATAGCGATATTAATTATTACTATTATTATTATGATACTGTAGGACAAATATAATGAATAGTGATAAAGTAAGATTATTCTCGTGAAATGAATTATTCACATGAAAGTGAAGAAATGAAGCATGACACACACACACACACACACACACACACACACACAACCAAACAGTGAAATTAATTACCAAGTTCTTAATTGACTTGTTTTTATTAAAAAAACAAAGAAAATAAGTTAAAATACAAAAAAAAAATCTATATAACCCCCATAATGAAATATTTCTAAGGGAAAGCATTGGAAAATTAAATGGAAGAAAATATACTAAAACAATGCCAAAAACATATAAATTAAATGAGGAAGGAAGGTGATGAAGCTTGCCTTAATTAATAACTTCGAACTATTGGTAGAGCTTAAACCTTGTATGCATGTGCCTAGCATATAAAAGAGGAATGAAGGTGATGAAGCTTGCCTTCTTTGCTCTCTCAATTGACTCAATCTAATCTTTTGCTTTATTCTTTCTCAGCTCGATCTGAACTCTCTATGTATATATAATATCCAATAAGGGAAGAGAATGTGGCATTGCGCATGCAAGGCCAAGCAATATTGCGCATGGAAGCCAACAATGGTCTTGCACCCTACTTTCTTTCCTTTCATTTACTTTCACTTAGACTGATGCAGGAAGAGAATTGGAAAATGACAAGTCTTAAACTTGTCAAATCGTGGGCCAAGGCCGAGTTTGGTTGGCGCTTCTCTCTCAAGCGTCGGCCAAGGTTGTGTTGCCGACACCTTGGCCGGCCCTCTCTTGGTCAAGAGCCTTGACCAACACTCTCTTGGAGAGCGCCGGCCAAGGCAACCCTTGGCCAATACTTCTCTATGAAGCGCTGACCAAGCCTAAGGTGAGACTTTTTTTTATGCTTTTTTTTGAATATACCTATATAACATACATGTCAATCAAACACATACAGAAGGGTCCAACAGGATCATTCTCCATCATCCATCGCCCCACTTGTATAAGAGGAGGAGGGTGATCATAGAGACAAAAGGTCTCATCTAGTCTATGTATGAAATCAATATATAAGTTCCGCAATAGCAGGGGGGATGGTTGTCAGTTTATAGTTGAATCCTCCTAACAAAAACAATTTATGTTTTTTTAACTCAAGAACGAAGTAGGTGAATTTTTTTTAACTCAGATATTAGGAGCTTTAAATTCATGGACTTTATCATTTTGTCTTTTAGTTTTTATTACCTAATCTTCTGGTTTAATATTACATTAATAACCACATCAGTAAATAAAATATTACACTCTAATAAGGTTCAAATTAAGATTAATTAATTGGTTACACTATTTGATCTAGAAATCCTACATTCTCTTTCTATCTTTTAGTCATCTTTTGAGTTCAATATAATAATATCTTGAAACTTGATCTCTTTTGACTTACATTCTCCCAACTTTATCCAGCACTTTATTTTTAAACGCCGAATAAGGTTTTTTTTTTCAAATACAAAAGATGCAAAAAAATAATTCCATCGAAGGCGCTTTCTTGAGAAGCGTTGTAGATTTGGCTTTTTGTTTTTTTTAATAAATGTTTTGTATAGTGCTTGTTTAGGAAAGTGCTGCACAAGCCTAATACTAACATTTGACGCTTATATTAAGAAGCGTCATAGCTTCTAAACTTTTTTTTTAATAAAAATAAATTGTTAGCTACGGCGCTTATTCAAAGAAGCGTAAAAAAATGGGCACTGTTAAATTCCTCTTTTATAGTAGTGAGTACACAAGGCTCCATTTAGGTGAGTTCTATATGAGTAATAAATGTACGTAGCCTTACTCCTATTAAGGGATATGTTATTTCTAGGATTTAAATACATGACCTCCAAGTCGGTATTGCAACCTCACTATTGCTCTGAAGCTCACCTTTTTTAAATTGTAATATATGAGTTAATTTGAAAAAAAAATCCTATTTAAAACTTGCAGCTCAGTGAATCTTCCAAAACTTTCTGAGTTAAGGACAACAAACGTACAACAAACATGAATATAAATATTGATTTTACATATGAAGTTTTGGAAGAGTTGAATTTCATTGGCTTACTAATATCGGATAATGCACGCCTCATGTCTTACAGTATGTTTATTAATGAAGTACATACAAATTATTCACCGATAAGATCCGTACGTCTACCACGAAATTTAAACCCA
The DNA here is from genome assembly GCA_963855925.1 of Inga laurina. NCBI lineage: Eukaryota > Viridiplantae > Streptophyta > Magnoliopsida > Fabales > Fabaceae > Inga > Inga laurina. The sequence continues at coordinate 22,145,310 of OY979702.1, read as the reverse complement.
CGTTATCATGGGACATTAGTCAGCTTTTTATCAATTAGGCCAACGTTTATTAGCAATATTGTTATATACTATTAGAAAAAAAGCTTTTAATACTAGTTGAAATTGGCTTTTTAGACCAGGTTTAGATTCGGTATTGTATTGAGCGGTTTAAAAAGTCTGTCATTATTAAAACTGGATATATAACTAGTCTTAAAAGTTATTTTTTCATACCGGTTGGTTAGATGACTGGTGTTAAAAAGTTCCAATTTATAATTAAAAATGCTCACTCTTTAGACTAGGTAATTTTATATCTGGTCGAAAAGTGGGCACTTTTTTTTTAGAAAAATGTATGATTTATTTTGTTTCACAGAACCCTTGTTGATATTATTATTATATCTAAAAGTTATATTATGCATTATAAATTCTATAGGCAACCCTAAAAACAAAAATGCAATCGACATAAAAAATAAATATAACTAATAACTATGAATCTAAAGCCTTATACTATTAGATAATTATTGAATCTTAATCTAGACATTTGTTTTTTAAGGTTTACTTTTGTTGCTTGAATTTTCCCCACCTCCAAAGGAGGTAGATGATTTTTTAGTGTTAGACTTAGTGGATGCAATTTTATGCCCAGCATCTATATGCTGTTGACGCATGATTTATATTTTGAGCATCCCTATAATTGAATGCAGCTACCCATGGATTGGCTACTTATGCATTTTGATCCTTCTGGACCTCAAATATGAAATGGATCTATACTACCTCAGTCTCGGGTGATAAAGGAGGAGATTCTTATTTAATGAACCTGAGTATAATAGAGTTAATATATAAGTATGAGAACTTGATTTTATATGTGTGAATATGATATCCCAGAGAGGTCTTGATTGAGAAGGAAACCAAACTGAAGGCCAATAATAAGGAAATAATAACCAACTAGGTGGAAATACTAGTGACGAGGTGAAGATTAAAAACTCAAAAATTAGAGGATGAAAAACATAATGCTAGTGATCTAGACTTGGAAAGACAAATTTGTTGACCTAAATGGCCTAGAGTTGATTGTAACAATTCACTCATTTGAAAGTTGATTTGCCCAATCATTACTAGGTCATCTAGCTCAACAAATTTTTCCTTATAAGGCTAGATGACTGGCCCTACCTTGTTCATCATCTAATTTAGACGTCTTAATTAACAACCGGTCACTAGTAACTCCATTTAGTCAGGTAGCTCCTTATTATTGATCTTCACTTTGATTTCCATCTCAACCAAGACCTCATCACACGACCAAATTCAACCATACAAAATAGAATTCTCAAGTTTGTATATCAATCATGTTAGACTCAGCTTCATTAAATAAGATACTACACCTTTATCACCTAAAATTGAGGTAGGCCAAAGCCATATTTTATCTAAAATCTCAAAAGAACCAAAATGTCTAAGATTAGTAAACTTAGCACTCAATCCAAAGGTGGCTGCATTTGACTCTATGGATACCTCACGATACAAACCACGGAAATACAACTCCCACACGTCGGGGTTAAAATTATAATCGAGACTCCCATTCAACACTCAATAATGATCTAAGCCCTTTCAAGGAGGGGGAATCCAAATAAAAAAAACTTGAAAAGAACAAAGGCATGGCAAACAAGATTCAATTAGCATACATGTATGCAAACTTTTGTCCATGGAATTCAAAAAGTTTGGATTTGCGAAACTTGCCATTATGAGAGTAATGCAATGAAATTGCATCGTTGTCATAATCACAAGTTTCGCAATCCCAACCATGATGAATTCCATGGAAAAAAAATCTCATATAATAACTACAACGACCACAAAGATTATACAGCCAGTAGAAAAAATGTAAACTTTCATGTATCACACAAAGAATATACAAGAAGGCAACAAATACAAAAGAAAAATCATATTTATACCTGTGCAAGGAGGTTTGCATGTTTCTACAACCTTTAACTGTGTTTATCTGATCCCCTATTTTCAATTACACGGAGTCATATATTAGATCAGATTATTTAATGCTCTTCACATGTATACAAAATATAAGTGATAGCTATAGACAAACACTCAACTTAAAGCTCTTCACACATCTTTTCGGTGCTCTTCATACTCCTCTCTGTAATTAAAAAGAGAAAAATTAGTAATAAGCATATTAAATACAAATTCATTATAATGAATATTGAATATTGCCTCCGTGTAAATGTAATGAAGCGTGCCAACATATATACTACATAATAAAATTACTGCATATGTAATGTACTGCATATATTGATGAGTTGCATTGCATTTAAAGCAAGCAACAAATGAAATAATACTGGCCTATTCATAAACTCTTCACACTCATGAAAGTATGATTTGTTTAGTACTCATCTACCATTTGTGCTATGTGTAATGGTGTTAATTGGCCCGAATTATCACTACTTAGTTCTAATTCAATGTATTACATACAAACCATATGTTTACCAGGTACATTTAACTTGAAGCAAGCATGAATATGCTGGCCTACCCACACCATCACATATATCACATATTGGATACTTTTAACTCATAAATATATGGTCTGTTTGGTGCTCATCCAGCCTCTGTGCTGTGTATGCATGTCTTGTGCAGATTTCCTTCACAGGATGAACCTTGTGATATATGTGGTGGTGTTGGTAGGCCTTAATTAACCACAACCAAGTGATTAGTGTATATGCCCCAATCAACACCACCACATATATCACAAGGTCACCTGCCATACAAATTTGCAAAAATGTTTCACAATCAACCATAGAGAATATCGATCAAGTGCACCTTGTATGTCCATTTAGCCTTTTTGCAATATACGCAAACCTTGTATGTCCATTTCCAGTTCAACCTTGTGATATATGTGGTGGTCGGAGGACACAAGGTGTGTGTACATTGTTAAGAGGATAAAAGACGTAAGAACAAAAAGGCGTAAGCATCAATGTTTTTGCAAAGAAATAAAAGGAGTGAGCATCAGGGTTTTGACAAAAAAAGAAAAGAAGTATCGAGGGTTTGTGAAAGACAACAGAAGACAACGATTTAAACTTCTATGCAAGCAAAGACAACGAAAGAGAACACTAAAACAATCCGACAACAAAACATCTATTGAAGGTTTGTGATATGCAATGATTTTCATCAAACGCGAGAGCAAAATAGTGACAACAGAGAGGGAGTGCCCAACAAAAAGGAATACCAAGCCGTCTTAATGGTGGAGAGAGAGACATCACGGCGGATGGAGGCGACAGATAGAGGAATAGTACGATCTAGGACTAAGAGAGGTCAGAGATGAAGACTGAGGGCAAAAGTGGGTATATATACTTAGCGCAATATTTTCTAGACTGGTTCTCATTAAAGACTAGTGTCAATAACCTTTATCAGACCGGTTCTCAATAAAGACCGATGTCAATATGTTAAAAACATTTTTAATTCATAATGACACCATCTTTCAAATAATCCGGTCTAAAATGTAATTTTTAGAATAGAGAATAAAATTTTAGGAACAATAACTTAATTATCCTACAGGTTGAAACTTTTTATCAACAACATATTAATAATACGAGATTGATGATGATCATAAACAAGGACTATCAAAAGACATAAAAGACATAAACTTTTTCATTAATCATCGCCTAAAGGCGGTAGTATACATGTATACATGAAATCAAAATTACATGAAAATATTATATACAATGATGATCGGCCACAAAATAACAATTATATCAAAATATTATAACAACGGGGGTTCTTGAAACCCAGGCCTTCAGAAGATCATCATCTTTCAAGAGACTCATCATGCTTAGTCTAAATGGTCAATGATGTTGTTGAACACTGCCGCTAACTCCTCCAATTGTTTGGAGAAGTGATATGGCCTCGTCGTAACCTCTAGAACGGTGCCTTGGAGGCAAAAGATGGCCTCAACGATTTCCTCCAATATCAAAGGAAGAGGGTGCTACGAAAAGGAATCGCTGGTAGCTGCCGTCGGAAGAGGAGAGGGGGAACACTACCTCTTTGATCTTGCCATCAGTGGAAGTGTTGCCACTTAACAAGAGAGAGAGAAGTAGAAAGGAGCTTTTGAATTTGAACTTAGGAACTAAAGGCACCTTGGTATTTATAAATGGGACTGATGACTTGATAGTTCAGATGATATTGAGGAGACATTATTAGAGGCGTTGGAAATTAAAATCTTACGTATTTACACTGGTCGTATTTGAAATGCGGTCTAAATAATAATTACAAGACCCGTATTTGAAATGCACATCTTATCTAGTCTAAACAAAAATGTAACGTTTGAAAAATAAACGACATTTAGACCAATAAAACTTAAACACGGTTCAAATTAACATATTTAGACCTAGCTTGTACCACTGCAATTGGTTTGAATATAATCAAAATTTAATTTACTAATATAAAGTATATATATTCTATCACAAAATTAACTTATCAACCCAGAGACATAAACAATAATGGAACAAAGATGCAAGAGGTATGAACAAGATCAGGATCAAGACAAAGATTAAAAATAATATTTTTTATGCTACTCGAAGGCAGCATCCAACAGATTGTACTCGATGTCATTGGTGTGGAGTAGAAGGTTGAGTTTGATGCTGATGGTGTGGAGCATCACCAAGAGTCTTCTAAGGCATCTGTTCATATGATCCACCCTTGCATAGAGGTACTATAGAAGCTGCTACGCTGGAGGTGGTGGTGGAGGCTGTAGAGGAGGAGGAGGAAAGGGAGGACGAATAGAATTAGTCCTAATACGTACCATATTGTTATTCTAGAGAGGAGAGGAAGAGGAGCTAAATCTGAAGAAACGAAAGCAATGAGGAGTTTAACTAAACAAGACAGATAAATATTATATTTATTGAAGTGGCCTTAGATTTCGAAGAGACAAATAGTTGAGAAGTTTACCTTGGATGTTGAAGAAACTCTGAAACATTTAACACTAGGTATAAAGAAACGATGGTATCTAAAAGGATATTTACAATGGATGTATAAGCATCCGGTCTAACAAGAATTTAAATTTTTAAATTTTTTAAATATATTTAATACTCATCGACATCGCATTACATTACAACCGGTTTAAGAAATATTATTTAAACTTGTTAAGTTATATCAATATTTATAAAAATACCACTGGTCGTACTTTTTAAACCTTTCCCGCTTATTGAGGTCTAGATATAGCGGTCTTATAGGCATTTTTCTAGTAATGATATAGACACTCTCATACACATATAATCTGGTTCTTCTTCATGATAATTCCGGAGGAAACCTTGGCATGTTCAAAAATATGTTCTTGTTACAACTTCAAATTCCAGCGTTCTTTTTAGAAATATTCTTTTCCATCAATATAGAATTCAATGTTTTTCTAGTCTTTGAAGAAGCAAAGTGGACCGAGTTTTTATGATGATAAGAATGTAGAGAGAGCAATGAGGATAACGATTAAATAAAAAAGCAATTCATTTAATTAAATCCTAAAGTAGATTATTCTTAGTAAATAATGGTGGTGACCCTGCAATGCAATAAAATTAAGATAACCAGAGGGCCACTTTGATATTCATGGGAATCGGGACCTTTATTTTTTTCCCCTGCCTTTGAAAGGCATCTTTTCCATTATGTTCCGTCAAAGTGATGAGATTTTCTTTTTGGTTCAAATAAGAAGTTAACGTCAGAAAAGCATACGAAATTATCTCTTGTATGATCAATAGTTTATGGAAAATTATCAAATACTACTGGTGGAAACAAATATATATACCATGCAATTTCTATACAAAACATCTCACATCCAATACAACTTTATATCATAATCAGCACTATATACATAAAATTAAAAACCCAAGCAGACCCTTCTCTCTAAGATATTCATGTAGCTAGCTATCTAAGTAAATATGACAACAATCACACGATTTACAAAACTATATGACAAGAACCTATAACTAAACTCTCGTCCCACTAAAGCCAAAGATACACTAAAGCTAGATCTCAAAACAAATAATGCCCCCACCAATTCCTAATTTTTCTGCATATAATAAATAGCCACACATTCTATATATGTGCGTGTGTGCTTTCTTTTGGCTTCTTTGGAATGTGGTGTGAAGGAATAAGAGAAAAGTCTAACATTGTGTGGAAACTGCAACATGAAGAAGCCAGGCCTGCTTCATTTTTCTAACCCTAAATCATGTATGAACATAAACATCCACGATATAGTTATATATATATATGTAGGTTTGTGACATCATCATGCAAGTGAAGCCGTTTGGAGGTAAATGTGTTGAATGTCTTGTGCAATTCTTTGAGCATCAATGGAGGCACCAAGCAATCCACGTTTGGTGAAGCCTACGGCATACAATCCATTCTCTCCTTTCCACCCATTTGGGAATGGCTTCCTTGGCAATCCGTCTTTCTCACTGAACATTTCGCTGCCCTATTGATCATTCATAATAATAAGATCATTTAGATATGGTAACATAACTTTTGTAAGTTTTAGCACTAATTTTCATAAAGGATAAATTATATATATTACTTCTTGATCTGAACTTTGGACCATATACAGATAGACAACCTTTTAACTTTTGATACTTTACAATGAACCCCTAAACTCTTACATTTATGTTGATAACTCACATATGGTAAATGTTGTACATCACTTATATTCCCACAAAACTTAAAGTTTAGGGGGTTATTTACCCATGTTTGGCTAGAAAGGAAAAGTGAGAGGACAATAGGAAATAAGAAAATAATGGGAATGAAAACTTCCTAAAATGGTAAAAAGCTTCTTAGTGTTTTCTCTCTCTCTAAGTTTCTTCCCATCCAAACATAGGATACATGTCAATCAAAGTTTTCAGGGGATTATATGTGCACAAAAATAAAGTTTAACGGATATATAATTTATATTTGGTGGCTAGCTAATAGGACAAACTTGAAAGCTCAAGAAAATTTATTATTAAGTTTGAAAGGTTACATGACCCAAAGTTAGGTGAATTTTGGGTAATTTACCCTTTTATAAATTGAGTATTTGAAACTCTTAAAAAACAAAAAGAAAGTACTTTTAATTATATTTAGGAGACAAGACTCTTCTCACATATTTATTTCTCATACAATTAAAATAATCCAAACAAGTATGAGGATTAAAAGGAAAAGCACCTTTAACCAAGAGGGTACGTTGCTTTTGTAACCGGTAGCTAGAATAATGGCATCAAAATTCTGTACAGTGCCATCAACAAACTCCACAGCATGATGTTTCAGTCGTTTGATTCCTGGACGAACCTGTTGTGTGCATTATGTTGCAAGCATCAGAGAATGAAACTAATCTTAATGAAGATGACTAATCGATTAAGGTTTGATGAGAGAATTAACCTTAATTTGGTCAGATTTGATGAGAGAGATGGTGCCAACATCAAGGACAGGGGTCTTGCCGTACAAGTTCTTGAGCTGAAGAGGACCCAATTTGGGACGATGAAGTCCCAATCGAGAGGTGTCTCCAAGCATGAGATGTGACATTATCAGCAGAAACTGATCCACCACTATTATCGGCAGCCACCTCAGCAGCCACATGGCCAATCCAAACGTTGATCTCCCAAACATCTGCTGTGGCAATATATGCACCTGATCATAATGATCAACCATTACTTAATTAAGAATTAATCATTAATATCTCCTATGTGTTGACAGTGTCGTTAATTATAAATCTTAGGTTGGAATCATATTTAATTTGGGTGCTAATTAATTGATGTATGGAATGTTTGAGCTGTTACGCATGCAAGCCAATTATTCCAAGAAGGGACAACACATGCACTGTCAAATTCTTTCAGAACTTTTGCACTTTCAGAACTTTTGCACTTTATCCAGCTTAATTATGGACCATGATCACTTTAGCCTTCTGCCCGCCATGATGCACCCCAATTTCCCCCTACTTCCCAAATGTTTTTTTTTTCTTGTTTCTTTGGATTATTAAATTTTACATAAAATCAGTAACATTTTGATATCTTACAGGTAAAAAACACTGTTGTTTTCAATTTTCAAAGATTTTACATAAAAATCTGCATTAAAAGTATTAAATCTTTAAAAAATAGTGAAAATTTGAAAATAACACCATTTTTAGGTAAAAGATATTGAAATGTCACTCATTTTATATAGAATCTAATGATCCAAAGAAAGAAGGAAAAAAAATTGGAGGTAGCATGGAGGCCCAGGAGCATGCATACAGCGTGAGAGAGAAGGAAAAAAGGTGAGGAGAGGAGTGTGATGTTGAGACTACCGTATCTCTAACAACAAGAGAAGGTTTGGCATTGTGGTTGCATAGATCCAAACATACCTCCATCCCCGAATTCCCACACCCCACCACCAACACATCCTTCCCACTCAACATATCTCCACTCTTATACGAACTTGTATGCTCTATCCTCCCTCCAAATTCACCCATCCCCTCTATCTCCGGCACCACCGCCTCCGCATTCTCCCCCGTCGCCACCACCAGCCACCGGCACCTGTACTCTTTTTCTCTCTCCTCCTCATCCCTCCTCGTCTTCACCCTCCAACACTTCTCATCTCCACCATCATACTTGGCACTCACCACCATCCTCCCAAACGCCGGCCTCAGGTCGAACCGGTCGGCGTAGGCCTTGAGGTAGGCCACAAACTGCTGTTTGGTTGGGTAGGAAGGGAAGTTGGAGGGAAAGGGCATGAGAGGAAGCTCGCAGAACTGCTTTGGGAGATGAAGACGAAGACGATCGTAGGTTTTGAGCTGCCACATTGAAGCTAAGCAATTGGCTCTTTCCAGTATCACACTTGGTATTCCCTTCTCTTTCAGGCATGCTGCTGCAGCTAGCCCCGATGGACCCGCACCTACTATAACAGCCCCCTTCACCCATTCTGCTTCTGCTCCTGCAACTTCTCCCTTCTCCTTCTCATCATAAACGACGTCGTGCACTCTTTTGCCTTCCACTTCTTTGAAATACTCCATCATCACCACCACCACTCACAAATCACGCACACGCATGTGCCTACCAACGTCTCTCTCTCTCTCTATATATATATGTGCACAGCTACATCTGGTTTTGCTCAGTATAATATTGAAGGAGAGTACAAATTAAAAGAGGAAGAAGGAAGAGGTAGGAGTAGCTAGTTATGAAACTTGGAGAACGCAGCTATATACTTAAAGACCCTGAGGATATGCCTGAATACTTAGGTTCATTGGGAGACATTTATTAAAGTGGATGTTGTTGCTGGTGGTGGGATTCACTCTACACACACATGCCCATTTTAATAAATTCTTATTCGTTTGTGATTGATACAGTGATGTTATGCTATATGTACTTAAATATGTTTTAAGAAAATTAAATGTAACTAAAAAATCTATGTATACGTGAGTAGGCAAATTTTCTATGTTATTTTTACAACTTAAAAATGTATACGTGGTATAAAAATATTAATAAAATATCAAATTATTAAAAATAAATAAATAAATTCAAAAATTGCTAAATTTTAGTTATGATAATTTAAAACTACAGTAAAATATTTTCATAAAACCTTAAATCTGAATTGCTTAAATTTCAGTCTAAAAGTTGAGATGAGTAGTGGAAGAGAAAATGATGTTAAGATCATAGGAGGATGGCCAAGTCCGAAGTACCACTATAAAAAAACTGTCATTTTGTAACAATTAAAACGGTGTCTTTGTAGCGGTTTTAACCACGACAAAAGATAATAGTAGTGGTTGCAAAAACCGCTACAAAAGACACTGTGACAAAGGGTTTTGTAGCAGTTTACGAGAAGCGTTACTCACGTAACAAAACCGCTACTGAATTTGTAGTGGTTCTTCCTCCTTGATACAAGATGCATATGTAGATAACACATTATCTGAGAAGATTATAGCGGTAACCACTACAAATGCTGGCACAAAAATTTGGCACAATTTCGTGTAGTAAGAAATAAAAAATGAAAATTTGGCTCCAATACTGTAATGGTTTGAAAATTGCTACTTAGAATTTTAAAAAACTAGTGCCAAAACCTTTGTAGTGGTCATAAGCGCTATTAATATAGGATGAAATTTTAAAAGTAGCGCCAAAAATTTAATCTGATTTTGATTTTAACTTTGTAGCGGTTTTAAAAATGCTACAAAATGTAGGGAAAATTTTTAAAAAAATTAGACAATAATTTTAGTCAATTGTTATAATATTGTGTTGAATAGTTTATTATTTAAGTGACTTAATTGATAGTAGTTAGTATTTGGAAAAATGATTAAATTAAGTTAGGTAAGTATAAACTTTATATAGGTAATATTGAGAATGTGTAGGTAATAAGGACTTATTAAGTTGTCTACTAGAGGTTGATCATTATGAAAGGAATATTAAAAATGTTGAAGAAAAGTCCTTAAATTTGTGGACAACAAGAAAAAATAATTAGTATCGATATTATACGAAAGAAAACAAATTGAAACCAAAGATTTAAATTTTTTTTACCATATTTGATCACCTTGCTTAGCTCTTCAGCTCTTTAAAAACAAAATCCCAGATGAGAGAAAATGAGAGAAAAGAAGGGTGAAAAGAAATGGAGGAGTGTTTGAAATAAGTTGTGGTTGGGGTATTTATAGGGATCTGAGTAACGCTTGTGCAGTTAATGCGACTATTTTTGTAATGGTTGATATTTGTAGCGATTTAGGTGACATTCTTTGTAGTGGTTTCACTTTTGTAGCGGTTTTTGTTTGATTAAACCCATACAAAGATTGGTCTGAAATTTTTAAAAAACAATATATATATATATATATATATATAAATAAAGGTTTATAAGAACAAAAGCATAATTTGTTTAATTATTCTTGTTGGCCATCCCTACAAAAATTGTGTGGAGAAAATGTTAGTGTAGTATTATTTTGTATAAAAATTAAAATTGAATGATGTGATAATGAAGCGTAACTTATAAAAACGTACTAAACTATAGGTAAATTGTCATCGCCTTTAAGGAAGAAGTTTTCGAAATTGGCAACCTAGAATGACTCACTTTTATAGGCAATGTTATCACCATCACCCATATTGTAAAGGTCTCGAGGCTTTCAGTGAACCACCATATTCTAATCCCTGTACCTCTCATCCTCGACATAATAAACCTGGTGTGCCTCTAAGGTAAGAATATATGACTTATCATCTTCAAATTGATCAGTGTGAATTAGCCGGGAGACATTTACTGATTTGATGCCTCAGTTGTCATTTGTGAGTCCTCGGGAAATTGTCGTATTTGCTCGCAAATACTTAAACAGTGTCATGGTGAAACGGCCTTTTTAATTTAGTTCGACGACATCAAGAAGCTTTCTATACTAAGGGACACCTTTGAACTGCATGTTGCCATCACTTCTGCTCGCATAACTCCTTGTCCTAAAGGTGCCATAAACACCTGAATTTTGAGTTATCAAACCTTGATCTCATGAAACCGTGCAAAACTTGAAACCATTGACATTGTATGTTGTAAACCTTTTTGCATGGTCAAGAAGGCCGATTTCGAGAGCTCTAAAATCTGGTGAGTATGGGTTGTGGTTATTTAGTATTCTACGCGCAAACCAGCTCAGGAATTCTCTGTGGACCCTCCATCAACTTCCGAGGATGTCTGTGTACGGATCCTGAGTTGACGCTTCACATGACTTCTGAACTCCCTGCAATTAATAATGGAAAGACGATAGTGAAAAGAAAGTGAGAAATGTTACGAAAGATATAGATCGAATAACATGTGAGTGTACAATTCTTACCGTATGAAAGGTTCAACTTGAGTGTAATTAATCAAGACATGTCTATGTGCTCGGAACTTCTTAGTTGCTCCAACTAGTTTACCAACACGAGGGATAAATTCTCCTGATGTCGGCGCAGGATCAGGACAATCGTCAACACGAGGTGGGCGGTTGAAAGCCGTCTCAAGATCATCAAAGTACCTTGAGCAAAAATATAGCACCTCAACCCCTATATAGCCTTCAGCTATAGAACCTTCTGGCCACGCCTTATTCCTTAAGTAAGATTTTAATTTCCCAAGGAACCTACAAAGTACAGATGAGAACGTTGATATAAAATGCTGAAAAGGATGACTAGCAAACATTAAATACGGAGAATAAAGCACATATTTAAAATGAGTACCTCTCAATTGAATACATCCAACGATATTGTACTGGTCCAACGAGCTTTGTTTCATGAACGGGGTGAACTGTAAGGTGAACCATTATAGTAAAAAAGGACGGAGGAAAGATAATCTCCAAATGACAAAGCGTAAGAATAATTTTGGACTGCAGTTGATCAAGCTCCTCAACGATCAAAACCTTAGAACAAAACTTCCGAAAGAAAGAACAAAGTTCCACCAAAATGATGGAAACATGGGGAGGAAGTGTATTCTTTATAGCCAGAGGGAGTAACTGCTGCATAAGAACATGTGAGTCATGACTCTTCAGGCCAGCAATCTTTCGAGCCTGTAAGTCAACACATCGAGAAATGTTGCTTGAATACCCATCAGGAACTTTTAATTTCTTCAACGTCGCGAGGAAGACTTCCTTGTTCGGTTTTGTGAGGGTAAACTTTGCCGGTTGAAATCTGTCATGCTCATCTGGCCAAGCGTCTTCACAACCTCCCATGTCGCATAAATCTTTCCTCGCTTGAAAGTGATCTTTTGTCTTGCCGGGTTCGTTAAGCAGCGTATATAGCACATTGTCACAAACATTCTTTTCAATGTGCATTACATCAAGACTATGGCAAAGTAAATTAGATCTCCAATATGGAAGAGTGAATAAAATACTTATCTTCTTCCACTGCTGAGGCGCTGAAGTCCTGTGCGTCTTTTGGCGAGTTTGTGCTGAATCGTCGCATTTTCCAAACTCGAAGTCAACATGCTCAAGCTGCTGTAAGATATTTGTATCGGACAAAGTCTGAGGAGCTCCTCTTTTTTCTGGTTTCCTATTGAAGCGATTCCGTTGCAATCTGAACTTATGCGTTCCATTGAGAAACCTCTGATGCCCCATAAAGCACCACTTTCGGCTGTGGGGAAGGCGCACTGCGTCAGAGTCAAAATTGCAAGCTGGACACACCGACCCAGTATGCACATTCCAACCAGATAATGTGCCAAGGCCAGGAAAGTCACTAATCGTCCACATCAAGGCTGCATGCAAGTTGAACAAAGTTTTGCCGTAAGCGTCGTATGTCTCCAAGCCGACATTCCACAGGTCAAGCAATTCTACAATAAGCGGTTGGAGATACACATCAATGTCATTGCTCGGTGCCTTTTTGCCTAGAATAATCATAGACATAATGAAAGAGCTTTGTTTCATACACATCCAGGGGGTAAGTTGTAGGGAACTAAGACTACCGGCCAAATACTGTAACTTGTGCTAAGATTCCTGAAAGGATTGAAACCATCGGTCGCCAACACAATCCAAACATTTCTGGGGTCAGTCGTAAAATCTGGAAAGTCGTTGTCAAAGGTTTTCCAAGCAGCTGCATCTTGGGGATGTCTTAATTTACCGTCTTCGTTGTTATCAACGGCATGCCACCTCATGTGCTCCGCAGTTTTAGACGACATAAATAATCTTTGTAGATGAGGTTTCAAAGGGAAGTATCTGAGAATCTTTGCAGGTTTCTTCTTCTGTTTTTTCCCCTTCCGAATTGTCTTGTACCTTGATGTGTGACATCTCTTACAAGTCTCCCTGCTGGAATCGTCTCCCCAATACAACATACAATCATTTGGGCATGCATAAATCTTTTGATAATTCAACCCCAACCTGTTGATAATCTTCTTGGCCTTGTAGAACGTTGTGGGAATCTCAGTGTCCGGGAATGCATCTTGTAATAAGTTGAGCAACATCAACATTCCCTTATCTGTGATCCCACACAAGCACTTGATATGATACAATTTGATCAAGAAAGATAATTTAGAATATTTGGGACAACCTTGATATAAAGGATGATCTGCTTCATCCATCAAGCTGAAAAAATCCCAAGCTGCTTCATCGCTCATAAAAAAGGCTCAGAGCTGTGCACTTCTTCGTTGAAGTTGTCGCCTTGAAATCCAAACGCATCACACACAACATCATTCACAGGATCATCTTCATTTACTTGAACAACTACATGAGAACTTCGAGGAAGAGCATCATCATATCTAATGCCGGCCTTCTCACCATGAACTGCCTAGAACATATAGTCCTCAGGAAAAGGCTTCATAAGCAAATGTTCCTTCACAACATTTCGTGCATGCCACTTCTTGAACTTGCATTTCCGACATGGACGATGATCTTGCCGTTACAGCTGGCGTGAGTGAATGCGAAATCTAAGAAACTGTTTAAACCGTACAAATATTAAGGAGAATTGCGCGGCAACCTGATCCATGATTTATCCATAGCTACAAGTGAGAGAGAAGAAAGTATAGAGAAGAAGATGAGTGAGAAGAGAATGACGAATTCCTAGAACCTTATATTCTGAAATGCCAACGTTTATAATTTTGTAGCGGTTCTAAAACCGCTACACTAACCACTACAGTTATAAAATATTAGTAGCGGTTATATATATAAAACCGCTATTAATTTTCAAGCTGTTAGACATTGGTGGGAAATTCAAAATATACACGTTGAGTATTTGCAGCGGTTATATGTATAAAACCGCTACTAACATTAAAGCCGTTGGACAACAAATTTAAAAATAATTTTTAATTTATAGCGGTTACACATAGCATAACCGCTACAAATGTGCACAAAGGCGGCAAATTTCAAAATTCAAATGATGAGTATTTGTAGCGGTTTTTATTGTATAACCGCTACAACCATATACATATTTGTAGCGGTTTCTATTGTAGAACCACTACAAATATATATATTGTTGTAGCGGTTTTTATTATAGAACCGCTACAAATGTATATAGTTGTAACGGTTTTCTTGTAGAACCGCTACAACTATATATATTTGTAGCGGTTTTTATTTAAAACCGCTACAAATATATATATATATGCTTTATTTTTTTTAATTTAGAAATATAAATAATATTTTTGCAATTAATTCATAAATTCAACAACGCGATCTAATAATATAAGTGTAATTATATTAAACACAATAAGAATTTAAGTTCTGAAACACAAACTCATATATATATATATATTTACAAATGTTTCAACAACAAATAAAAAAAAGATGTCCTAAACTAAGTAGCTGGGGGCTGATCATCTGGTGCTCCCTCAGGTGCTGCTGGATCAAGCCGCTGCGCAGAGTGAACCGCACCATCATCATCAGCAGGAGCAGGAGCAGGAGGAGGAGGAGTAGTACTTTGGATGACGTACCGAGGGACAGGCGGAACCTGTGGATGCTGCTCGTCCGGGAATAGGCGACTCCATGACTGCTCGAGCATGTTGTTCACGATATCACGCCACTGTGTCTGCTGAGCGTAGATCATATCAGCTTGCAGCTGCATCTGCTGCATATGCTGCAGATGCAGCTGGTGCATTTGCTGCTGCTGCTGCATCTGTGCCATATGCTGCTCCAAATCTGACCGCAGCTGGTCAATAGACTCGTCTCTCAGACATCTGGCCCCTTTAGAGTTGCCAGCCTCAGAGGCGGCACTCTTGCCGTAGACCATCCTAGGTCTGGCACCTATCCCCAACCCCCGCATGCATCCGGGGTGCTAAGCCTGAGCCAGACCTGCCTTCAAAGGAGACGTCGAGTCCACTGACACCTGTGACTCCTCAGGCTGGGTCTGTCGCAGCTCAGCCTGCGACTACTGCATCCGCTCCTGCCATTTTATGAAACAATTACTAATAAGCATTTTTCATTATTAAGTTGGTTTTATAAAAATTATAATAATAAAATTACTTACAATGGCCGCGTTTGCCTGCTGAGAGGTCGCAGTCCCGTCACGGTGTCTGTGAGTGATGGCGTACAACTCCCCATAGTCCGTCTAACGGTTCTCCTGCTGTGCCTTCGTCTCCTGAAACAATTACAAAATTCAATTAGTATTATGAAATAACCAGCTAAAATTCAGTGATATTTTGAAAAGTTACCAGCTCGCTATAGGTCACAGCAAAGGTCTTCGATCCTGCTGTGTGGTGGATCGTCTGCTACGCATGGATCCTAGTGTTCCTCTGAGAAAGCTCCTGGAAAAAAAAACAATATTAAATGTATTAAATAATTAACAATTACAAATTTATATATAAAAAATCTAATAAATACATTACCTGCCCCTCAGGGCTCCTCTTGAACTGGATGAAACTCGCCTAGTCGTTCGGCGGCACGTTGTCCGGGACACTCTCGATCAGCTCCTCCAGAGGCATCGTCCCGTCCTTGTTCACCTTGTGGAAGAGACGGTTCCTCCTGTTCCTCCAGGCATCACCCATCTTCACGAGGGCGTACCTCTTCCGCTTGGCCCGGACGACAAACCGCAGCTGAAAAAATTATTTAAATATCAATAATTACAAAAAACATAATTTTAAAAATATTAATTAAATAGAAATAATTACAAAAAATATTAATTAAATAATTTTAATTACCTGAACCACCTCCTCCCAAGCCTGGTCCTTCGGCCCCCTCGGAACGTGCCTCCACGTCTTGAAGTGAACGGGGAACCGCATCCAATTTGCGCCCAGGTCGTTCAGGAAGCGGTTGAGCAGGTGACCCCCATTGTTGATGGGCTGGTCAGTGCCCTCATTCCACGGCACTATAACTCGAAGGTTCCAGTCCATGCTGTTCACACCAGCCACGTCTAGCCTCCTCGTCGAACCATTCCCCTGCTCATCTGCACAGTTTACCGCACGTTAGATAAATTATAATTCAAAGTTAACATTTCAAATTTAAATAAATAATTTACTAAATTAAAAAATTTATTTACCTTGGATCTGCACCTTAAACCCAGTGGACCGCGAAGACGACCCTTGTGGGTTGTTCTACTCCCGAGCCTCCTCCTCATCGAGGAACTGCTCCATCTCCCTGATCCCAATCAGGATCTCGAACTCCTCGTCGTCGTAGTCCTCGACGCTAATATCTGGCCCCCCAAACTCAGGCATCTCTGGTGCGGTCGTCTCCTGTGGGTTCGTCTACGGTGCCTGTGGTAGGGCCGACTCCTGTGGGGGGATGGGCTGAAATGCCGCGGTAGCCCTGCCTCTGTGCTGCCCCTTCCCTCTGCCCCCAGCTCAGCTGCTGCCACCCCGTAAAATTGGTCTGGGGACCTCAGGGGCCTTCCCCTTATCCTGTCTTGAAGCCATATCAACTGTAAAAAAAAATTAGTCACATTATTATGCAAAAATGTAATAAAAATACAAATAAAATACGTGTTATATACGTACCTCAAGTGCAAATACTGAGAAATATTATAGCAAAAACTCCTACACAGACGTCTGAACGCTCAAATATTGAAGAAACCACTCAGAGAAACCCCAGGAAATAAAATGAGCAAACGGACAAATGAGGGAGGCGCATGGTTAATAGGCCAGACATTTGTAGTGGTTATTCCAATAACCACTACCATAACCACTACAAATCACCCAGGGCGCCTGAAATTTGTAGTGGTTCTCTAATAACCGCTACAAATTACAAGAACCTTTGAAATTCTATAGCGGTTATTGCCCAAAACCGCTACAAAAGTGGAGACTCCTGAAATTCTGTAGCGGTTATATCCTTATAACCGCTACAAATAGCTGACGTTTGGTATTTTGTTGCTGTAACCGCTACACTGTTGGCGGGACTTGGTCGACTATGTGGCGGGAATATTATAGCGGTTTGTGTGTATTAACCGCTACAAAATAACCACTACAAATTTTGGCGGGCTTTTTGCGCCAAATTTCTAGCGGTTTTGTCTACCCAACCGCTACAAAAAATGCTGCCAATGTGTCTCGCCACTTGGCGCGTAGCTTGCCGCTACAAATTTGTAGCGGTTTAGGTTAAAACCGCTACAAATACTGTAATTTGTAGCGGTTTATTATAATCACTACAAAATACCTTTTTTTTGTAGTGTATTCAAATTTCAAAATGGCACATTTTGTAGCGGTTATATGGAAGAAACCGCTACAAAGTTTCATGACCGTTGGTAGGATTTGACATATTCAAATTTCAAAATGTCACTCTTTGTAGCGGTTACATGGAAGAAACGGCTACAAAGTTTCATGACCTTTGGCGGGATTTGACATATTCAAATTTCAAAATGTTACACCTTGTAGTGATTATATGGAAGAAACCATTATAAAATTTTATGACCGTTGGCAGGATTTGACATATTCAAATTTCAAAATGTCACACTTTGTAGCGGTTATATGGAAAAAACTGCTACAAAGTTTAATGACCTTTTGTAGCAGTTTCCCCATATAATCGCTACAACATGTGACAACAAATGTCATTAAATTTATTGTTAGTGTTATTGGACATAAATAAACAATTGCACTTTGTAGCAGTTATATGACAGCAACCGCTACAAAGTGTCATTAAACTTTGTAGTGGTTTCTTCCATATAACTGCTACAAAGTGCAGTTGTTTATTTATGTCCAATAACACTAACAGTAAATTACATAAATGAAAATACAAATGTTCAAATTTTTTAACAATGGTTAGAAATCAAAGTATAATTGTCCTAAATCATGAATAATACTAACTAAGATATATAACTAACTATATAGAGTCTGATCATCAGATCCTTCCGATGTCTATGGGTGATGGTGAATAACTCTCCGTAGTCCATCAGGCGGTTCTCCTGCTGAGCCTTCCTCTCTTAAAAGAATTAAAACATTAAATTAGTATTATAAACAATAAAACAATAAATTTAAAATATAAAGTTCAAATTAATTGACATTGTAAGAAATTACCGGTTTACTGGAAGTGACAGCAAATGTCTTAGATCGTGCCATGTGATGGATCCTCCGATGCCCTCGGCACCTGGTGTTTGTTTGAGAAAAAGGATGCATAAAAACACAACATTAAAATTATTAAAAAATATTAAAAAGTATAATTATTAAAAAATAAAAATTATTAAATAATTATTAAAATTATAATTATCAATAAATTACCTGTTCCTCTAGGCTCCTCCTGTACTAGACAAAACTCGCCCAATCATTAGGTGAGACGCTGTCAAGCACATTCTTGATTAGCAGATGCAGAGGAATCGTCCTATCTATATTTATGTTGTGGAAGAGACGATTCCTCTTGTTCCTTCAGCCATCCCCCATCTTCATCAACGTGTACCTCTTCCTGTTGTCTTGGATTGCAAACATATCCTGTAATAATTGAATAAATAATAATTAAATATAATTAATTACAAATGATATAATTACATTCAAATGATACAATTAAATACAATTAATAAATAATAATTAAATAATTAACTACCTTCACAATGTCATCCCACGCTAGATCCTTCGGTGTCCGAGGAATATTCTTCAACGTCTTGAAGTTGATATGGAACCGCATCCAATTCGAGCCCAGCTCGTTCAGATAGTGGTTGAATAGGTAACCAACATTTCCAATTGATTCATTCGAGGCCTCATTCCATGAAACTTTCACATGTACTGTTCAGTCCAGGCTATTGAGATCAGCCAACTCCAGCCTCCTGGTGGAAATGTTCCCCTGCTCATCTATACAATCTACCACATACGTTAATTAAATTTAAATCCACATTTAACCTATGGAATTTCAATATTAAATTTATTAAAACAAGAATTAAATTTACCTTGAACTTGCACCTCAAACCCTGTCGACCGCGAAGACGACCGTCGTAGGTTATTTTGGTCCCTGGCCTCTTCCTCATCCAAGAACCGCTCCATGTCACTAAGAATGGGAATATTGAAGTCAAATTCCTAATTCTCGTCTTCATTGCTGACACTGAGGTCACCCCCTTTTAGCTAAATAGGCAGCTTTGGTGAGGTCGCTAGCCTCCTATGGAGCTGTCAGCTATGGGGGGTGTCTATTGTGGCTGCTATAGGGGGTCACCTCTTGCAATGGTATTGGGACATGTCTACCTCCACGCTGCCCTCTATTGCCCCTCCCACTGTCCCCTCCACTACTGGTGCCTCGCAGAATAGGTCAGGGGGAAGCTCATCCTCCTTCCCCTTCCCCTTATCTCTCTCAGAAGTCATAATATTGAAAACAAATTTTTAAAAAATTATCAATATTTGTAAAAAAAATTAAAATAATAGGGAAGAAATGAAATAAATGACTTAACTTAACTAACTTCAAGTGCCAAACTCTATAAATGCTTGAGCAAAACCTCAGATCTTATGCAAAACCTTTCAGAGGGTGTGTGAGATATGAAATTGGCAAAAGTGGTAAAATGGGGGGGGGGGGGTGAAGATGCTTTTATAGCGTTGCATTTTGTAGCGATTTTAACAAAAACCACTACAAATCAAGAAGCCCATCCTCAGGTAACATACATAACTACTACAAAACTGCGGACCCTTTACATTCTATAGTTGTTATACATATAAACCACTACAAATATGCATTAAACTTTGTAGCAGTTTTCCAAATTGCTGGCCCTTTGCATTCTATAGTGGTTCTTGTTATAAAAACAGTTACAAAGTAACTGCCACAATAGTTGTGATAGCTTCACGCCTTATGGCTTCAAGCAAGCACCACATTTGTGGCTGTTTAAATACACAAACCACTACAAATTTGCTTGCACCACAATTTGTAGTTGTTGTACCATGTTAACCGCTACAAATGGTGTCTGCTAACCAGCATGCCACTTGGCGTGAGTCATACCGATGCAAATTTGTAGCAGTTTAAAGGATCATTACTACAAAAAACACAAGCAGTGGCGCTTAATTCAAAAAACACTATGGCGTTTGAGAAGCGCCGTAGCTTTCAACCCCATTAATACAAGCTACGACGCTTCTTGAATATACGAAAGTGCCATAGCATGATTATTTATTTTTTAAGTTTAAGCTATGGCACTTTATCAACAAAGCGTCATAGAAAGTTGGCACTTCCTATGGTCCTCCTCTAGGGAAGTGCCATTGAAAATGACTTCCAATGGCACTTCCCTGGAGTAACGCCATAAGAAGTCTTTTTTTTTAAAAAAAAAATCATAATTATTTTATTTTCTAATGTAAACCTCCGTTTAAAATGCAAAATCCACAGCAATTTACAATATAATCTACAGCAAAATAAAATAACATAGCATGTATCTTTTCTAATATTGCGTCTTCTTGTATCAAGTATAAAAGAACTCTAGCATTTAAGTCGCTTTAACTTGAGCCATACACGTTACTTCTAATAAGGATTGAACTAAGTATTATTATATTTGTAAGCTCAAAAATTAAAAAAAAAAATTATTACAATGTATAGGAAACTCAAGAAGACAGAGTTAAAACTTTAAATAAATACCTGAAAATAAAGTTATGAGCATATATACATGTGAGATTCATGACAGATTTTAACTTTAAAAAAATGAACCAAATGTTGAAAAAAAACTTACACGCTAGGAAGCTTTTGAAGGAAGTCGAGATAAGAAGAAAAAAAAGCAGGTGGGAGAGGAAGTTTTGTATTGCAACGGAGTTCTAGGAAATGCGAGAGCTAAAGGGAAAGTGGGAAGATGAAAATGAAAACAAAAATGGCGGGCTGTGAAAGTTACAAAGCACCTTGTCATACAAGTGGTAGAAGCTATGACACTTTCATACAAAGCGCCATAACTTCCCAATTTAAAGAAGAAAAAAATTGAAAGCCTTGGAAAGGTATTAGCTTCATAATTTAAGCAAAAAAAAAAAAATTTAAAAACCTTAAAAAGTAAAGTTGTCGGTGGGTTTGTTACCCCCAATGGCGCTTGCTCCAGCAAGGGCCATTTGAGGCATATATCAATATGCCTCCTATGGCACTTGATATATGCCTCCAATGGCCCTTGCTGGAGTAAGCGCCATTGGAGGCATATTAATATATGCGTGGAGGCTCGGCTAGCAGAATTTTTTTTTTTTAAAAAATACTTTTAAATAATAACTTAAATATAAAAGACATTGAGTAAATTAAATAAGTAACAACTAATAAAATTATATTTGTAAGCTTAAAAATTAATAGGATACATGTGTCATATTTTAGAAATATTATAATTTCACTATAAATCTAGCTGAAATAAATAGGACACATGGTTTTAGATGACTTGATATGATGAATCAAGGAACTTGACTTAAATTTTTTTTCTTCCTTTAAATCTTTAGAAAATATTTTCTTTTTAATTAATTTTGACTCGTACTAATTACTACAATTATTTTTTACTCTATGTTTAAGAATGACTTTTTTCTGCTTGTTGGAGGAGGCGCCCAAAACCCAAAAAAGAAAAAAAAAAAAGAAATAGCTACTGGGTCGAAATAAAAAAAAATAAAGCTTTTGCCTACTCCAGTGCTTGGTGGAGCAAGCGATGGGCAAGGCGACGCTAGAGGAGGCACATAAAATCCAAAAAAAAAAAAAAGAAATAGCAACTGGGAAGAAATAAAAAAAAAAGAAATAAAGCTTTTGCCTCCTCCAGTGCTTGTTGGAGCAAGCGCCAAAAGAGGCGCATAAAACCCAAAAAAAAAAAAACAGAAATAGCTACGGGCTGAACCTGAAAAAAAAAAAAAAAAGAACAAGATGGGCCTTGGACGGTGCTTGGTGTGGCAAGCATCGGCCAAGGTGGCGTTGCCTCCTCCGACACTTTCTGGTGATAGCACCGGCCAATGTTGGTTAGCCAAAAAAAAAAAAGAAGTTTGCTATGGCGCTTCTTTAAAGAAGGGTCATAGGAGGGGCGCCACTAAATCGTTATTTTGTAATAGTGGAGACCAAGCGCAGGCCAAGGTGGGGTTGCCTCTTTCGACGCTTTTTGGTGAAAGCACCGGCCAATGTTGGTTAGCCAAAAAAAAAAAAAAAGTTTGCTATGGCGCTTCTTTAAAGAAGGGCTATAGGAGGGGTGCCACTAAATCATTATTTTGTAATAGTGGGTTTTCCTTTTAACCGCTACAAATCCTTCTATTTGTAGTGGTTTATTCTAATCACTATAAATGCACCACTACGAATTGTCATTTTTTTGGTAGTGTACTTATTGTATCATTGGATTATTTATAAGTTTATAAATTAGACAAATTAGTTTAGAAAAAATGATAAATATAAATACTTTAAAGTGATTTATTTATTTTCCTTAATCTTCTTAAATAAGTAAATTGAGTCTTATATTAAGGACCAGAGTTAGTATATAATATAATAGTGCCTTTTAGTCAAATGGATTTATTTCTTACAGCTGTAGATTCTTTAATAAGTATACCTCAATAAAAATTTTATAATTTCTAATAGAGATATATTGTGTTTTGTTCAAATGCTTCTTCTTCTTCCTAGGGCATTAATTATTCAAAACGAATGGGGTGAGAGTGGAGACTGATAAATGGTTTGATCATCATGTGGAACACATGTCTGTTTTAAATAACTAACATTAACCCAACAACCTCTCATCGACTCAAAAACAAACATGCTCACTGAGATATAGAGCAAACATTCTGGTATTTAATTTGGCCATAATAAGGACAAGGAATGCTTTATTAATTAAACACATCAATATAATAAAAAGACATATGAAGTTGTAGTATTTGCAAGTCATAAATCTACCGTAGCTCATTCTAGTAAAATATCAAATTAAAGTTTAAGTAATTGCAATTCAAGTCGTAAATAATTTTTATATAGTCGCACTGAGTCAATTCCATGTATATATGATTATATGCTTAGGGCGATTTTCTGAGAGGTGGGGGTCCCCACACACACACACACACACACCCACTTCTACACCCTTCGATTTAAAGAATCTCGTTGTTTTGTTTTTTTAGCCAAAAGAATCTCAGTGTACTGTACTCATAAATCATGCTGCTTTTGAAAAACATAAAAAAGATATTGGATGGCATATCCGTGCCTCAGAACTTCCAACACCTAGCTAGCTAGCTAATTCATTTCAACCTTAGTTATTATTAAAAGATATTCTCTATATGTGTATGAATGTGTTGATATATATATATTGATGTCTCACAACTGCAAAAGGGTTGATACATTTTGCACGTTAAAAGATTTACACAAAAATGGAACTTGCTTGGGGATTCTCTGCAGAGAGATTTCATTTTGAGCAGAAATATATATAGATATATGTTAGTGGGATGATATATGTGAATACACTATTGCAAATCTCTCTGGTGCTCCTTGTTTGATTTGCTTGTCATCGCACTATATATCTTGGCAACGGAATATCCATATCAATGCCCCCAATTCTTTTGGAGATTCTATTATCATTATCTCATTGTCTTTATCTTTTATTTATAAGACACAGCAATAAAAATGCATGTAGGGCATGTAGATTCCCTTTTCACGCGTGCTCATATATATATAACCCTTCATATTAATTTCTTCATCATTTAGATGATTTGTTCCATTTCCTTCAACATGAAATGATAGAGGGACTGAAATGCAATATATGAAATGTATCATTTTTTCCAAGTTGTAATTAAAGTTCTGTTCCTACTCCTCCGGCACTAAAAGTAAGAACTAGTGGAAAGATTTGTTTGTCTTGAATGTAAAATCTCAATACATTTTGCCTCGCAAATTTATAACTTTTTTCCTAAACTCTCTCTATTGATTGTACATATTAAGAGACTTTTCATAAATGAAATAGTATCCAATGCAAATTATTAAAATGGGTATATATTCTATGAAAATTAATATGTACACATTTTTTTTACAAATAACTAATTTAACTAATTTTCTTAATATGATCTATAAATTAGTTATCTAATTCTTACCTTTTGAGTTGGAGGAGTATCATTTTTCTTTCTTTGTTAACTGAGCTAGATTAGTGTGATATTTGATTTCAATAGAAAAGCACATGCATGCGTGTACAAACAGAGAGGCCCTACATGGGCATATATATATATATATAGGCATATGTCCTATGATCCATTAGGGTCCCTCGAACAGACATGCTTTGTCTGAGCACTTGAGCTTTAATTTGAGACTTGTTGACCATGTAATTTCCAAAAGTAGAATCCTTTATAAGACTATTTCTTACAATGTGATATAGAAGTATAGAACTCAACAGTTTTGTTGATATCATGCAGAGACTATATGTACCATTCTTGTTATTAAGCTGATTTTCGCCACTCACGCTGGTTAATTAATTAGTAATGCAATCCAGAGAGCAGATTTTTCAGTTTGACCCTGTTCATTATTTTTAATTTCCACCATGCTCTATAATATATATATATATATATATATATCATAGTCAATAAGCATCATTATTACAAAGGAAGATAAGTTGTGTGTGTTTGTACAAAGACCAAGAAGGTCGACAAAGAAGTCATATATTAGGGTCAAGGTTTGCCTCAGAAGATTTTGCATAAGAATGGTGAGTATCAAAAAGCTTTTTCGGATTCAATATTACCTCGAAAATAATAAAATAAGAGCACTATTGTGCTACTCTAATGATACACAAATGGACATTTGTCATGTTGAACCTTATACCATGTATAATTCCACGTAGGCAAAAATAACTAAAGAAGAAAGCATAATCGTGCCCACGTGGAATCATACATGGCATAAGATCTAATATGTTAGACGTTCATTTAACTACAGCTAAAGTAGGGTGACATTGCTTGTGTTTTAACACTCTGGTGCGACATTGAACTCAAAAAAACAAAAAAAAAATTGGATATTCATTCTACTATGCGAAAACTTTGGATCAAAATTAGACTATAACCCCATATATTATTTCCCTAAATATTACAATGCCAAATTAACTTCATATATATACGTGATCAAATCTCTTTCAATTATTGTGTATTAATTTTTTTGCCAGCAATTGTTGTATTAGTGAAGTTTTTGAGTTGAAAGATTATATATTTAAACAAGAAAGAACAGTAATATGTGCGACACCAGATGATCCAAATCCTATTAATAATATCCCTAATCACAATAAAAGTGTAGTTCAATGCAAGTAAAAAAAGGAGATAAGTATCACTCATATATATATAATAAAAAAGTTAGCGTCCCAAGCCATAATATTAGTATATTTATTCGTCTTTTATATATTTATACAGGTTAACACGCATGTAACGCCCTCAAGTATATTTTTTTAGAGGCATCTAATGCCCAAAAGTATCTTGCTGTGCATCCAGTATCCTAAAATACTGGTGTAATTTTACACTTAATAATTTAGGTAATTTATTATACTAGATACACATGAAAAAAATATTTTAGAGTATTGAATACACCAAGTAATAATTTACGGCGCTGAACGCACTTAATTAAATATTTTAGGGTGATAAGTGCATCACATCTTACTTTAGGGTCTTAAATACTAGATATACCTGAAAAGTACTTTACATTTATGTGTATATCACATATTGCTAATATTTGTCTTAAATACAAGGGTTTTTTTTGGGTACTTTATGTCTGTATTTTTCCTATGACACGATACTCCTTATAGATAGGAGAGAAACAAAGGTTGATAATTACAAGAGTATAAAAAATAATTGGGAAAAAGACAAGAAAATTATACACCTTGTTTTATGTTTTGATGCTTTTAAAATAGTTTATAAAAATTGTTTTTTGAAATAATTTTTGGAGAAAACTTTTGTTTAAATAACTATTCTAAAACATTATATTTGACAAAGAAAACATGAAACATTTTTAGAAGAATTGTTTTTAAAATCAAATTGGAGAACTGAGAGAAGGGTAGAGACAAAGTAGAGAGTGCAACAACGATGGGTGGAGAGTTGAGAACTGAGAGATGGAGAAATACTTATATACTCTAGTAATACCACGTTGTCTAAACTCTGTCCAATAAAAATATAACAACTCAAATCATTTTGATCCCGGTTAGATGATGACTCATCTAAAAAATTCAAATTTTATCTTGTTTTTAAGAAAAAAAAGTTAATTTGAAAAAAAAACTGAAATAAAATGATCAACCAATATTTTTCTTAAAAACAAGATAAAATTTAATTTTTTTTTTAGATGAGGCATCAACCAACCAGGATTAAAATAGTCTGAATTGTTATGTCTTCATTGGATAGAGTTCAGATGACCTGGTATTCCTGGAGTACGCAAATATTTCCCCTGAGAGATGACGTAGACAGATCGAGGTGAGCACAAGAGACAGATGAAGACCATGGTGATCACAACTAAAAAGGAAAATTAGGGGGAAAATAAAACCCCATAACTAAAAAATAGAAATATAAAACATGTAAAACTTTTTTGAGTTTTTCTAAAGGGAAAAAGACATTTAAAAACCACTTTAACTTCCAAAACCCAAAAAAGCCCATTAAAACTTGCAAATGAAAGAGAAGGGATGGGGTGGGAATCTGGGCTTTTCATGTTTGGGTTTAAAGACCAAAATGCCTTTAAGACTCACTTAAAGACAAATTGAGCAATGAGATTGAATAAAACAGTAATATTTTTGACAAAATCAATAAGTAATGACAAAATATATGAAATGATTGGCTAAGAGTTGTGGGTTGTGACCAACTGAGTAATAGGATTAACTAAAACAATAATAGTTTTGACAAAATTCGCAATGGTTTTGACAGAATCAATAAGTACTAACAAAATATGTGAAATGATTGGCCAAGAGTTTTGAGCTATGACTAGTTGAGTAATAGGATTGACTAAAACATTAATGATTTTGACAAATTTCGTAATTATTTTGACAAAATTAATAAGTATGGACAAAATGTATGAATGGATTGGCAAAAAGTTTTGGCCTATAACCAATTAAGTAATGGAATTGACTAAAACATTAATGATTTTGAAAAACTTCATAATGGTTTTAACGAAATCAATAAGTACTTGACAAAATATGTGAAAGGATTGACCAAGAGTTTTAGGCTATGACCAATTGAGTAATGAGATTGACTAAAATATTAATGATTTTGACAAAAATTATAATGGATTTGACAAAATCGTTAGATACTGACAAAATGAGTAAATGCGTTAGCTAATTTTGTTAATGGTATTGACAAGTTTAGTAATAGTAATGACAAGTGCAGTGATGGCGTTGACAAAAAACCATAAATGTTCATGACAACAAATTTCATGACAGTAAAATACCTTTTGAACTTTTAAAACCCCAAAATGTCACATGAAAAAGGGAAAGGATATAGAGGTGATTAGGTAGGAATCAGGGTTTTAAATGTTTGGGATAAATGACTAAACTACCCCTTCTTTCAATCATCTACCTCCTCTGACTTTTTCTCTCTCTCTCTCCTCTCGTCACTATCATGTTTTCAGCTGAACTGGTTGACAATTTCATCTCCCTATTGCAGCAAGCCAAGTCCCAAATCACTGGGTTGTGCGAATCTCTTGGCTTAGCTTTGTTCTAAGTCCGGCTGTGTGAATCTAGCAGAGGAAAATAAAATAGAGTATGAATCTGCCTTTTCTTTTTCTCTGGCATAAATTAGCTTCTACATATCAATCCTGCAAAAAAGAACCCTCTTTCTTCTCTTTGCATATCATTATGAGATTTAACTGAATGGAAAATCCATTATTGAAGAAAACAATAAGAAATTGAACAAAGAAAGCCTCGGTGTAACAGCTTAGTTACATTATCGTTCTGATGAGTCCTTCGCAGTGAATTTGAACCACTAAGTGATATTTCTTGGTAAACAATTTCAGATCCCAACTCCAATACAAGATTCAAACATGCACTTGAAGGGGGTTTTCAAAATAACTTAAAACTTTTCAAAGATTGTTCACCGTGGTTCCCCAGTCATTGTGACTCATCTTTCTTTAATTTTCTTGATTATGCACGCAAAAGCATTTCTTATTGGGGATTATTATTCATTTTTGGTTGTTGAGCCATTATTCTTACCAAATATTCTTAACTAATGAACTCGTACTATGTGATTACCCACTTTTGATTCAATTATCACGCTTGGATAATTAATTCATTCGTCACACGGGTTATACAGTTATCCATTACAAATATATTAATTTACTTAATGGACTAGTGCTTGAATAATTCTTCTCTTCTTCATTGCAACTTCTTTCCTGGAACAACATCCTGCACTCCTTTTCTATGCTCAAATGCCTATATGGTTGGTGGGGGAGGGTGAGATTTAGGGAAATCTTAGTAGCAAACATTATAAACAATACATGTAAGACGAATGCTACACTACAACAAACAGTGGTTTTAACGTCCCTATTTTGGCACTTTTAACATCCAAAAACTGGGGGACGTCTATGTGGGGGGCGTAGCATATTTTAAGAAAAGACGTCCTAAAAAAATAAGACAGCTAAAGTGGGACTTTAGACGTCCCTATTTAAAATAGGGATGTCTAAAGTGAGGACTTTAGTCATCCTAAATTGAGATTTGGGACGTCTAAAGTCCCTCCACAAGGGACTTTAGATGTTCCTTTTCCAAATTTGGGACATTAAAATATTTGATTTTTTTAAAAATGATTATTTATATTCTACATTATCCAACAAATTTAAACTACAGAAACAGAATAGAAGATGGATTCATAAACCACAATGTCCATTACAAAACGGTAAGGACATCCAGCACTACTACTATATATACATACAAAAACAACTCCTACAACCTACTACTATATATGTATAATAACAACCAAAAAGTGTCAAAACGCTGTCATCACACAACTACTAACTAAGATAAATAAAAAGTTTACTGATCTATATGTTGAAGAAGATGTCCAGCCAAAAGGTCTTTGATCAAATTAATGTCTTCATGTAGATAGGCATCTTCATTATCAAACATATAAAAATTAGAAAATAAGCTTTGATGAAATGAATCAAGCACATAAATTAATTAGCATTTCAATTACAACACAAAAAATATTATCATTTAAGAATGAAGAAGTTATTACCATTTCAAAATCACTGATAATTCCACTTTGAATGATGTTATACATATAAAGTATAACATAATATCCGCATTTAGTGTTGCCAGGTTGTCGAGGGCACTTTAAATCAAAATCAATTGGTTGTTAAAATCAATAAAGATATATCTAAAACGACTGTCAATGAAAGAATTATAATTGAAACTACTTACTTGCGAATAAAACCACTTTGGGTATCTAATAACTTTACCCTCGTGTGACCCACCTAGGACTCTATATGTTTGAGTTGCACTATCATGAAAATTAAAATCAACAGAAATTAGAACTATTCATTTTTTTAAGAGTCAATAAAATACAAACAAAATAACTTACGTGTTGAAGACGAATTTTGTATCTTTGTCTGGCCTTTTATGCAAGGGATCAAACCAATAAACTACGTTGCGGTGAGGACATATAACACACAAACTCCAGTGGTAACTATAACAACATGTACAGATTAAAATGAAGTTAGATGACAAGACAATTATTTATTAATCATCTTAAATAGACAAAATGAAAATATGAACCGTTGAACAATGGGTGCTAAATAACAACGAAGTTTGGTCTCTCCCATTACGCAGCCCACATAGTGAGTCCTTACCGCTACAGTATTGGTTTCCCCTATCATGTTTGCAGGACATAAGAATCCATGCAAATCATGTCTTTCCATGTCTGTGCAGAGGAGGCGGTGGAAGATGCTATAATAGAATTAAAATAAGGAATGAATTATTGAATGTATGAAATCAAAAAACCATTGCATGAATTGCATGGAAAAATTGAAAAGAAAAAAAACTTACCAGATTGAAAATTTCGCCCATCTTACATCTATCTCTTCTAACATGATAAACTACTTGAGATCTGTATTGTCAATCGTGTAGGGATACTCCAATGTAATGCCCACAATCCCTTGAGGCATCTCCAAGTCAACCTATTTAATGCCTTTATAGCTCTGTTGCAGTCGTGCTAAGTAGGGCCATTTCCTTGCATCTTCGTCATCCTTTTAGAACATCAAAAAACAAATTGTTATTAAGATGCCAACATATCTTTAGTAATAGTAAGGTAATGCCTACCATTAGAGGTGTTGTCCCTGAACCAATAAGATTGTGAGGCCAAAGGATGAAAGATCTTATCGCCTGACCTAACGTGCAAACCTCTGGATTAGGAACAGGGATGATTATACCTTCTTCCCCCTCTCTAACACTCGTCACATTCACCCTACAAAAATCCTACGGAACTTGCTAATGATGGTGGGTGGTAGCACATGTGTGAACGAGAGCATCGAAAACAACATACAATAGTGGATCATCCAAATAAAGGGTGGAAGGGTCTCCAACCACTGGAGTGGGAGAAGGGTCACCAAGTGGTTCCTCCAGAGGGTTGTAACTTCCTTTGATGCTAGGGAAGGTTGGGGATTCCTAAGTTCTATGCTCGTCACTTGCCCTATGCGTTTCGAACATCTTTAGCATTTAGAGTTGAAGCTCTGGCAACAGCTTTTGTCGGAGTTTGTCGTGAAGTTTGGCCTCGAGCTCTCGTATGACTTCCTCTTGAAGCTTGGCCACAAGGTCCATACTAGGTCCTACTTGTGACTAATAACGTAAGTCTCGTCCAAAATACCTCGCAGCACTAACTCCCCGTGTCTCTCCTCAAACACGACGAGGGTCATTTGCCTTCCTAATAGCCGTTGACAAGATGTCTATCCATCTACTTGGATTGAACAAACCTTGGCTACTATGACCTTCTAGTTCATCTTGTAGCATACAGTTTATCATAAATGTATCGAAACCACTCTTGATATAAAAAAATTAGGTACTTATGGTATAACTATTTACAATCCTCATAGCAACGTCAGCAACAGCCAGATTTATGTACTTCCCACACTTAATCCTCCCTGCTTTCCATTTTTTGTGACGTGGAGGAGGTTCCAAGGCTGGATAACAACACTAGGATCTGATTCTGTTGCTTCCTTCATTCTCTTTGACTCATCTTGCATCATTTGCCACTCAAGCTTCCGATAACCACCACAAGACATGTAATGCTAATATTTATTTTCTGCTTGCCTTTGTACATTTGCTGCACTTAATTCCTATGAATGAAAAACAAAAAAAAAAACAAATCAATGATATCAAGTATATCAAAATCAAAAGCTCTATATCATTATGACAGAAATCTTATCAAAAATTGAGGATCTTCCCGTGATGCCACAAACAACCTCCAATCCTCTGGAGACAAATACGAATAGTATTGACATGGATCCTGACCCCTAAGTTCACTTAGAATGTACCTCCCTGTTAGCTTGTTCTTGAAACCTTTATATCATAGACGAACCTCCCCCATCCAGTGCTTATACATCTCCTCTGTGTCTAGGACATCGTATGTTTGCTGCAAGGTAAAACATAAGATAATTACATTTGAAGCAATAGGAATAAAGCTACAATTATCATAGATGTATCAAAACTTATATACCAGAAGTGTTTGCCAAATCATGTCTTTGGTTTTTCGGGGAACCAATCTCCAATTATCGTAGGTAATGCGCACTTTGCTTCGACCCAAATACCCTAAGTAGCTAATGAAATGGGTTTCCTCAGGACCAACTGGATTCAAATTGTTATCGAAGTCTATATGCAGCCTCTCTTGTTGATGTTTATGACATGCAACAAATGCTCCCATCTTTGTACAGCCTCTAACCTTTCTTACAACGGGTTCATCTCTAGGCCTTTCATCATCTCAAGGGTTGCATCATCTCTAAGCCTTTCGTCATCCCTAACACTTTGTGATGAGTCACTAGAGTTGTCCATATTCCTGTTAACACAAAAAGCATTGTCAGATACGTAAATAAATTGTAATAAAAATAAAATAAATTAAGCAGGAGGAAAACAAAAAAAACACACAATTTTCTTTTATAAGTTAAGGTCTTACTCTATATTGTTTCCCATATTCCTTCACCATGGTCATTTCTTATAGCATATTCTTTATAATCTACCAATTCTACTTCATTTGTTCTAGGTGGAGTTGTTGTGAAAGGTGGTGTGTCGTCAAGGTTGAAGGTCAGATCATCATACTTCTATTTTTTTACTTTTAAACACAATGGACATTTTTTTCACGTAAGATCTGTGACATAAATACTTTTTTTGCCTGGCTTGCAGAATTAAGGGCTCATCTCTATAGCCAACTCTTCAAAGATTGACTGAGACAAATCCAAATTGTTTATTTATTACCATAGCATTATTGCTAAGCCACTTACATTTGAATAAAGCAACTTTAAACTTATTGTATGTAATCTCCCATATTTCTTCTATAACTCCATAATAGGCCATGGATGCTAATATGGGGTTTTTTTTCTCTCGAACTGGAAAAGTGCATGGCTTTAGCTTCTACCATCGCCCCATTATTTTGCATGGTACTTCTGTCATCTTTCTCTTTTGTATAGAAAGAATAGCTGTTTATATCATAACCTGTCCAAGTAATGACCTGAAATGAAGGCCCCCAAGTTAGCCACTCGATTCTCTTAGACCCACTGGTCTTGTGCGAAACCATTTCCTCGAACCACTCTATGAATATCTTGTTTTGCTTAATAGCAATCTGCATGTCATTCTTCCATGGATTCTTGTTCTTCAAAGTCTTTCTGTGTTCGTCTATGTAAGGTTGAACTTCTTCCATATTATTCAGGATGTACAAGTGTGCTTGCAACACCTCTTCACGAGGAACATTCTTTACTTTCAGTCCTTGTGTTCCCTTACTTCTCCCCTCTTTATGCCGAGATTGTTCCTTCTTCCTTGACATACAATCTTAGCATAGCTCCATAGCCTCCTCAACTACATATCTTTCTACTATTGAGGCTTCTGGTCGATAAGGATTTTTAGAATACCCTTTTAAGATCTTCATGTATTGTTTGAAAGGGTACATCCACCTCAGGTAAACTGGACTGTAGAGCCTTACCTCTCTTACCAAATGAACTATCAAATGCACCATTATATCAAAAAAAGGAGGAAAATGCATCTCTAGTTGTGACAAAATAAAGTAACCCTCATTTTCCAATTTATCCAACTTTTCAGTGTCAATGAATTTGTTACATATAGCATTGAAGAAAACGCACAATCTTGTCATAGTGGTTCGTACTTCATCTTTCATTATGCCTCTAATAGCTACCGGTAATAGTTGTTGCATCAACACATGATAATCATGCGACTTCATTTTAACTAACTTCAAATCGTCCATTGAGACACATCTTCTCACATTCGAGGAATACCCTTATGGCACCTTAATTTCACACAAACACCCACACAAACTTCTTTTCTCTACTTTTGATAGTGTATGAGCTGCTAGCTCCATGTATGCCCTCCTACCATCATCTCTTAGTTGTGGATGTAACTGTTCTCTTATTCCTATATCAATAAGGTCTAATCTCACACTAATCCCATCCTTAGTCTTCCTTGGTATGTGCAAAAAAGTACTAACAAGGCTATCACAAACGTTCTTCTCCACATGCATCACACCAATACCGTGTCTCACGTCAAGCCAACACCAATATGGAAGATCAAAGAAAATGGATCTCTTCTTCCATACGTTCTTCTCACCCGTAATCCTCTGATTCTTACTAAAAGTGACATTGATACATTCCACCCGACTGTAAACTTCCTTTCCAGTTAATGCCTTTGGAGCTATTCCATGCTCTGATAAGCCATTAAAATGTTTTCTTAGCCTATGATATGGGTGGAACAAATGAAGAAACCTCCTGTGGCCAAGGTATAAAGTTTTTCTTCTATGCTTTAGTTGATAGAAGTGTGTGTCTACTTCACATATCAGGCAAGCTTTATGACCCTTCACGTTGTACCCTGACAAGTTTTCGTACGCAAGGAAGTCGTTTATCATTGTGAAAATCATTTCATGTAGCTTGAAGGACTCCTTCTTATAAGCATCAAACACATCTACGCCTTCCTCCCACAACTTCTTCAAGTCCTCAATCAAAGGAGCCAAGTAGACATCAATATCATTCCCTGGCTGTTTTGGTCTAGAAATCATCATATACTTGCGTTTCATACATAGCAATGGAAGCAAGTTGTATATTATAAGGAGAACCAGCCACACACTATGTATGCTAGTAAGAGTTCCATACGGATTGATGCCGTCTTACAAAGCCCAAGCCGAAGGTTTCTCAGCTCACTGCCAAATTGAGGGAACATTTCATCTATTTTTTGCCATTGTGAAGAGTCAGCTGGGTGCTGAAGATATTTTCCATCAAATATTCTCTCATCAGCGTGCCATTTCAACCTCTTCGCTTTTGTTGCAGTAGTAAACAAATGTTTAAAATGTGGTATTATTGGAAGATACCACATAACCTTTAAAGGTTGCCTTTTAGATGTCACATCGCCACAACCACCATCTTTTTTCACTTTATATTGTGCAGTTTTACACTTAGGGCCCTCACTAAGACCTCCATACTCATTTTTGTACAGTACGCAGTCATCAAAGCAAACATGTATCTTTTTATACTCCATACCCATCGTAGACAGGATTTTCTTGGCCTCATACATACGATTTGGAAGTACATTATCCTTTGGAAACATATCACACAATAGTTCAAGAAATAATGTGAAACTACTATTGGTCCACCCACAAGTTGCCTTTAAGTTAACCAAATGCAGTGTTCCTGTCAGCCGCGTGTACTTAATCCCAGGGTACAACGGTGTCTCTGCATCACTCCGCAGGCTGTCATACTCTTGCGACTGCGCAAAGGATTCTACCTCAACATTGTGAATCATTTTCTCCATTCTATCTTCATCTATGACATCCACATCTTCCTTCTTGTGCAACGGACAATCCGTTACTTCCTCACTATGCCATATCCACCTTGTGTATCACAGAGTTTTTCAATCACAAAGTAAGTGATCCTTTATGACATCAACATCTCGTCGATTCTCATTTAAACAATTCACACAAGGACAAAAATACTTCCCATTTTTTGCAGGAGCATTCTTTCTAGTGAATTCAATAAATTCTTCCACCCCTTTCTCATTCTTCACTAGTTCTCAAAGCATTCATCCAACTGCGATCCATTTTGTTACCACCTAAGCCATTCCCAATAACACTCACACGTTTAGTACAATTGTCAACGATATAGGATGGGATTGCCTTTTTTCACTTTTTTCAACAAAAACTTCGATAACATTTCCCCTTAAAAGTAAGACATCCCAAAATTTCAAGCAAACCTATCTTAGTTTTTAACTATGTATTCTTAGCTATTGATAATATAATTCTCCTATGAATATAGAAAAGAATATAGAATTTCAAATAAATATTCAATTTTTTTCTATTCTAGGACTGAAAGAACTTATAACAATTTGAAGAGAAGGATTAATAGAATATATTTCAATCTATTTATTAAGTATATTGTGTTTCTTAATAATCAATTATATTTTTATTAATGATCAATATCTTTATCTTAATATATTTATCTTATTAATCTCTTTATCTTAAAATAAGATTTTCTTCACTACACTAATAATAATCATACTAATCTAATCTAAAAAAAATAAAACCAACCATATTAAACAAACAAAAATTACTATGTTTAATTCTTGTTCATTTAATCAAAATCGATCAATAGCTCCATTTATTTATAATAATATAATACATTTTTTCCCTCTCAATTTCCAAGCTCCAAACATATAAAACAATCATTTTCAAGCTCCAAACATATTAAACACTATATGGTTGCATAACTACTAGCTAACAACGATTCTATGGTTCTGGCCAAAAAAACACAAAAAAAATCAATCACAAGGCAAAATCACTCTAATAACTAAAATCATATAAAATAATTTCACATTGAAAGTTTAAATTTAATTCTTCAAGTAAATTCATATTTAAAAAAACTAACCTGATGAAAGGGGGAGCGTGCGTGCGTCACAATAGAAGGAAGGAGGTGGAGGAGCATGTGTCATAATGGTGTATGCCTTGCTTGAATCTTCTTCTTCTGGTTTAGTCTCGTCTTGATTTCTTCAGAATCCACAGCTATTGAATCCGCAGCAAGAATAAGGGGTTCCGAGTGAGGAAGTGAATCAGAGAGCACAACACAGAATAGGCAATGGAGGAGGAAGAGGAGTAAAGTTGAAGAAGACAAAGAAGGGAGGAGGACGAGTTGAAGAAGACAAAAAAGGGAGGAGGAAGAGTTGAAGAAGACAAGAAGGGAGGAGGAAGACGACGCGCAATGGAGGCAAATGAATGAAGAAGAAGGGAGTTGGTGATGGCTGGCCAAAAAGTAAAGGAAGGGGCTGTGTGAGAGGACGCATGTTAGACAAGTGCCTGACATGCGTCCAGGGACGCCTTTAGGCGTCCCAAATGACATTTGGGACCTCTAAACCCAGTTTCTGACACTTAAAAAAATTTGAAAAATTTAGATTGCGGGCCAGGAAGAACTTTAGGCATCTCAAATTCAAATTTGGGATGTCTAAAGGTTTCCCTACGTATACATAATTAGGAAAAATACCACCACCTTCCTTTTTAACCACCCAATTATAAAATTGGGATGTCCCTTAGGGTGGTTATATCATAATTTTATAGTAGTGCTAGCGCATGATATGCTTGCCTCACATAGGCTCATGTTCACATAATGATATTCTTCATGCTCAATGTTTCGTGTAACATACTTATAGCCACAACAATAACAGAAACATAGCTTCATTCATTCATACATACTTCACGCAATCAAGTAAAGCAATACAGTAAATCAACACATAGAATAAACATCACATACATGCAAGTAAGTTCATTATCTTTTGTTTTTGAGTCCCCTTTTTTGTACTTTTTTCCAACCATTGAAGTTGCTTCTTCTTTATCACCCCATGACCTTAGATATATAGCCAAATTATTAGAGCCATGACAAATAAATATCCAATGGGCTACTTTAGCCTCTAGGACTTATGTAATTTATTCTTTAAGCCCAGACTTGTCCCAAATTTTAATAGGCCAAGACACATTGGTTAATTAACCATTAAAGTTAACATATTAGGCCCAATGGTTATTTTTGGACCCACACTAAATTTATGGGCTTTACTAAACCATTGGAAGCTAATTTTATTACCAAATGTCATTACTTTCTCATTTTCATGATTCCAAAAAGTTGGCAGATTTTTCACTTAAATTTGAAAAATAATAACTAAATATAAAAAATTCTAATTGCAGTGATTCAAAGTCCTATGTGGCCCTTGTTAAGTCTATTTTAAGGGAAAAATAACAGTCACTGATAATTACAGGGATAATTTTCTCAAAATCATTGAACAGTACAGCTGGTCCAGAAA
This sequence comes from Inga laurina, assembly GCA_963855925.1. Lineage (NCBI taxonomy): Eukaryota > Viridiplantae > Streptophyta > Magnoliopsida > Fabales > Fabaceae > Inga > Inga laurina. Next base: position 22,107,202 of record OY979702.1, on the reverse strand, counting down.
ACATTTCAGATTCAATGCCTAACTTCAAAAATTCATATCTCACAATCTACAAGTCCAAATGACCAATATTATATATCAAATTAAAGCTTATGACGTCTACTTCATATATGAAAAGTTTTATGGCCATTGGACAAGATTTGATCATTCAAAAAACTCATCACAAACTGTGTAACCCCCTCACGATAATTATATCCAGACAACGAAATTTAAGTGAAATAGAGACCAATAAAACAAAAATCATATTTTATAATCACTCATCTCCAAGAGATGGGGTGTACAAACAAAACATGTAAAACAGAATTCATCTAGTCTCACATTCACTTTCGAATATAATTACCTGTGCAGTTATATCACATAATAAATATCAGAGTGCGTAACCAAAATCCCGACAACCCTGGGTTACTTATATATATATATATATAATGGGTTTAAAGGTTTCCCAAAATGGGGATTACATGACCAAAACTCATATTTACATCTCATATACAAAGTAATCCCAAAATCCAAAATCCAAAACAGATAACCAACGGTCCGAATTCCAATATGTCCATACTATCCCTAACCACTACTGCTTGGCCGCTTATCCTTGGAACTACTCGCCCTGTCTGAAAATGTTAGTCATTTGGAAAGAGTGAGATTCTAAAGAATCCCAGTAGTAACAAATCATTCATACCACACGTAATCACATAACATGTAAGCAAATTATGATATAATAGAAACAACACAAATCACACTCCACCCTCATCCGCTTTTACCATCGGGAAGGCACACCGTCTTAACCCGAACCGTTGTTAGCGATTCAGGAACTGTTGGTATGGCAGTGCATACGAATAGCCTTACGGCTCATATATAGCCTTTCGGCTCACATAATCACAAATGTTACACCCTAACCTCATCCCCTTTTACCGTCGGTAAGGCACACAACCCTTACCCGAATAGTGGTTAGCGTCTCAGGGACTATTGGTATAACGGCGCATACACAATTTCACAAATATTGCAGCATACGAATCCATCATAAACCAAAGATATAACACACATACAATGCATCACATAAGATATAAAGGAAAAGTCACTACCTGAATCTTTCCTGACTTTCTTTGGCTCCACAGGCTCACGAGGGCGACAGATATCAAATCCTATACCAAGTTAGGGACAACCAATCAATTTCTTTTCCAAATGTATATTTTCATAATACTCTAAGTTGGTTATCATTTAGGACTCTTTAGGTGACTATTATAGGCCTAAACATATGCCTAAAGGGTTGGGAGAACTACCCTGAAAACCCCTTTTCGAAAGGTAAAACAGTGATTTTAGACTGGCTCACTTGAGTGAAGATAACCTCACTCGAGTGATAAGCGACTCGTGCTCAAGTGAGAACAGCTCTCACTTGCGAGTGTTTGACAGTGAGCAGCTACTTCAACCAAAAAATGCTCACAACACTCGAGCATAAAGCTTTGCACTCGGGTGATGACTCCAAATATGCTCAAGTCCCTGGAAGTGCAACACAAAGAGTGACAACCCGAGAGCACACATAATCACCAGAGGGACAAGCTCACTCGAGCATACCCCCCAGTGCTCGGGTGAAACGGTTTCACTTGCTAGTGCCAGAACACACTCTTGAACATCCACCAGCGAGTGACAACCCGAGACGCAGCCCTAACTCTGGACTCACACCATCACTCGAGCAATCCCTTGCTCACTCGAGTGACCACCAACTTCACTCGCGGTTACAGAAGTGCACTCGAGCTCCACTCATAGAACCCAAGTCAAACTCGAAGCAGAAAAGGGAAAATACACGCAGCACTCGAGCATGATCTTCCCTCACTCGAGTGTTGTGTATCAGAGACCAGAAACGCAGCAAATAACAAAAATTTCTCAGATGGTCAAAACCAATCCCAATGGTTTTCAAACTTCTCACAAAGCTCATACACACTTACTCAGGCCTAAGGAACACATAGGCAACTTCCAAAACACCTAAAAACATTCTAACCACAATCAAACACTTAGGTCTCTATGACACACCCAATGTCCAAATTTCATTCAACTCAATTCAAACTTTCCAAATCAACTCCAACAATCAAATAACTCCACAATAGACTAATTTCAACATCATCCACTATGAATTTCATTCATTCCAAAATAACAATAAATTAGGGCAAATTTTCTAGAATTTCTCAAACTTATCCAAAACTCATAACATATATATCAAAATGCATCAAATGCCTACCTCTTCACTTTGCCAAATCCAGAATCTTGATTCTCCAACTTTCAATTTCGTCCAACACCCAAATCAACACTATTCAAGATTCTGAAATCACCACAATGAAGCTCTCAATGAGGTGCACAACATTAGAGAAGAGGATTTTAGCAAAGAAGAACCATTACTCATCCAAAATCAAAGCTTTTACTTTTTCTTCCCTTGCTCAAGGTCACTGAAAATGGAGAACGATGAGAGAGAATATGATAGGTGAGGAAGATGATGATGAAGTGTGATCTTTTCCCTTGGCCAATACTCCCACCGAAAATGAGAGAGAAAAGAGAGAAAAGTGGACTTTTATCCTTTTGTGCCACATCCTATGGTCCACACAATGCCACATGTCACCATCTTCTCACTTCCACTATGAGCTCACACAAGCTTAATGCACAGGATCCCGACCCATATGCAACAAATCTCAACCATTGATCTCTAATCACCAAATACAAGTATATCAAATTTACATCATATTTCTCTAAAAGTGTTTAATTACACTAATTACAATAAATCTTGAAATCATTAGCCCTTAATCACAAATTGGGATATTACAAGCTGATTGCCTCCAAAAACCAAATTCAGACAACTTTACCATAAACTTCCAAAACTATCATAAATCATCATTTAACCATAAACACATGATTAGATTATGATTAAACCTTAAAAATACCACTTAGCTAAAATATGAACAGTACCCTACCTGTAACCCCCTGCCTTAAGTAAACGTAATTATAATTTGATAATGCTTATTTAAAAGATCATGGACTATTGGATAATTTAAAACTCATTATGAACTCCCTCCTTACGGTAGGGTTTTCACAAAATTTTCAAAAATGTTCTCTTATCCTGGTCTTGAGTTTAAATCTCGAATATAATTACATGTGTAGTTATATCGCATTCATACATATCAGAGTGTAGAACAAAATCTCGGCGAATCCCCAGGTTATATACATTAAAGGGTTCAAATTCTCCTTGAAGGGGATTACACCACTAAATTCAAACTATCTTCATATACAGTAGTCCTAAATTCCAAAACAGATAAGCAACACCCTACACATATATCTCTAGGAGACCCTAACTGCTCTGGGTTGTCCACTACTCTCTTGAGCCACTTGCGCTGTCTAAAATGTGAGTCATTAGAATGAATGAGATTTAAAAGAAACCCAATAGTAACAACTTATTCATACCACACATAATTACATAGCATGTAAGAAAATCACCTCATAGTAGTAGCAGCACACATCACACTCCACCCTCATCCCCTTTTACCGCCAGGAAGGCACACTGTCCTAACCCGAACCATTGTTAGTGACTCAGGGACTGTTGGTATGACAGTGCATACAAATAGCCTTGAGGCTCGCATATAGCCTTTCAACCAACGAATAGCCTTTCGGCCCACATAATCACAAATATCACACCCCATCCTTATCCTCTTTTACCTTCGGGAAGGTACGCAGCCCTTACCTGAACTATTGTTAGCAACTTAAGGACTATTGGCATGGCGGTGCATACACATGTTCACAACATAGCAGTATCCAAAACCATCACAATTAAATGATATAACGAACATACAATGTATCACAAATGGTATAAAAGAAAGAGTCACTACCTTATTCCTTCCTGACTTGCTCCGACACAACTCGTTCACGCCCAGGGCAGATGTCGAATCCTATAACCAAAATTAAGGAGAACCGATCAACCTCTTTTCCAAACTCTTTGATTTCTTAATGTTTAAGTTGGTTATCATTCAAGCTCTTTAGATGACTATAAGGTGCCTAGATACCCGCCTAAAGGGTTGGAAGAAACTACCCCAAAGATCCCTCTTTGGAAGCAAAAGCACTAATTTTTAGCTGACTCACTCGAGTGAAGATGGCCTCACTCAAGTGATGAGGGACTTGCACTCGGGTGAAGGTAGCTTTCACTCGTGAGTGTTTGATAGAGAGCATCACCAACGACTTGAAAGTGCTCACAACACTCGAGCATAACGGCCTGCACTCGAGTGATGACCTCAAATTCACTTGAGTTCCCAAAAGTGAAACACCAAAAGTGTTTGCCGAAAGCACACCCAACTTAGAAGAGAAAGCTCACTTGAGTACTACCCCTGCCACTCAAGTGAGAACATAAAACTTGCGAGTGTCATATCACACTCTTGGAATTTAGCCTGCGAGTGATTCACCGAGAGCAACCCTTAGCATGAACATATATATGCACTCGAGTGAACTCATTCTCACTCGGGTGATGACCTATATCACTCACGGATTGGGAAGTGCACTCGTGCTTCCTACCAGAAAACCCAAGCGAAATGCAGAGGGAAAAGGGAATTCATGTTGCTGCACTCGAGCGAAACCCTCACTCACTCGAGTGACATTTATCAGAACCTAGAAACGCAGCAACTGACAGAGTTTTCCAGATTTACCAAAACTGATCCCAATAGTTCCAAAACTTATACCAAAGTTCATTCCCATACAAAATCTTCTAAGAAACCTATTGGTACCCTCAAAACACCCAAATTCCCCTTCCATCACCACATTTTCAACTCTAGTTCACAAGGTCACACATCACAAATTACTAAACTTCCTCATTTAATTCCAAATAAAACCTAATGACATTATAACACATCCTAACACCATTTTCTACACCTCACCATTTCAAACTCCTCTATTACCTAATTCTTATGAAATCAGGACAAAATTCCAGAATTTACAAAGTTTAACCAAAAATCATAACAAATATACCAAAATATCACAAATGCTCACCTCAACTTGTTCCCAAAGCTACTTCTTTAATTTTCTCACTTTCAAATTTCCACAAGTTCTCAAACTCCTTAAATAAAAAATATGAAAACATAGGAATAAAGCTCTTGACACTAGGAACATGATTAATGAAGAACTCTTGAGCATTAGAAGCCATTTAGTAAGTCAAGATACTACCTTTCACTTTCTTTTTCCTTTCCTTGCTTAACAAAAATGGAGGTTAGATGAGAGAGAAGATGAAAAGGATGAAGATACAAATTTTCCTCTATCCCCATGCAACTAACCGACTTGGAGGAAGAAAAGAGAGTGAAATGAGTGGTTTGAAACAATGACCAATCCTATGGCTCCCAACTTGCCATATGTCATGATCCTTTTTCTCCTTCCATGCACACACATGAACTCATACACACACAATTCTATTCTCTTAATCTCTTAATCCTAGCTATTGATCCATTATTCCCCAAGGAGTCTTCTCTTCAGTAACTGACCAATTGGTCGGTAATTTCCCATTTTGCCCCTGATTATCACAATATTTACCAATTCTTCATCAAACACATTTACATCACAATTTACATCATATACCATATAAACATTAGATTAACAATAATTACACCACTTGAAGAGTCATTATCCCTAAGTTACGATTCAGGATATTACACTACCCCCATGAAAACTTATCCAAACAACAAACCAATCAGTTCAAAATAAGGCTCATGCTTACCTCTACGCATTTCAGCAATCGGTTTGGAAATTTGGTAGTACTCCTGCCAGCAAGATGGCACCAAACCCCTCCAAATGACAATCTAAAACCATAGAAATATTGCTCTCACTGAGAGGAACAACATTACAGAAGACTCTGGGAGCTGGAAACGTTGAATAGGGGGTGAAATCAGGTCCGTAGCTCAAGAACTTTCACTATTCATCCACCTTCTCTCCTTTACCATTTTTCTCTACATTTTTTGGGATATTTTTCTAAATTTTGGGTAGCTGTACCAAAATATATGGCCAAGAGGGAGTCTTGAAAAGTTATGCCAAGTGTTAAGGTTTCATAGTGCCATTTGCTCAGAAATCACAAGTTCGATGACACGTGTCACTTGCTTTAATAAAGTGGGTCCCACCTCCTTCTCTTTCCTCTTATTCATCCTTGATTGATCAGGGGAAGGAGAGGCCTAACAATTTCCTCAAACTCTCCTAGGTTTGGTATTCGAGAAGTCAAATACGTGACCAAACCGGAGATCGGCGTATTCGCCGGACTCAGGCGCTAGGTAGTGCTCTCCGGAGATGCCAACACAAAAGGCATAAAGTAAGTATCTTCATAAGAGACACGTGTCACCTTCCTATCATACCAACACAAAAGTGACATAGTACTTTGTCACGATGAGAGGACACTTGTCACTCTCTTATTCATCCAACACAAAAGTTGTGTCATCATTTGCTATAATGACTTACTCTATTAAAGATATTTTAATAAAGTTACTTTATCGGCGCCCACTCGGGACTCTACTCGGGTTATGCTTAGGAATGTGAAATGTATATCGAGGCCCGCAAAATGATGTTGGGTTAGAGTATATGTATGTGGGCCCCATATGGTGCCACATACCGGTGTCTACTTCAAAAACGTAGGGTACACAAGTCTACCCTGAAAATGTCATGTACACCTATACTAGCCTATTTCTCCTGACTAATTCGTCCCTTACCTCATGACATAGCTGAGTGGCATCTTCTACCAACCTAATGGCACTATATATCTGTCTTATGCACATCTGCACAGCTACCAACCCAATATTATACTTGACATTACCTTACTACTTTTGTTAATGGTGACAATTTATTGCAAGTAATGTATATAGAAGGACATGTTCTATGGGGTGGGTGACTTATATGCATAAGGTGTACGTGGAATGAGTAATATTCACAGGCCATTTAACCATTTGGATGATAGTTGCTGTCATGAAGATTTCTGTTTTTTTGTCAACGCCATCACTGCATTTGTCATTACTATTACTAAACTTGTCAATACCATTAAATTAATTAGTCAATGCATTTACTCATTTTGTCAGTACCTAACAATTTTGTCAAAACAGTTACAATTTTTGTCAAAATCATTTAATTTTTAATCAATGCCATTACTCAATTGGCCTTAGCTCAAAACTTTTAGCCAATTCTTTCACACATTTTGTCAGTGCTTATTGATTGTGTCAAAACCATTACAAGTTTTGTCAAAATCATTAATGTGTTAGTCAATCTTATTACTCAATTGATCATAGCTCACAAAATCATTTTACACATTTTGTTAGTACTTATTGATTTTGTCAAAATCATTACTAATTTTTTCAAAATCATTAATGTTTTATTCAATCACATTACTTAACTGGTCATAGTCCAAAACTCTTAGTCAATTCTTTCACACATCTTGTCAGTACTTATTGATTTTGTCGAAACCATTACGAATTTTGTCAAAATTACTACTATTTTAGTTAATTTCATTACTCAATTAGTCACAGTTCACAACTATTGGCCAATTCTTTCACACATTTTTTCAATACTTATTAATTTTTTTAAAACCATTACGATTTTTGTTAAAAACATTAATGTTTTAGTTAATTTTATTACTATATTGATCTTTAAGTGAATTTTAAGGGCATTTTGGTCTTTAAGCCAAATTACAAAAAACCCAAATTTTCATCCCATCTTCTTTGCAAGTTTTAACGGGCTTTTCTAAATTTTGGAAGTTGAAGTGGCATTTGAATGTCTTTTCCCCTTTTCTAAAACATATTTATATTTTTAAAAGACACTTAATTAAAATTAACCACTAAAAATGTTTTTTTGATAAAAAAATTGTTTCTAAAATAAGAAATCAAGACCTATTTTTCTAGATTTTAGTGATATGAAAAAGGAACCATTTTCCAATAATTATATAAACGAATATAATGCTCAACATGACCTAAGTAGTGTATTAGGAACCAAATTTTTTTAACAAAAATAGAGGGTAGAAATGCATATTTAATATTAGTAGTGATAATTATTATAAATTAATTTTAACTTAACATATTTTTCCATGATTAATTTAACATATATTAAATTAATATAATTATAAAATTTATTTAAACTAAGAATTATGAGTACAAAATCATATAAATCTATAAGTATATATGCACGATATTTTTCATTAAAATGGTACAACGTGTATTAATTGTCAATATCATGCTGTTGAGAAACAAAAGAATGAGAAGAAAATTATGCAAATAAGTTATTAATTGGTTTTTTTAAAAAAACAAAGGTAGGAACTTTTTTAAAATAATATATTTTTTGTAAAAAAATTTTTGGTGATCAATATGGAAGGAAATAATTAATGTGCCTTTGAAAACATATGTTTGATGAAATTTCAAAGTACTGGGCAGCTAGATAAAAAGTTTTTGGTACTAAATTTAAACACACACACACACATATTATGTACTCATCATGTTACACACAAGCAAAATGCACATTAATTAATTTGCTGGTGGAAGTGACTGCCCTTTTTCTTAAAAGGTGATTCCATCCTAGACTAGAAGAACAGCATATTATTAATTGAAATTGTTAGACTTTGGGTCCAAGTCCACCCTTGATGAGATAAACTATTTAATTAGGATACAAGTAGCCTAATCAAATAAGAATCAAATGAGCATTAATTGTGGATTGGAAAATAAGTTAGTATTAATTATGATATTGTTAATTGAGAAACAAGTCATCATAATTCAGGAAATTAATTGAGAATGAATTTTCTTGATTACTAACTTGAAGGGCAAGAAGGAGTGCATTTAACTTCCTCATTAGTGGTCACCCTAAACCACTATAAACAAGATATGCCTCCTTCAGTTATTTCTCACCCTTGCTATTGAATCATCTAGCATTCTCTCTTCTCTCCTACCATCTATCCTGTTCTAGTGATCTGCTGTGCCAATCCTAATTAGGCTCTAGTAGTCTAAGAATTGTGTGGGTGTAATGCCCCAAATTTTGATTTAGGGCTAATGATAAAGTTGGGAATCAGGGCTAGCCCGGCCTTACAGGGCCGGCCCTTGACGGTTCTAGGACCTAACAGGGCCAGCCCTAAAGGGCTCGGGGTCAGGAAAATTACAGTTTTTCAAGGCCTGGCCTGTAGGGCCGGAAAATCCTTTTCACAATATTTAACTATTTTTCCTGCGTATTTTCCCCAAAGAGATATAATTAGTAAATAACAATGATTAAAGTTCTAACTTAATACATAAATGTTGTCAACATTAAGGTTTAAATAACACGTTTCTTGCAACAAGCAAACACAGTTACTAATATATAATCAAAGGTAAAATCATGTCCATAAATAACTCACACAAAGGCCAAAGTATAAGAAGGCAAGAAGCTAAATCCTCTAAGTTCGAAACAACATGAGTATGACAACTATCATTTTCACCTTCTTCGCCACTATCATCAATTTCAAGGACATTTGATTGTGTTTCACTTTGAGCAGTAGGTTCAAGTAGTCAAATAATCACAACCTCCATCAAAAATCATACTCTATCAGGCAGAATAGTATATAATATGATTTTAGTCTAAATAGGCAGAATAATATACTCAAAAATCATACTCACAAATCATAATATTATTTTAATTAGACAAAACAATATACTCAAAAATCATACGCTATACAATATGAGGACAGAATGACATATAGATTCAATAAGGTAATTTAAAAATGTAACATGGTTCCTTTCCAAGTAAAAAAAATAAAAAATAAATGGGCCTAAAGGGCCGGCCCGAGGCCCTCCAGGGCCGGCCCTTTTAGACCCGACTTCCTTTTGAGGCTCCAATTTACAAGCCTGACCCTTGAAAGGCTAGGGCCTAAAAGGGCCAGCCTGACGGGCTTAGCTCGTTTTCCTGGCTCTAGCTAATGACAATTATTAAAAATGATTTGAGGAATTAGAATGGATTTGAGATCCAAATTATTATTGGAAATACCCAATACCTTGTATTTTAGCATAATTAGGTGATGAAATAATAATTGGGCTAAATATAGGGGTAAATGGCACATGAAAGAAGGAAAAGAATTTGATTATATATTATGTGGCAATATTAATTAATATGTCATACTTAGTGAAAAATTGAAGGAATGGCTCTAAATTAGTGATTAATGGACGAGATTAATTACTAATTAAGAGGATATGATATGTGAAATTAAAATGGCTAATGAAGTGGTTAGAGTAACTAATTGGTTACTTATTCTATGAAAACCAATGAGAAGTGGACACTTGTCAAGATGAGGTCAAGAGAGAGGGCTTTGGAAAAGTCAAATAAGCAATATTTTATCAATTTATCTTCCCTCTCTCCTCTCATTTTCGTCCAAAGGCTATGGGGGCAGATTTTTTTCTACCATTCTTCATCATCTTCACCTCTCATATTTCTCTCCTCTCTCCATATTTTAGTCCTCCATGGCTGCTTAAGAGAGAAGAAGAAAACTTGATAAAGGTAAGCCATTTTGAACCTCTTAATGGCTTTAGGAAAAATGCTCATCTATAAAGTTGTTCCTTGAGTTGAGAGCTTCACTTTCATGGTTTTAGATTTGCCATTGGTGGTGTTTTGTGGCCACAGGGAAATCTAGAAGTTGGAGAACCAAGGAACCTCTGTGGGAAAGTTGTTGAAGTAAGTGAAAGCTTCATTTTCATATAAGTTTTATGGTCATTAATTGGGCTTTGAAATTTTGGAAAATTTGCCCTAATTTTCATGATTGAGGGTCATTGTGTTGTTGGCATGTTGTTGTCATGGAATTAGTGCCTTGTTTAGTGTTTTGAATGAATTGAATTGAATTAAGCTTAAATGTGAAGTTTGGCCACTTTGTGTTGGTTTTTGTGCATTGGGCAAAACAGGGCATGTCAATGGGTTGTGATTTTTGTCATTTTGAGGTAACGATTGTGTTACTTGTGAAAAATTGTATGGGAATAAGTTTGGTTAATGATTTTGGAGTCACTGGACACTTTTGTACAAAATTGGAAAATGTTGTCAATGTGAACTCTATTCTGAGCAGTCAGTTTGTATGAAAGTTTTGAATGAACAAATGGTGTTGAAAAACCCTGAAAATTTCTAGTCTTAAATTTCACATCCCAAGATTTAAAATGGACATATATTTTGTATAATGTCATTTTTGAACTGAGATTTATGCTTTGCCAAAGTTTGGGATGGAAACTGGACTCTGTTTTGGGGCAGTGGTGGATTTTGTATAATTAAAGAATTTTGTGGTGATTTCTAGAAATGGTCCATATTTTTCCAATAAAGAGGACTTTAATAATTTTTATTTGGCTTTGGAATCTCCTCATTTCAATTTTTCTAGAATTAGTTATGATTTTTGAAAGTTCAGCCAGGAAACAGAATTTTATTAGCCTCGGCCAGAGGTTATGATCCGTGGCCCAAGACTTTTTGTGCATCCATTGGCTGCGGACCATGGGTAGGCTGGCCGTGGCCAACCCCTAAAAATAAGCATTTTGAACTTTTAAAAGGTGACCTTTGGTCAAGTGTTTCCCAAGCCTTTAGGCATGTGTTTAGGCTTTGATTAGCCACCTAAAGGTCTTGAACGGTAACCAACTTTTATGTGTTATGAAAATGAGAATTTGGAAAAGAGAATGATCCTATGTCCTTGATTTGGTTATAGGGTTTGATATTCACCCTGATCATGGTTTGATATCCGCTTGGATCGTGAGTAGCCGATGCTAGAGCATGCGTGGAAAGAAAAAGTGTATGGAACTTACCTCTCCTGCATGTATTGAAATTTCTGTTTATGTATTGATGCATGTTATTGCTTTGCTTGATTATTTGAAACATATATGAATGATTGAAGCTCTGTTTCCATTTATGTTATGGCCATGAGTATGTTGTTGAAACATTAAGCATGCAAATATATCATTATGTGAGCACGAGTTATTGTGATACAAGCATGTCATGTATTAAATACTTATCTTGCATGCATATTGGTATCTGTTTCCTACTGGGATTCTCTAGAATCTCACCCTCCCTACCAACAGTTAGACAGGGTAAGCGGATCGAGGAGGGAGCAAGCAGGAAAAGGCGATGAGGCCTCCTTTGGGTTATAGATTATGGTAGTTGGTTATCATAGTTGAGATGTATATTTGGATATTCGTATTTGGATTTGGATGTGTATATGTGGATGAGGATTTGATTATGTATTTGAGATGAGATTTGTGTAATCCCCGTTAAGGAATTGTTATGGGCAATTGTGCCCTACATATCTTTAGTGAAGGTATAAACCCGCAATTACCGGTATTATTGTTGTGCACTCTGATATTTATATGAATGTAGTTTATCTTCACGAAGTAATTGTATACAAAATATGAATGTGAGACCAGGTTAAAGTGATTTTTTGAACTTTGTGAAAATCTTATCTTAAGGATGGGAATGTAAATGAATTTTGATTATTATTGGTCTCTATTTCATTTTAATCGTGTATTTCGGATATAATTACGGAGGGGGTTACAGTGGGCACTATTATGGAGCACTGGAGCTTTGACCTAGATTCGATCGTGGAATTGGCCCGTTACGCTAGTCCATCCTGTAATATCCTAATTTGTTATTAGGGCTAATGATTCTGATAATTATTGTAATTAGTGTAATTAAGCACTTTTGGGAATATATGTAATGTGAATTTAGTATAAATGTGTGTGGTATTCAAGATCAAGGGTTAAGATTCATTGCACATGGGTCGAAATTCTATGCTTTGTGCCTATGTAAGCTCTTTGAGAGAGTGAGTAGATGGTGACAAGTGGCATTTGGTGAGCCATTGGATGAGACACAAGAAGACAAAATATCACTTTTCTCTCTCTTTTCTCTCTTGTTTGGTTAAGGGAGGGAGTATGGACCAAAGGACATCATCATCATCTCCTCTATGTCTCACATTTTCGCTCTCTTCTCTCTCTTTCTCTATTTTCGCTGAATCAAGCTAGAAAGAGAAGGATAAAGCTTTGATTTTGGGTAAGTAATGATCCTCCTTTGCTCAAATCCTCTTCTCTGATGTTGTGTGTCTGGATGAGAGCTCCATTATGGTGAATGTAGAATCTTGAGAGGTGTTGATTTGTGAGTTGGTCGAATTTGAAAGTGGGAGAATCAAGATTCTGAATTTGGCAAAGTGAAGAGGCAGGCATTTAGTGCATTTGGATATATTGTTTGTGATTTTTGGATAAGTTTAGAAAAATCTGGAAAATTTGCCCTAGTTATGCCAAATGTTGAACATATGAGTTTCATTGCATTTGATTTTGGAAATGATCTATTTTGAAGATATTTGAGTATTGGATTTAGTTTGGAATGTTGGAAATGTGTTAAGGGAAATTAGACATTTGTTATGTTATAGAGACCTAAGAGTATGATTGTCGTCAAATTGGTTTTGGGAGTGTTTTTGAAGTGGCCAATGTGTTCCCTAGTTAGTACTAAGTGTGTGTGAGCTTTTGGTAGAGTATGGGAACCATTGGGTGAGAATTTGACCATATGGTATTTTCTGATGTTTTCTGCGTTTCTGGTCTCTGATGCACAACACTCGAGCAGAGGAGAATCATGCTCGAGTGCTGTGTGCATTTTCCCTTTGCTGCTTTGAGTTTTTGATTGAGATCTATGAATGAGGCTCGAGTGCGCTTCTTTCTTCTCGAGTGAGGGAAGATCATGCTCGAGTGAGCTTGGGTTTGCTCGAGTGATGGTGTGAATCCAGAGTTGGGGTTGCTCTCAGGTCCTCACTAGCTGGTTGATGCCAAGAGTGTGCTCTGACACTCGCAAGCATAGTTGTCTCACCAGAGTACTGGGGGTCATGCTCGAGTGAGCTGGTGCCTCTGGTATGGTTAGTGCTCTCGGGTTGTCACTCGTGGTTCTGGGACTTGAGCATAATTTAGGTCATCACCAGAGTGCAGACCTTGGTGCTCTAGTGATGGGAGCACTTCCTGGCTATGAAGGTTGCTCTCTGTCAAGCACTCGTGAGTGAGAGTTGTCCTCACCCGAGCACAAGTCTCTCATCACTCGAGTGAGGTGGTCAAAAATTAGTATTGTGCCTTCGAAAAAGGGGTCTTTGGGGTAATTTCTTCCAACCCTTTAGGTATATGTTTAGGCCTCTAGTGGTCACCTAAAGAGTCCTAAATGATACCAACTAAGTGTATTATGAAATTAAGAACTTGGAAAAGAGATTGATCGGTTGTCCCTAATTTAGTATAGGATTTGACATTTGTAGCCCTCGTGAGAGCACGGTACCGGAGCCAGTCAGGAAACATATAGGTAGTGACTCTTTCTTTATACCTTATGTGATACATTGTATGTGTGCTATATCATTGTGATGAGATGGATTTCGTATGCTGCAAGTTTTGTGAAAATTGTGTGAGCACCTCTATCCAATAGTCCTTAAGTCGCTAACAACGGTTCAGGTAAGAGCTGTGAGCCTTCCCGGCGGTAAAAAGGGATGAGGTTAGGGTGTGTTATATGTGATATGTGGGCCGAAAGGTTATTTGTGAATGCTAACGGGCCAATTGTGAAAGCCGAAAGGTTATTTGTGAAGGCCGACGGGCCAATTGTGAAAGCCGAAAGGCTATATGTGAGCCGTAAGGCGATTCGTGTGCACTGCCACGCCAATAGTCCCTGAGTCGCTAACAACGGTTCGGGTTAGGACAGTGTGCCTTCCCGACGGTAAAAGGGGATGAGGATGGAGTGTGATTCGTGTGTTGCTATTATGAGATGATTTGTTTACATGCTATGGATTACGTGTGGTATAAACAAGTTGTTACTACTAGGATTCTTTAGAATCTCACTCTTTCCAAATGACTAACCTTTTCAGACACGGCGGGTGGCTCGAAAGGGAAGCGGACAACCAGGAGTAGTTAGGATCACTTTAAGACTTTAGTGGTAGTTGGTTATCTTTATTTTGGTTTTGGGATTACTAAGTGTATATGAGATGTAAATGAATATTTTGGACATGTAATCCCCATTTTGGGAATTCTAAACCCATGTTATATATGTAAGTAACCCGGGGTTTGCTGGGATTTTAGTTTCCGCACTCTGATATTTATTATGTCATTTGATGTCTTAAGTAATTATATCTGCACGTGAATATGAGACCAGGATTAATTACATTTTGAACTGATTTTCGAAATACCCTATCTCTTGGGTGAGGGATTATAAATTGTTATTTTGTCTTATTGGTCTCTATTTCACTTAAATTTCGTAATCCGGATGTAATTACAGTGAGGGGGTTACACATCCTCTCTATATATTTTCCTACATTGGTATCAGAGCATGTTAATCCTTGAGGCTATAATTTATTCTTTGTGAATAACTAAATGATATAGTTTTTTATATCTTTATCACATTTTTTTTATTTATTTCTGCTATGCTATCATGTATTATATGATGATAATATATATGCAAGTTTTTCTCAACTCATTAGTGAGTAAGCATGTTTTCACATATGAATATATGATTATATTTGAGCATAAATATTTTTCTTTATTGGCTGCGTCCATATGCTCCTATGCAATACTTATGTATAAATACATGATAAATGTATAATCCCTTTTTCCATATACCATACACGTTCTCTTCCTGAATGCAATATGTGGTATATATTATATGAATGACTATATATGCTTGTATATTAAAGCATCTGTGTGTTCTATGTGCATCTATTCGGATTCTTCTTCCCATATTTGCTATTTTACCTGAGTTTAATATGCACACATGATATTGGGTTCTTGATTGTTTGCTCCTCTAGTTATTATATATATAATATGTATATATATAATTCATGGCACAATTTCTTCTTTTTCTCCTCTTCATATCTTTGATTTCATTAAAGTTAAGTTTTTGAAATCTATGTGGAACCCAAAATAAGAAACTTTAACCCTCAAAAGGTAGAAAAGCCTATGAAACATAGAAGACACATATCCAAGTCACGTTACGGAGTGCCGTCGATATCGAGAAAAATATTGGGTGTTTGAAACTAAGTGGTTTTTACCAAGGTAAGGCTATAGATGTGTAGAGCACGAAAAGATGATTCCAACGACACTTAGAACGCGTCAAATGGAGTTTGGATGAGGGAGAAACAAAGGAAAGAAATTAGCGGGTTGCTTGTCTTCGTCGCCATTTGACTCACGATTTGATCATTAAAAACAACATTTTAAGATCAAATAAAACCCATGGATTTGTAGTTCATTCAAAGACAATTCGAACGACACCAAGAATACAAAAAATGGAGCTAAAACAAGAAAGATATGACCTTCCAAAGTTTACGGGTCGCGATGACCCACCGGAGCTCCAAGTGAGTCAAGTTGACCTGGCTGGAGGTTGAAGATGATAACGTGGTGCGTTGACTGCCATGTTATCGATCAACCTAACCACATGGAATCAATGAGAAAATGCCACATCATTGTCAGTTAAC
The DNA here is from genome assembly GCA_963855925.1 of Inga laurina. NCBI lineage: Eukaryota > Viridiplantae > Streptophyta > Magnoliopsida > Fabales > Fabaceae > Inga > Inga laurina. The sequence continues at coordinate 22,090,773 of OY979702.1, read as the reverse complement.
ATGTCATTCTGTTTTCGATCAAGCGTTGACTAGTCAATGGTTGATTGTTGACTGGTCAAAGTCAACCATAGAATGTTGTATTTTTATAAAAAGGGTAAATGACATATGGCGTGTGGGGCCCATTGGGGCCACTGACTGACACGTGGTGGGCACTGCCAAAGAGAGGACTGCGTGTGGAGTCGAGGAAGCTGGCGCGTGTCACTGGCAGATGGCTACGACACGCGCCTTCGCTAAGAGTGGCCTTTATTGGAGTTTTCCAATTTTTCAGAATTTTTTGATCCAGACACCTTCTAGGGCCATGTGTGGGCGTGCGGAACCTCTGATTGAGACATGTTTTGTTCCTAAAAATCCCTAAATTCGAGAGCTTCAATGTGATATATAATTTGCATATATTTGAAGCATATTTGGATATGATTTGAGTCAAAAAGATGCTTGTATACACTTAGAGATTCCCAAAAATATTGAGATTGAGTCTATGTTGAGTCTTTTGTTTTTGGGATAAGTTGGTTTACTTATAAAGAGTATTTCAGCTGCAACATAAGGTTAATGTTGAATGATTCTTTAAAATAAGGAATTGTTCAAATAAGTTTTGAATATAAGACCCTAACCTTGACTCAAATTCTTAGAGATAAAACCTGAAACTTGTAGCAATTTGAAATTATTAAATAATAATAATAAGTCTTCACATGCTTCTAACCACATTAAATCAATTGGAATTGAAGTAGTGGCTTCTAAGTCAACCCTTTATCACAAATGTTGTGATAAAGAACAAGATAGATAAAGATGCAGGAATCATGTCATTAAGTGAGAGGCATGCTACAAATACATCCAGGTGAATGGATGTAAACACGGCTAATAGGAGCTTGACATTATAGCTAGACACTACATTAGTTCATGTGGTCAGAAGGGCCTATAAGAGGGAGAACCTAATTAAAAGACATCAATATGAGGCAAAGTTTTTTACAAATTTTGAATGTTCTTTCTTCATTGAATTTATGATTAAATTCTTTACTCTTTTTAGAATTGAATTAAGCGTGTTCTCTTCTTTTTTATTAACATTCATGTTGATTTGATGATATTATGTTATTATCTTATTATTATAACTGTCTTTGATTGGGTGGGAGTTTCTGAAATATATTTAGAAATCAAAAAGAGAATGTGTTCAATAAAGACTATAGTTTAAAGGGTGATGAGCTAACTAGTATGAGTGGGATAGGACTCAACATAGTTGTCTCATGAACATAAAACTAGTGAACTTTTTATCTAATTATCCTATGTCTCATTTGAACAAACGAATATGATAAGTATACCATAATCGTCTAAGTGACCAATTATGACCAAGTCTATTTGAGTGAGCTTATGATGACAAGCTCACTAGAGATATCTATGGAGTTAGAAACTCCCAAATCTCTTGCATTCAAGAATAATGAGGTATCAAGAACATCTTACCAACTAGTCTTCAACATCTAGAGGCTGAAGCAACCAAAGGATACAAAACGTTTATGCTATCAAGCATAGAAAGAACAAGATTGCTCAGATTTATGATGGTACGAGCAATATAACTTTATCCAGGCTATATAGATAGTGTTGGAAGAGAGTGGAATTGATTATCTTCTTCCATAAATTTGAAACTAAGTTTTAATATAGTGCACTAAGTCCTAACAAGTCGTTTAGGCAACACTTGAGGTGAATGTCAAACTAAGAAGTTGAGACAAATAAAATGCCAAGTTCTTTCTAACGAACAAGTGTATACTATGACAAGACGTCTCCCAATGAGTGGGAGTAAGCTATGCCTCCTAGTAAGTAGGATTAAGCCACATCTTCCAGTGAGTGGGCATATATGAAAGCAAATACTGCTTCTGATATACATGTTGTGACATTTAGCAATATGAATCACCACATTGAACTTAAGTATGAAAGACTGAAGGATCCAAGATCCATCAATCAGACGAACTTAGCTAAAGAGTGAGAGGATTCATCCTCTAAAGCCTAAGGGCAAGAAACCTATGAGGTAAGCCTGATCTAGAGGAGATCAATGGTTTCTATAAAGATGAAAGGCTACATTGATAATCATTTAAGGGTTATAGAAGAAACAATCCACATGAGTAGTTGATGTTTCACATAAGCATATGGCTTCATGTCAGATGCAAAGCAAGAAAGAGAAAGAATCAGGGATTGGAACTTGCACATTAACTCTGCATAGATAAACCACCCTAATTCACTCCATGCATTTGCAGCCAACAAAATCACATCTTTGCTATCTCTTTAGTTAAGGATAGATGGGATTGTGACTCTCAAATCCTTTGTTGGATTTTGATGTTTCTTTTTGGGGATAATAATTCAATTTCTTGCCACATGTACAAATTGATCAAAAGAAATGATCAAACTAGCAAAAGAGAATATGCTAAATAACGTATGCTAAAGGGTTAATACCCTTGTGAGTAAGTTGAGAACTTAGTCTATTTGGCAAGAAAGACAAAGAAACATTTTGAGAAAATCCTCTGCAATTAGCAAATTATGACGTTTGTGAACTAATGAACATGAGGGCAAAACACAAAGCTTTTGTTTCATTAACATCGTGGATGTTTACTTGAAATACAATTATGTTTACTTGATTTTTGGCAAGTGTGAAGCTGTTAGATAATGGCTAAATCTAGTCAGGAATCAGTTAAACTAAAAGGCTAAGACCTTTTTGAACTAACAAGGGTTAAGAACACCCATGTGATTAGTTCAAGCTCCTTTGTGTATAAGAAAGGGATTATTAGGCAACTATCAATATCTAGAACCCTTCAACATAATAAAGTTGTTGAAATAGAGATATAGACCTCTCCTTGACATGGTTGAGTAAATAATGGCATAAGTGAAACTATTAGCCATATGTTGGCATGTAAACTCAGTTATTATCTTCACACTTAACCAAATGCCCTCTAAGTCATTCATGACCTTACCCTGTGAATTATGGATAAGCCTTAGAACAGGCCCAATCTCTTTAAGACCACAAGGCTCAGCAACTTCATATCCATAATTCTTCCTATGAGTAAGGAAGTTTGGGGCCAAGGTATATAGGGTATCTTTTTGTGAGATGACCTGAGAATTTGATAAGACACGTCTTCATTAGTGAAAATGATAGCGACTCAGTGACTATGAGAGAACCGAGGGACACAACGTTCATAAAACTCAAATGTCCTAGCAAAAAATGAGCATTAATCATATTGAATCTCTCTAAGAGGTTAACAATAACAAGGAATAACCAAGTTTCCTAAGTTCACTGATACGAGTGGGAGGGTTGAAACCATTTTTACAATAAAATAGTAAGAGGTAAGTTACGAGAGGATTACCTCACCCATACATAGGAAAAGAATCCTATGACAGCCACGTCGAAGTAAATTGTCATCCAGTAAATAACTATGAGGGATAGATTCCCTAATCAATTAAATGCTCTCTTCATAATTTAGAAGGAGATTATGACTACCTATAAGTGTCTAAAAGACACTAGAAGGGCCTACTAAGAAGAATTGCGAAGTGTCATGCTGGAGGATACGGATTCTCTTTGAAACTAACCAAGTACATATTTAGTCAATTTGTCCCCTATCCAAGAGGCGATTGGGAACAAGTAGGTTCTTAAATCTGTTGGGGGCATATAAAACTTAAAACACTTAGTGGCTAAGGGATACTACAATGAAAGGTTGTTCGTTGTGCGATTTAACTTTAAACAATTTTGGCTATGACAACAAGCTTAGTCTTGAAATTACATTAAGATGATGTGAAGGCCGCTTTCCAATTTAGAAATTGGATGATGAGCTTTATATAAAGCAGCTTAAGGGCTTCGTAGAAACAATCACCCAGATAGTAGTGTAACCCCCTTCTCGTCAAAGGCCGAGATTAAGTTTATAAATACATAATTATGTGGAATTAGAGACCGTAAGATGATGTGGGACTTATTTAAAATTCAATTTCCCAAAACCAGGGTTTACAAAACTTTTCTAAACCTGATCAATAACGGCCTTATATTCATATTTCAATTACACAAATGGCCTGTACAGTACGATTTCATTCATAAATATCAGAGTGCAATGTAAATTCCTGACATACTCGAGTTCCATTAATCAATAAAGGGTTTACAAGGAACAAATGCCCTTAATCAGTTTCCCATTCTAGGGGATTACATAATTACTATTCTATAATCCAAAATATCATGTACAATTATCCAGAATGATAACCAAAAATCCAAAATAAACCCCTAGCCCCGAGCTCTAACCGCCCTTCATCACCTGCTTCTCTTTAGAACCACTAGCCTTGTCTGAAATTTTTTTGGAAGAGTGAGATTCTAAGGAATCCCCATAGTAACAAATCACTCATAGTATGCACAACCAAAAAGCATGAAAGAAAATCATAACACCACACACACAACAATCCCAACAGCAGTTATAGCAGCAGGGGCAGGTATGACATGCATCACCCTTACGTCTGCTCACGCTATACTGCACCATAACATATATTTCACCACAGTTGGATTTTATATAAAGCATTTCATAACACATCAAAGTCACACTGGCTTATTCTCAAAGCAGGAATCCACGATTCCACAACACAGCCTCGGCAATTACAACAATGATACAACAGTAAGGGTAGGTGTGATAATCATCACCCCCTACGACTGCTCACGCTGTAATACCCTACGGAAGATAATGCATTCACAAATCACCAAGGCCTCATGCCCACAATTTCGCAACATTAAGTTTTTACACTAAATATTTCACAATAACACAATAAGAAGTCATGCATACCTATCATCATACACAATATGAGAGAAAAGTCACTACCTTGGGTTTTCCATGTGTGCTCTGACACTGGTTTCTCCCGAGCAGGGCAAATATCAAATACTATAATTCATAATTACGGACGAAGTGTTATTCTCTATTCTAATACTTAAATGACTTCACAACACTTAGATTGGTTATTATTAAAATCCTTTAGGAAGCTACAAACGCCTCTAACAAAAGCCCTAAAGGGTTTGAAGAACTATCCTAAATATCCCCTTTTAGAAGTACAAGTGCTGATTTTTTACTATTACACTCTAGTGAAGAAGACCTTACTCGAGTGATGATGGACTTGCACTCGAGCATGAAAGCTCACTAGTGCGAGTGCTTGGCAGAAAGCAAAAACAGAGACAAGAGATGCCCGCAGCACTGAGTTATGGAAGTAACACTCGAGTAATAGCCCAATGCTCACTCGAGTCCTACAAAGTGAGGTACAGAAAGTGCTTACCCAAGAGCAAAAGAAACTTTCAAAAGAGAACATCACTCGAGCAAGGACCTTGGCACTCGAGTGCTAGCTTAACACTTATGAATGTTAAGACACACTCTTAGAAATGGACTGCGAGTGACAATCCAAGACGCAAGTTCATAGTGCCAAATACACCTACACTCAACTAAGACAAGGTTCACTCAAGTGAGAACCCACAACACTCGTAAGTGAGATAACACTTTTAGCTTTTTACACGGAAGTGCACCCGAAAACTTGAAGGAAAAAACAAATATGCAATGATTCACTGGAGTGAGACCCTAGATCACTCGAGTGATGCATATCATAAGCCAAAAATGCTGCAGAGTTGACAGCAAACTTTACCCAAGTGTTTCCAAAGAGCCCAAATTCTCAACCAAGGCTACTCCCACATAAATTTACACAAGGAATCTAATGGAAGCATCAAAACTATCAAATTTCTATTCCATTATCATGCTTTATTTTAGGCCACATTCAACACAAAAATTCTAAAACATTGACAACTACACATTTTAAACCCAAACCAATTCTATCTATCCAAGGAACACCACAAGGCACCACATCCATGACCATTTCATGCTATACTCTTTAAGACCCTAATTTTTGAAAATAAGGCTAAAAATCCCAGAAATTCAAAACTTAATCATATGGCACAAAACATAGATAGAAAGGTGTATCTCACTTACCTCTACAACTTTCTAAAAGAGCTTCTTGCTTCTCAAATCACTAGATTTTCTTGAGGGCCCAAATCAACACCAAGGGCAAATCTAACACGATGAAAATGAAGCCCTTACTCCAAGGAATAATTGTAAAGAAATGAGTTTTGGCATTTGAGATCAATTACTCACCTTAATACCAAGCTTTTCCTCTTCCTCTTTAAGCTCCCATGGCAGCACGCACAAGAGAGAGAGATGAGAGTGTGAAGAAGATGAAATGTTGACCCTCCCTCCATACCCATGCTTGCTTCAGTAAAATCCAAGGGAGGGAAGAGAGAGAAAATAATAAACAATGGGATTTGACTTTTTAATAGCCTCTCTCATCCTACCAACTTGCGAAGTGTCACAATTTCATTGGCTCTCATGAAGTAACTAACCAATTAGTTACTCTAACCACTCCATTAGCTATTTGGTCACACATCTCATTTCTTCTTAATTAGTAAGTAATTTCTCCATTAATCACTGACTAATTAATCGACAATTTTTCATTCTTCCGATTTTTCCCCGATTATGGCACATTATCTTAAATTACCACATAACACATATTTAAATTCTTTTCCTCTTTTTCATGAGACATTTCCCATATATTTAGCCCAAATAATTATTTTGTCACATAATTATGCTAAAGTACAGGGTGTTGGGCATTTCCAACAATTAATTCAGATCTCAAATCAACTTTATTTCACCAAATCATTCACAATAATTATCATTATCCCTTAATCAAAATTTGGGGTATTACAAGTAGTATATGAGGCTTCACAAGGTGAAACCTCACCAACTTCAAGATAATCAAAGAACACTACATGAGTGCCAAACGGTCTTGAGATGATTCTTTGTGAAGTCATCCTTAATTTAGCTGAAAAAGTGTCAAGGAAAGTTAAAGGAATAAAGGATAAGAGAATCCTTAAATTCTGAGTTGAGAAATCATGGGTTGAACAGATAATATCTTGAATAACAAGGTAAGCAGAGATTACACAAGAAATGTACAGTATTTTCCACCGAAGATATGTACAAGTGTGATCCTTAGGCATCTTAGTATGCCAAACTACAAACCCATGGATACCCCTAAAGTCAAAGGTGCAAACCTAGAAAGGTTACATGTCCTACATGGAATCCAACATAGAAAAAGTGGGTAGAGTCCCATAGTAAGAATATGGTTGGTAATATGAATGTACACATTGGTGTATATGAGACCAAATATTGTTGGTCGAACTTGGAAGCTATTTTTGGTCCTGCTGTGAAAAAGATTATGAGAATTACCATGAATTGAGTTGTCAAGGAAACAACTTACCTTTGAAAGGATACTCCAATATAAGGTCTAGGCAAATGATAATAAAGTAAAGAAAAATACAATGTATTTCTATTATCCATGGAATTAGAACACAGAGCATGTTTTACCATCATTCAAGGTGCCATATGGCTAGAGAAGTTCCTATGAGTAATTAGGAATAAATGGTGGATAGGAGGATCCAAATGATAATATCTTATGATAAGGATCCTAAGTATCACAGCAAGGTGAAACATACATTTGATGTATCTCTATGAGAGATATGCTCTCAAAAGAGGAAAGCGATAGTTCAATGACCTTCTGCTGAAGGAATGTTGGTATATCCCCTTACTGAGCCCATAGCTTGATATTCATTGAATTAGTGAAACTCTTGGGGCATGAATAAAATATAAGGTCTTGAACTTCTTTTATATAAAGATAAACGAAATAGAATGTATGTTATGAGTAAATACATTTAAGGTATACAATTTTTTGTATGTCGTACAGGTCCAAAGAGTTGGTTCACTCACACGAACAATCATCTTCCCATGTTTTACAGAGTCATGGGAGGGTAAGACGAGCAAATGATCACCAAGAGATGGTTAAAAAGAATCTTTACATTTGAGTCACCTCAGTTAAACTGAGATGAGATCCATATGTATGTATATAGAAAATGGATCAAAGCATGAATACAGACCTATAGCCAGGCAAAGAATTCTTTTCACAAATGAGGTTGTAAAAGAGATATGGTGAAAAAGAAAGTTCTGGTTTGAATGTTGAGTACATTTTGGAACTAATGTCTGTACGGTGAAAGAGAAAGAAATTGACGTACACCACAAACCATTCATCTTAGCATGCAATCATACTGCATGTGCTTGAGAGTTAGACTACAACATGGGATGTAGGTGAAAGATCCCTAGTTCACTACAGTATGAGTCCCAGGAAGGAAGAATCCTTCCACAATGAGAGCTTGGTTTGGCGACAACTACTTTAGCTGAAGCTCTATGATCACACACGATTCGGTTAGAAAAGTGAAAACTAGGAAAGTAACCTAGTCAAGATGGACTGATGTTTAGTCAAAAAGGAAGATTTACTTATAGATACATAAGATGTGCTAGTGTCTGTGGTCGACCCCTTACTTGTTCTATGTGTAGCTTGTAAGTGTGAATACTATGTGCATGGAAGGCAATCTGAGTTAATTAACATATTAACTCGAGAGGGATTAGATATGCCATGAGTGATATGTATAGGAAAATCTGGGGCATCTGAGGCAATGAATATATAGCTTACAGATATATATAAAGGGTGTCTTTGGATGCTAATCCGATATAAGGAATATATAGTATCACAAGCACCAAATCTTGAAGATGTTTTTGCCTACGCAGTCACGGCAGACATCAAGTATGAAATAGGAAGGAGTAACAGACGCATGATGGGAGGCCCATCAAGTGCGAGTGGGAGATGTTGGACTTTGGGTCTAAGTCAGCCCTTGATGGGCTGGACTATTTGATTAGAATATCAAATAAGAATCAAATCAACATTAATTTTGGATTGGGAAATAAGTTAGTATTAATTATGAGATTGTTAATTGAGAAACAAGTCATCATAATTTAGGAAACTAATTGAGAATTAATTCTCCTGATTACTAGCTTGGAGGCCAAGAAGGAGTACACTTAACTTCCTAATTAGTGGTCACCCTAAACCACTATAAACAAGATGTGCCTCCTTCAGTTATTTCTCACCCCTGCTATTGAATCATCTAGCAATCTCTCTTCTCTCCTACCATCTGTCTATTTTTGGTGATCTTTTGTGCCAATCCTAATTAGGTTCTAGTAGTCTAATAATTGTGTGGGCACTATTACAGAACATGGGAGATTTGATCCGGATCTAAACGTGAATTCGCCCAGGTACGCTAGTCCATCCTCTCTATTTATTTTCCTACAAAAATATATTTTTCTGGGGAAAAAATTAACTAGGTTTGCCATAAAGGCAACAAAACCTTAAAACTTCAAAGACTGAAAATTTTAATATTTTTTACGTGTGCAAAAAGATAGAAAGATGAGTAAAATTCACATGGTTAATGAATCATACTATTCTTTATTCTGATCTTCTGATTATAGGCCATTTAACTCCTCCTCCCCTTCTTAATATAAGAATTACTTAACTAATTTATGTAGATTAAGAAACCAAGATAAATTAATTAATTTTAATAATGTGACCTAATCTACCCTCGTGTACTATTATATTATATATATATATATATATATCAATTATGCATTAGAGGAAAATTAGTTTGAGAAAAGTTGAAAAATATGAGAATTAAAATGGATTAAGGTTTTACGTTTAAAACCAAAACTAATGCTCCAATTAGCTCTATTTAGGATCAGATGAGTAGTTATATTATTTATATGTGATGAATGGTGGAGTTTTTTTATTGGTGAATAAAGTGTACATCCAGGTGGAAGAATTTTCAACCTTAATTAGATTTATTAAAATTAAAATTAAAGGCAACAACATTATCTGGCAACAAATTGAAAAGATTATATAACTACTCATCTGATCCCAGTGTGGGCACACTAATCCACCCATACATGTTTACCTTTCTTTTATGGGAGTGAGAGCCCTTGAAATAATATGAAGCAGTCCTACATACTATTAAATATAAATTAATTAAGCATAAAAAGTCAAACATTCTTTAAATCAAATTTATATATATAAATGTAAGACAAACAAGAATAATAGTTGAACAAATAATAAAAGGACAACAAGTACTAAATAATAATTTATGGTCAATAAATGATAAAATAAGTACAGCAGAAATAGAACAAAAACAAATAATTGAGAAACCAAAAATAAAAATAGAAAGGAATGAAGAATTAGAAGAAGGAAGTAAAATAGCGGAAATTATATGTTCAGAAGTTATAATGAATATTTTAAAAATATATAAACCAATAATGAATATGATGAATGCTATAGAAAATGAAGAAGATGATATAGAAAGATTAATGGGATAAAGAGAACTAGAATAGATCCAAAAAGGTTTTAAAAAGGCTGTTATAATAACAGGAGATTTCGAAAACAATACAGAATTAAATACTTGAGTTGTAATACCAGAAATAGGAGACACTAGTAGGAAAATGGAAACATATCCTGAAAAAATAAGAACTAAAGAGGATTATAGGAAAACTAGAGAACAAAGAGAAGCAGGAATAAGTGAAGAAGAATTAAAACATATAAAAAATATAAGAAAAGATAATATGAGTTTTGAAATGAGGTTTAATACATACATATATATCTATATATATATACATATATATTATGACTGATTTAATATGCATGATTACGGTGTAAAAGAAGATTATAATGCACAATTGTCCATGTTTTTTTGTTTATGGTGGGAGACAATAGTGCCTTAGAGATATAGCTAATTAAGCAAGATGATAAGGTCCCTGGTAACAATTTTAATTTAGGAAAGATGAATCATTATTGAGAAAAGGGTATTAGGAATTCAATAATATATAATTTCAATCACTATGTATTAGTGTAATTGATGAAATAATTTTTATTTAAAATTGGGTTAATACAATTTTTAGTCCATATAGTTTACCCTTGTAATACCCCGAAATTTGGGATTTGAGGTTTGAGAATAAACCTAAATTAAGTGGACTACTAAGCCCCAATTTAGTAGAAACCCAAATTTATCACCTAATGATTCTAATATCTTTGGGGTATTAAGAAAGTAAAATGATGAGTTTTGGAGAAAGTAATTGTGTTTTTGGTGAAATCGCCTATGAGGTAGTAAGTTTGTCATGTTCATTTAAATGATCAAATGATGAGCAAAAATTATGAAAATTTATAGGATGAAAGTAGACATCCTAAGCTTTAATTTGATAGGTCATATGATCAATTAGAGCTATACACAAAAAGATATGAATTTTTGAAGTCAGCACAGAAAAACTATGAAATTTCTGGAACAATATGCAAAGATTGAAATTCTGGGAATTGTTTGATTCCATTCAGTAAAATTCTATATTTTTCCTTAAATATAGACTCAATAATGGTTCTATAGGTTTTGGAATCACTCCAATTCGATTTTTCTAGAATTAGTTATGATATTTCAAAGTTAGGGCAGAAAATCTGCCAGAAATTGCTGAAATCCGAAAATAGGAATTATGACATGATCATAATTAAAGATGACATAAGCTAAATGTTATAAAATCATCATCCTCTTCCTCCATCAGCCAAAAACCGTGCAGCACCATGGAGAAAGAGAGAGAGAGGGAGTTTTAGAGAGAGAAGAGGAGAAAACTCACGAGATAGGTCGATTTCTTCGGTGAATTCGTACCTAACGTGTATAATCTTTCTCCTAAGCTTCTCTTCTACATTGTTTGAGGTAATTGAAGCAAGATTTGTGTTGTTACCAAGGTTAGGGTTTAGGCCACATCAAGAAAAAGCTATTAGGAGCTTCAGGTAACTTCCAAACTCTTGCATATTGACTATTCTGGCTGTTATAGACAATTTAATCGGTGAAATTTCGCCGGATTGTCTTTGTGTGTAAAAATAGAAAATGGGTTGTGGGAGCTATTATGCTGCCCAAATTGATACTAAATGGTAGTTTTAACCTAATGGAATAGTCAGTAAAGTGGTTAGGAGTAGAAAGGAACGTGTTTACGGAGTCGAAACCGAAAAACCCCTATTTTCCCCTGAAAACCCATATATTTCGGCCAGCACTATAAATGGGTCTTAGAGTTGGATTTTCAATGATTTGATGATTCTATTGAGTTCAGGGGAAAAAATTAGGTGGGGTTACAGTTGGTCACTTTTTCGGAAAAGGCCTAGAAAGCATAATTACGGAAACGCCCCTAAAACCCTAAAAGTAGGGCTGTCAAGGGCAATTTCATAATTTGACATTGAATTTGATAATTCCGAGTCAGGAAATGGATTCCTTGGGTGAAAATATGTAAGAATAGCCCATGTCAAAATTTCGAGAAAAGTACGGCCGGATCGGGTACTACAGGGCCGGGCCAGGTCCCTGGGGGTATTTTAGTAATTTTTCAAGATAGACTCATATAACCCCCAGAAACACTATGGAAGTGTCTAAATAGTATATTTGACATTGTAGGATCGAATATGGAGCCTCGAGCTTTTTGCACGTAGATCGAGGCACACGTTTCGAGGCGAAAAAGGGTTAAGGTATGGGACTTACCTTACTTGCATGTATTTGATATCTTTGCTTGTGTAATGATGTATGTGATTGCTTTACTTGATTGTGTAGAGCATATTTGAATAAATGAAGCTCTGTTTCTGTTTTCGCTGTGGTCATAGTCTTGTTGTGTGAAACATTAAGCATGCAGAAATGTCATTATAGGGCATATATCTAGATAAAGCTAACATGTCATACACATAACATCAATCATGCATGCATTATGGTATATGTTTCCTACTGAGATTCTCTCAAATCTCACCCTCCCTAACAACAATTTAGACAGGAGACGACAGAAGATATGCAAAAAACAATGCAGAGTACCGTACGAGGGGATTACAGTAGTAGAACGAAGAAGGGAAGAAGCCTCCGTTTCACTGGGATGAGTTTAGACACCCTAGTAGCCTTGTGCGACTACCTTAATCGTAAGTATCATGTACAAACCCCTATGGGGAATTTATGTAATCATGCACATATTATCAGTATAGTTATGCTATTCCTGTGTTGCCTACCAAACTGCATATCGTTTTCCGTGAATACTCTGGTAAAGGTGAAATTAAGATAAGGGCGTGACAACCCTCATTTTGGTTTTAGTCCCTACAGTTTCAAACATGAGGTTTTGATCTCTGAAATTTCTCTCCGTCTAAAAGATCGGTCCCTATAGTTTAATAAGGACATAAAGTTGGAGTTAATGGTGTTAAGTTTGCATATGTGGCACTAACACCGTTAATATTTCTTATGTGGCATGCTGACTAGACAAGATGAGGTGGAATAGGTGCTGGGTTTAAGCAGCATACCACATAAGAGATATTAATGGTGTTAGTACAAACTTAACAACGTTAACTCCAACTTTAGGTCCTTATTAAATAATAGGGACCAACATTTTAACCAGAAAGAAATTTCAAGGACTAAAACCTTATATTTGAAATTATAGGAACCAAAATAAAATAAGAGCGAGCTATAAGCACCAAAAATTGTATTAACCCTTCAAAATTTTTACAAGGGAAAACAAAAGAGGAAATTGACAAATTAAGGAATTCAATACAATCTACAATTCATTATGAACACCGATACTTCTTGTTAAGACGAAGTATGAATACTATCTAAATTATGTTTAGATGGCAGTCAAATTTAAATTTTTTTTATTTCTACATAATAATTTTTTTAATATAAAATATAGTTAGAAGATAATTGTATTTAAAATTCTATATTTATTAAAATAAAAAATAAAATAAAAAGATGTTAAAATATAAAAAAATAAATTTCAATATTCTATTTTATTATAGATGATCCAATTAACACTCAATAACCTCTCTTATAATACTTGAGTTGGTTATTATTGAGTTGGCTGTTATAGAAAACAATGCTATATCAATTACCTTTTAGCCGAATAAGATTGAGGTATCTCATATTGTTGCCGTTTGCCTCTTCAAATTAAAAAAGTCAACATTATGTTAAAGCCTAATCATAATGGATTCTTAAAATTTTCATATAAGAATATTTACAAAAATTATGTGAGAATTAAAGAAGAGAAATATGTTAAGTGACATGTTTTCCAACCAATGATAATGGGAAAGGATATTTGTAATACCCCGAATTTTGAGATTGGAGGCTTGAGAATAAGCCTAAATTAAGTGGACTGCTAAGCCCTGGTTTAGCAGGTGTCCCAAATATATTCTCTAATGTTTCTTATATCTTTGGGGCATTAAAGAAAATAAAATAGTTAATTTTGAAGAAAGTGATTAAGCTTACGGTGAAATCGCCTATGAGGTAGTGAGTTTGTCATGTGATTTTTAATGACCAAATGATGAGCAAAAATTATGAAATTTTACAGTATGAAATTAGACATCCTAAGCTTTAATTTGATAGGTATATGACTCAATTAGAGCTATATACAAAAAGATATGAATTTTTGAAGTCAGCATAAAAAAACTATGAAGTTTCAGGAACAGCAGGCAAAGATTAAAATTCCAGGAATTTTTTGATTCTATCTAGCAAAATTCTATATTTTTCCATTAAACTAGACTCAATAAGGGTTCTATAAGCTTTGGAATCACTCCAATTCAATTTTTCTAGAATTAGTTATGATGTTTCAAATTTTAGGCAGAAAATCTACCAGAATTTCTAATTAACCCGAAAATTTTGGAAATTGAATAAATAATTCCATATCATATAATATATGATATAAAACATTTCCTCCTCCTTCCAGCAGCCATAATTGATGCCATTTTTAGTTTTAGAGAAAGAGAAGAGTTGAGATTTTTAGAGAGAGAAGGAGAGGAAAAAGCTTGAAAGGTAAGTGATTTCTTCGATAAATCGATTCCTAATGCGTATAACTCCGTTCCTAAGCAAACTTTTCATATGATTTAAGGTTTGGAAGCTCAAATTTGAATATTGAGCACCTAGGGTTCAGCAATATCAAGGGAGAGCCAGTGGGAGCTTGAGGTAACTTCCAAACCTTTATATATTGACTATTCTGGCTATTATGGACAATTTAATCGGTGAAATTTAGCCGGATTGTCCTTGGTTGTAAAAATGGAAAATGGGTTTTCCTAGGGGTTATGCTGCCCAAATTAGAACTAAATGGTAGTTGTAACCTAATAGAATAGTCAATATAGCGGTTAGAAGTAGAAAGAAACGTGTTTACGGAGCCAAAACCGAAAAACCCTGATTTTCCCCGAAGTTCTTATAAGTTTCAGTCAGCTCTAGAAATGGGTCTTAGAGTTGGATTTTAAATGATTTAATGATTCCATTGAGTTTAGGAGGGAAAATTAGGTGAGATTACAGTTGGGAACTTTTTCGGAAAAGGCCGGGAAAGCATAATTACGAAAATACCCCTAAAACACTGAAATAAGGGATACCAAGGGAAATTTCTTCTTTTGGCAGTGAATTTGCTAATTCCGAGTCTGGAAATGGATTCCTTAGGTGAAAATATGTCAGGATAGCTCAGGTTAGAATTTCGAGAAAAGTATAGCCGGACCGGGTACGATGGGGCTAGGTCCCTGGGGGTATTTTAGTAATTTTTCAAGATAGACTCATATAACCCCCAGAAACACTATGGAAGTCTCTAAATATTATATTTGACATTGTAAGATCGAATATGGAGCCCCGAGCTGTTGGCATGCAAATCGAGGAGAAAGATTGGAGGTAGGGGACTTACCTTATTTGCATGTATTTGATATCTTTGCTTGTGTAATGATGTATGTGATTGCTTTACTTGATTGTGTAGAGTATATTTGAGTAAATGAAGCTCTGTTTCTGTTTTCGCTGTGGCCATAGTCTTATTGTATGAAACATTAAGCATACAGAAATGTCATTATGGGTCATACATCTAGATAAAGATAACATATCATACACATAGCATCAATCATGCATGCATTATGGTATCTGTTTCCTACTGAGATTTTCTCGAATCTCACCCTTCCCTAACAACAATTTAGACAGGAGACGACAGAAGATATGCAAAAAACAATGCAGAGTACCGTACGAGGGGATTACAGTAGTAGAACGAAGAAGGGAAGAAGCCTCCGTTTCACTGGGATGAGTTTAGACACCCTAGTAGCCTTGTGCGGCTACCTTAATCGTAAGTATCATGTACAAACCCCTATGGGGAATTTATGTAATGATGCATATATTATCAGTATAGTTATGTTATTCCTGTGTTGCCTACCGAACCGCATATCGTTTTCCGTAAATACTCCGAAAAGATTGAAATTGAGATAAGGGCGTAACAATATCTCCAAAATGGGCTTTCTAGGTTCATCTTTGTGATCATAAAAATACGTGAATTATATTATTTAATTATTTATTCAAGAAATTGCCATTATTATCCTCTTTTTCCCAAACGAATAGTATGTATTTTCTTATCACTCACACCTCCATTCTTGTTTTTTAAGTCATTTTCAAGCAAAATGGGAACCTAATGATGCCCTGAGAATGCCCTCAATTAAACAAAGCTACTTTTGAAGCCAAATAAAAAGAAGCTCTAGTAAATATAATTTTAGAATACTTAATTCTCATTGGTTTGAATTGTGTCTCGTTTCAAATTTTTTTAAGAAAATTTTATTTTTTGGTACAAGAAAGTTTAGGTTAGTTGAGTTTTGGGAGCTCACTAGGGCCAAAGCATACCTCCGGATTCAAAAAAGAAAATTTTAGATTAAAGTGGCAAGATTCTAACACTTTTTTGCTAAGCACATGTATCCTCATATTAGAGGCAATACTATTCGAAGCACTATTGGATATTAAATATACGCACCTTTCCCAGTAGATATTCAAATTTTGGTTCACCACTTTGTGAAAGATTAGCCTCTTTCCTAAACCCAACCCTGTTGGTTGCAAGATTGCTAACATGACTGAATAATTTGTTGCTAACATGATTAATGAAGTATATATCTCAGAAATGATGTTTGGGCTTATGTCAAAAGGGCCCATCAGTTTTAATGGGCCTAGCTATTCCAACCAAAAATCAAAAAATGATTTTTCGGCTTGCATACTTGTTGAAAATATGCAGGGTTAAGGTGCTAAAATGACCATAAACTTTTGTGAAAAGTGCAACTGTAACCATAAACTATTTTTTAGAGCAAAAGTAACCATAAACATTATAAAAGAGGGCAAAAGTAACCATGATGTTAACGGACGTTAACGTCCGTTAAGATGAATTTTTCAGCAAAATGTTAAAGTGCTAAAATAACCATTAACTAATACCAAAAGTGCAAAAGTAACCATAAATTTTTTCTTAATTGCAAAAATAACTTGTTAAACATTAATTCATAATTTTTTTTTTTTTTTTTTGCTTTTGTGTTATGAGTGTTTTATCAATTTGGAGATTAAAATGACAAAACTTATAAATTAATATTCAAGAAGTCGACTTTTTAAATTTTGGCCAAAATAACGAAACGCAAGAAAATTATCATCTAATTCCAAAAGATAAAATTCATGGTAATTAAACCTGGACTTGTCTGTCAGTGAACCGGCTGGGGTACTGAGTTAAGAGTCAGTGAGTTAGACTGGAGTTAAACTGGGACAAAACCAGTGAGAAATAAAAAATTTTAGGTTTATAGTATCAAATTCTAAAGGAAAAAAAATTTAAAAAAAAGTTAAAAACTTGACTCGAATCTACTGACCAGTTGGCTGGTTTCTAGTATGGTTCAGGTCAGATAACTATGATAAAATCCCTAACATTAATTATAAAATAGGTGACTTTTCGAACATTAATTTATAAGTTTTTTTTTAACTTTTGTCATTTTAATCTCCAATTTGATAAAACACTCATAACACAAAAGCAAAAAAAAAAAAAATTATGAATTAATGTCCAACAAGTTATTTTTGCAATTAAGAAAATGTTTATGGTTACTTTTACACTTTTGGTATTAGTTAATAGTTATTTTAGCACCTTAACATTTTGCTAAAAAGTTCATCTTAACGGACGTTAACGTCCGTTAACGTCGTGATTACTTTTGCCCTCTTTTATAATGTTTATGGTTACTTTTACTCCAAAAAATAGTTTATAGTTAAAGTTGCATTTTTTACAAAAATTTATGGTCATTTTAGCAACTTAACCCAAATATATAAGAGGACAACAAATTATGAGCTGAAGAAAACTGCCTATTATTTTTGGAATAAAACAAATTCATATTAAGAAAACCAAGTTTTACATAGTACAATAAGTTAATGTACATGAGAAAAATGTAAGAATATCTATGAATGTAAGAAAAGAATATTTGTTAAAGAATGTAAGAAAAGAAGACAAGGACAACTTTCACAGATGCATGCGCAAAATCCTAAAGGAATGATAAAATTTCCGTCATGGTAGATACATGAAAAGGATCAGTAGGAATATCTATGAAAAACTTTTGGACACAATTGATTGTTAATAATGGCTTGGTTCCAGTATCTATTATATCAGAATAGTGAATACAGAAAAGTGGAGCTCGTGGACACTTGGCAAGAAATGGTAGTCCCAGTGGACATTGATACTTACGCAAGCACTCGTTCAAAGTACCACATCCGATTTAAAATATAACATTCAATTGATTTTTTTTACGATATTAAAGAAGTTAAATAAATCATTTTAATATTTTTATTTTTATCATTTTTTCTTCAAACTAATTTTTCTGACTTATAAACTAATATATAATATAATGATATGTAATAAATATTATAATTAAGTAATTTATTTAACTTCATAAATCTCTTTAAAAATAGTTAATTAGATATTATATTTAAGAGTAAAGGGAGTACCATGATAACAAATGACTCCTTGACAATAATGAAGACACAAGCTCTTGTACTTGTAGAGGAAAATATCCCGGCTCTCAACATTAATAGGTTGTTTGGTACAAGGGGTTTGGAGAGTCGGGGAGGAAAATTTTTACAAGTTAGATTTTAAAGAAATTAGAAAAGTAGGGTCAAAAGTTTTTAATTAGTGTTTTTACTCTTTTATCTTACATATTTTTTATTAAAATTTTATAAGCCCATTTTTTTAATTTTTTTAAATTCACCTCATAAAAACTTTCCCTTCAATCCTTTCTAAAGAGGAATTGAGAATTCAGGGTTAGGATTGAATCACTGTCTATTGTAAACATTTTTTTAAAAAAAATACAAAATGATACAAAAATAATATAATCATGTCTTGCACAGCCTATTGTAAACATTTGATGTAAGAAGGAAACTCCCTAACCAAAGAATGGCAAAGCTACTTTGAGAGTTTACTCTTTTTTGTCTTTAATATAAAACATACTTAAATAATTTGATTAGATTAATCATTAGTATAAAATTTCCTTTTTAGACTACCACATTTAGACTGGTTCTAGCGGGTAAGGTCTTAAAAATTTGACCAGTGGCAATTTTATAAATATATAGAACTTCTAAGACCAGTTCTAAAAATAACCGGTTTTAAAAACATTATCTAGATCGGTTATAAACAAACTTAGTCTTAAAATATCAAAATATTTTAAAATGTAATAAAATTTTAACTTTTAAGACCGGTTATTAAGAAAACCGGTCGAAAATTGGGTTCAACTATTTCAAGAGTCGGATCAACCTTAGTGAAGATCCTTTCCCAGCAGATCTTCATTATTTTTCAAAATTTCGTTTAGCCTGGGTGTTCAAATGGGGCTTCAAATATGGAGCCTTCCAGTATCAAAAATTATTCCCCACGTTGTAGAGATCATCCTCAGTCAAATGGTGGGCAAAATTTAGAAATATAAAAATGTATCTGAATCAAATCTGAAAAAATGGTTCAGACAAAATCCAAAGTTCCTAATGGTAGGAGATCACGAAACAAGTGTGTTTCTCAACCAAAAGGAGAAAATCACAGCATGTTTGGCATCGGCGACGGACAAAGAGGCCCTTACCAAGCAGCTTCTTGAAATCATTGGGCTTCTCCAAACCCAAGAGCCAAAATCCAGTCCATCAGCCCAATTCTCAGATGGATTAGAAGCTGAAGACCCGGCCCAATATTTCAGCCATGATTCGGATGATGAGATCATTAGCCTCGGCAAAGATTGATTATGAAGCAAAACTGTCGACACAAGAGTCCAAGGCTTGCTGACTCAAAAGAATCTCTGCTTTTGTAAAGTTGTACCTTTGTCTTTACTAAATAACCGGTCTTAAATAAAAACATATCTAGACCGGTTATTAAGAAAATCAGTCTTAAATAAAAACTTATCTAGACCGGTTATAAATAAACCAGTCTTAAAATATGAAAATATTTTAAAATTTTTAACTTTTAAGACCAATTGCTCTGAAAATAGGTCTTAAATATAAAATATTTAAGACTGGTTTTCAAGCATAAAAACCGGTCTTAAAGATGAAAAATTTTTAAAATTATTTTTTTCACCGTTTTAAGACCGATTTTAATGGAAAACTGGTCTAAAAGGTGAGATATTTCGGCGTATTTTCACTCGCACGTGCCCAGATCTTGCGCTCTCAACCCTTTCTTTTCTTGTCGCATTTCTTTGTGAGCTCTGTCACTGTTTGTTCTGAACTCGTCCATCGCTCCCCGTTTCTCTTTTGCTCCACTCTCCTCCATCATAACCATTGCCGTTGTTGTGTCCCTCATTGTTGTTCTTTGATCATCGTCACTCTCTTCTGCTGCCACCTTTATTCTCCGCAGTGACCATTCTTCTCTGTCGTGACTTCCCTTGACCACCGTGACTTTGAGTATAAGCTCACTCCTTAGTCTTCAATTAGGTTAGTGTTTTGTTAATTAAAGCCCTCAACTTTTAGCTTGTATTTACTATTCTCAACAATATTAACTCAGACATTATATAGTGGTTAGACACAAAATAATTGCAGAAAAATGTAATTAAGGTTAAAGGGAAAACTGTGTGATCGATGACTTTATTACTATATACATTTTTCTTGTTTTGGACCAAAAGTAAATAAGGTGCTCTCTGACTTGTGATAATTGACTTGGAGTAATACCATTCTAATTTTAATTTTGTTTTAATTTACTGCGATTGTTTGATTGTCAATATTATTGGCTTAGTGTGATTGTCAGTGTTATTGGTTTAGTGTGATTGTCAATGTTATTGGTTTAGTGTGATTGTTTGATTGTCAGTGTTTAGTGTGATTGTTTGATTCTAAGTTCTGTTTTTTTACTACTTTCAAATGGTGCATGTTAAAATTCGTTGAAATCTCTAAAACTCTATTATGGTTGTTTTTTGTCTATCATTTTGCTATTGGATATAGGGTGCTACAAGTGTTGAGATATATATGGATCATAGTTAGATAAAAGCTAAACGAACGAGTGTTGAATATGATAATAGGATGAGGGGTTTTTCAGACTTTGGTAGAAGAAATGTCGATGATGGTAGTGGGAAGTTTTATTGCCCTTGTATAATATGTTTGAATGAGAAGCAACTAAGTACTGCAGATATATATATACACACATTTAATTTGTGAAGGATTTTGTAAGAGTTATACAGTATGGGTATAGCATGGTGAAAAATTAGAAATGTCATGTTCATCTGAACAGGGGGGAGTGGGCTTTGATGATAATGATACGGATACAGATGATCGGATAGAGGATATTATTCGTGATATAAGGAAGAGGCTTTTGAGCAATCACATGTATATGCTAATATGTGTAGTGATGCTGAGACATCGCTATACCCGAGGTGTCAAAAATACCAATTGTTGAAAGCAGAATTAAAATTGGTAAGCTTGAAAACACGGCATGGATGGAGCGATAAGAGTTTTTCAAAAAGGCTTAAGGCTTTTAAGGATATGCTTCCAGATGATAATGTGTTGCCTTCTCGATACTATGATGCTAAGAAAATAGTGTTTCCACTAGGGATAAAGTATAAAAAGATCCATGCATACCCTAATGATTGTATATTGTGCAGAAAAGAGTATGAAGAGGAACAACAGTGTCCGATATGTGAAACCTCAAGGTACAAATCAAACAACGCTCCTGCAAAAGTGTTGTGGTATCTTCTAGTCATATCAAGTTTCAATCGCTTGTTTGCTAATGAAAAAGATGCAAAGAATTTGAAATGGCATGTGGATGAAAGGATATCTAATGAAAAACTTCGACATCCGGCTGATTCTTCTCAATAGAAGAAAATCGATCAATTATTTCCTACATTCGGTGAAGAACCTAGGAACCTTAGGCTTGGGCTTAGCACAGATGGCAGGAATCCTTTTGATAGCATGAGCAGTGTAAAAAGTTTATGACCTATTCTGTTGGTAACTTATCTCCTCTATTATGCATGAAACAAAAGTACATCATGTTATCTATGTTGATTTCGGGACCAAAATAACCTGAAAATGACAGATGTTTACCTAGAAACCTTGATCAAAGACTTGAAAAAGTTGTGGGACGAAGGTGTTGATATTTTTTACGTGAACAAGAAGGAGGTTTTTAAAATGCGAGCCATGATCTTTTGTACAATAAATGACTTCCCTGCATATTGAAACTTGTCAGAATATGGTGTTAAAAGCCATAGAGCATGTCCGATTTATGAAAAAGGAACATGCTACCATCAACTTCACATGGAAGAAAGACAATTTATCTTGGCCATAGGAGATTTCTTAGACGAGGCCACCCAAATCGTAGATTAAAGAAAGCTTTTTTTGGTGGACAAGAGTTTGAAAATGCTCCAAAGGCATTGATTGGGGAGCAAGTTTATGAAAAGGTGAAAAATGTCAATGTTATCTTTGGTAAGACTATAAAGAATAGTAATAAAAAAAATAAATGGAAAAAGAGGTCTATCTTCTTCAATCTTTCATATTGGCCCAATCTTGATGTCAGACACTATATTAATTTCATGCATGTAGAGAAAAGCGTATGTGATAGTATTGTTGGGACAATGCTTAACATACAAGATAGTTGGCGTGAAGGCAAGATTAGATTTGCAAGAAATAGGGATACAAGAAGATTTGTATCCAAAGCCATATAGTAAGAGAACTTTTTGTCGTCCAGCTGCTCATACTTTGTCTAAGGATGAGAAAAGAAGCTTTTGTGAGTGTTTACATGGCATGAAAGTTCCTTCAGGATATTCTTCAAATTTAAGGAAGCTTGTGTCGATGAAAGATTTGAAGTTAGTAGGGCTAAAGTCTCATGATTATCATGTCTTAATACAACAACTACTCCCAGTAGCTATTTGTGGCATTGCCGAATATGACCTTCAATATATTTTGACTAGACTTTGTTTCTTTTTCAATGTTATTTATAGTAAAGTCATTGAGACAAAAAGATTGGATGAATTGGAAAATGAATGATATTTGATCTTGTGCCAGCTTGAGAAGCTTTTTCTTCCTTCTTTTTTTGACATCATGGTACATCTAATTGTTCATCTAGTAAGGGAGATAAAGTTGTGTGACCCTATCTATTTATGATGGATGTACCCAATTGAAAAACTATGAAAATCCTAAAAGGGTATGTAAAGAATGCAAATCAGCCTGAAGCATCTATTGTTCATAAATATGTTTCTGAAGAAGTCATAGAGTTTTGTTAAGATTACCTGTCAAATGTAAGACATATTGGACTTCTTGAACATCATGATGAAGAAGGGGGTAGATGCGGGGCTACAGTAAAAAGTGTTGATTTTGATGAATTGCAACAAGTCTACTTGTATATCTTAAATAGTGTTGATGAAAGTCAAGATTACATTAATGCTCATAAAGAAATCGTCTGGAAAGAAACTAGTCGAATGACCGAACAAAGGTTAATTAGGTAGCATAACAAAACTTTTGCATATTGGTTCAAACAAAAGGTTGACGAAGAAGAATGTGTTTCTAATACAATTAAATGGTTAGCACGTGGTCCTGAGATTGATGTCATAACGTAGACTTCATTTGGGATCATTGGTTATACGTTTTACACGAAGTCCCTTGATGATAGGAGCACGTCCAAAACAGTAGAGTTATATTAGTGGCTGAATCTATGCACTTCTCTAGTTCAAAAGATAAGAACCCTATATTGGCAGTAATATCTTATTATAAGGTTATTGAAGAGATTTGGGTGGTTGATTATGTTAAAATTAAATTTCCCATTTTCAAATGCAAATGGGTTGATATCAACAATGGTGTGATGATTGATCAGTTGGGATTTACATTGGTTGATCTGATTAGTGGAAGTTTTGGAGATGAACCTTTTATTATGGCATATCAAGCAAAACAAATGTTCTATATTACCGATCAAGCAAATAAAATGTGGTATGTAACTCTTCAAGGAAAAAAGGTCATTGATATTAATCAGGAAAATCGTTCAATAAATGATCTTCTTGAGACTCCTTTTTCTATGGGTCTACCAGAATTGAACGAAGAAGATGAAGCAGACAATGAATACGGCACAAGAAACAATCATCATGAAGGGATATGGGAGGATATCCCTTTATAAAACTACTTTGAAGGTTAGTTAATTAAAATAATTATCATGTATATTGTTGTTGGTATATATAAAACTACTTTTTTTGTTGTCGTCACAGGAAAATGAAGCAAATGAGGTGTCATAGCTAGGACCAAGCTCAACCTATGCGCATATTAGGTCACAATGGAGAAATAAACACTCTTAGAGGCAACGTGAACTGGTATGCTGTGAATTAATGTTGTTACAAACTTGTACTGTTTTATTATTTAGAAACTAGAAGAATAACTATTTTTTGCATGCATATTTAAATTCATATAAGATGAAGGCACGTGAGGGCCTACTCAAATGCAAGGAGCGAGCTTAATTTTTTCTGAGTCTGAGTTAAAGGGTCTCTTGCCTATTGTTGATGCTTTTTTTTCCAAGGCCTATAGTTGATGCTAATTCATCTGATTCTGGTGGTTCTAATTTTTAATTTCCATCTATGCTACTACATGTATATCAACAGATATGGGTGAATCTATGTCTACTTGCATTTTGGATTGTCATGTATATGATTTGTATAAGATATTTGTTAAAATGTGTAAGAGAATAATTTATTTGGATGTTGTTGTAATGGCTGCTTGCCGAGTGAAATATAAAACAGGGGAAATGGCTTGCTGGGTAAATCTTTTAAACGGAACAATTTTTTTTTAAAAAAAAAAAATTTTAGACCGGTTCTATTCAAAACCGGTCTTAAAGTTACTTTTAAGACTGGTTTTGAATAGGACCGGTCTTAAAATTAGAACTTTTAAGATCGGTCATCTCTAAAACTGGTCTAAAGACTAGTTTCTTCGATAACTGATCTAAAAATAATTATTTTAAGACCGGTTTCATAAATAACCGGTCTTAAAATTTTTTTTAAGGCTGGTTCTATAACCGATCTAAAAAGTAGCAGACTTTTAAGACTAACTGTATTAAGACCCGATCCAAAACAGATCTAAAATGTTGTTTTTAACTGGTCTTAAAACTGATTTTTCCACTAGTGAATGAAGTTAGTTGAGTTAGTTAATATGTTATACTTTTTCTAAAACACTCTTGTCATATTTCTTAATTTCATCATTCTCTGTTCTTTAATTATTGTCAAAGGAACATCAATCAGGGTAAATTTAGAAAATATCATCAAATATATCTTATATTAGATCCATGAGGAGTACCGTACTATGAAATTTATTTATTTGCGACTTTTTTATAATTTTCCTAATATTTATGTATTTGTCAGCTCCTCTCCTCTTGCCTGACTTTGTCCCACGCTACATCTAAATTCTAAAATGTCACATGTGAGTTCTTTTAGCGTTAAGTGCCCCTAGCACTCTAAATTTTTTTTTTTTAACTACATATAGTATTCTAAAGTAATTTGTGGTGCATCCAACACTTTACAATATTTTTTAGATACATCCAACATTCTAAAATATTTTTGAGATACGTCTAGGACCCGCTAAAGTATTTTGTGGCACATTTTTTCCCTTAAAATCTTTTTTTAAAAAAATAAATTTTGCTTATGAAGTAGTTATTTTAAGGAGCAATTTAAAGATCATCATGAACTCCAAAAAAGTTCTTTAAGTGAATGTGTATCCAGATCTAAAGTATTTATCAATAACAAATTTAAGATGTTGGACGGAACTGAAAAATATTTTAGGGTGCTAAACACATATTAAAAAAATACTTTATATTTTTGGAGGAACCACAAAATAGTTTAGACTACTTGACGCATCACAAATTACTTTAAATATTGAACGCATATAAAACAATACTTTAAGGTACTGGACTCACATTAGCCATTTTTTAAGTATCGCACATCATTGTAAATATCTAAAATGTTTGAGTAAAACGTTGTTTAGAATGCTAAATGAATCATATAATACTTTAGAGTGCTAGACGTAATTGAAAAAAAAAAATGTTTCATAGTGCTGGATGAATCTTAACCCATAAAAATATCTAAAAGGAATTTGCAGGAAAAAAAAAAATTTTGAGGCGTATCTATTATTTTCTTTTAAGTTTATTTTGCACTCATCTATTCTGCATTTTAAGCACAAGTTGAGTTAATGACGATTTTTTATAAATATAATGAAAATTCTTAAGTATAGTTTTTTTCTTCTCAAAACTAAATTCAAGGCAACAATTTTTTTTTTATTGTGCCAAGTTTTGTGGGTTTAAAAGATAAAAGGGAGAATTGTCCAAAAATACCTTGGAGGCAAATTAATTGCTGATTGCTACCAAACGTGCAAACGATCTTCCGTGTGTGCAAAATATAACACCCCAAAATTTATATTCACCAAAAGTATTTTAAATATTTTAGAAATTCAATAAAATGGTGAATATTCATGAATTTGGAATTTATGAATTTATAAATGTTCAATTTCATGAGAAATTGGGCAAAAATAATTATGGAATTAATTTGGGTAATTTAAAAAGCCCAATAGTAAGGTCCAAAAATGAAGGAATATTAGAGAAAATATTTGGTCCAAAAATAGATGAAAATTGATGAAAGAAAAATAAGAGAAGAAATTGGATTAGAAAGGTAATGGCAAAATCGTAATTTTGCCAAAATAGCACAAAATAAATTATTTTCCAATTAATTGACGTTAATTTCAATCAATTAAGGAAAATAAAGGTTACAAATATATTTAGAATATTTTGGTCAATTTAATATGAATTTATAGAAAATTTGAGCAAAAAGTGTAATTTTGACCAAAATTGAGACTTTACGTGTATACGTAACCGGAACAAGTTTTGAAGCCAATTGAGACCATAGGGAGAGACCCCTAGGTGTCTCCTACATGTGGCATAAAGAAGGAAATATTGGTTGGACATGATGGCATGGTTATGTGAATGTAGGAAGTTATGTACATAAAATTGGATTTTAGCAATTTTGGAAAATTAAACAAATTATTATAATATTTTGAGATATGATAATATAAACTTCATCTTTCTCATTCAGCTACTATTCCACGAGAAACAGACCTGAAACAAAATGTGAGAACATTTGGAATTGTAGAGAGAGAAAGGAGAAGAAAAATCGCAAGGTAAGCCGATTTCTCCAACGATTTAGCTCCTAACGCGTATAACTCCAACTCTAAGCCACTCCTCTTTCTTCTTTAAGGTTTGAAAAGCTCAAATTTGGTGTTCTAAAAGTTAGGGTTTTCAGCCATTTTTGGGAAAGGCTTGTGGGAGCTTGAGGTAACTTCCAAACCTTCGTATATTAACTATTCCGGCTGCTATGGGCAATTTAATCGATGAAATTTCGCCGGATTGCCATTGGTTTTAAATTTTGGAAAAGCATGTGCCTAAGGGTTATGCTGCCCAATTTTAGTTCAAATGGTTGTTATAACTCAATTGATGGTTAATAAAGTGGTTAGGAGTAGAAAGGAACGCGTTTATGGAGCCGAAATCATAAAACCCCGATTTTTCCCGGAGAACACAATTTTTTCGGGCAGGGATGTTTGAGGGCCTTAGAGTTGGATTTTCAATGATTTGATAGTTCCATTGGGTTCAGGAGGGAAAATTAGGTGGGGTTACAGTTGGGCACTTTTTCAGAAAAGGTTGAAAAAGCATAATTACGGAAACACCCCTAAAACCCTAAAAGTAGGGCTGCCAAGGGCAATTTTGTAATTTGACATTGAATTTGGTAATTTTGAGTCCGGAAATGGATCCCTTGGACGAAAATACGTCAGGATAGCCCTAGTCAAAAATTTGGAAAAACGTGCCATCAGGCCGGGTACGGCGGGGCGGGGGTCCTGGGGGCATTTTGGTAAATTTTCACCATAGGCTAATATAACCACAAAAAACACTATGGAAGTGTCTAAAATGATACTTGGATAGGTTATAATCTATTTCTTGTACATTTGATATTTTAGGACTGTTCCATGATAGCGATCAGTAATTAATTTACCTCCAAAGTACTTTTGAACAATTCACCCAAGATAATAAAAAGCATATGAATTTGTATGTTTTGAAGGAATCCATGCGTCTAAACACATGAGATAGGCTGGCAGCTTGAGGGGAGCAAGGTATATGGCGGTGGTAGTAGGATTTGTGAGGCACCGTCATTAGAAAAAAATAAAAAGAATCAAAATATTTCTTTCGATTATGAATATAAAATCTCATTAGAAAATTTATTTTGGTTTGATATATAAGAACTTAATGCACTTCTTTAAAATTTTTAACTTTTTTCCTCAAATTATCCATATCGAGTATACATAGTAAGAGCTTTTCATCAGGAAGTAGTTTCAGTACAAATGATGAGTAAAGAACGTATTTTAAAAAAGATTGACATGCAATTTTTACAAATAATTAACTTAGTTAATTTGTTCAAATTTTTATAAATTAGTTAAGTTAATTAATTTTTTCAATTTTTATAAATTAGTTATCCAGTCCCTATATTAAAAAGTAGAGAGAGTATATAAATTCTAGGGTTAATAATATTTTTTGTCATTTAAATTTCTCTTCATTTTGATTTTGGTTTTTCAAATTTCAAATCATTAGTTTTGGTCTCTCTAAAGGCAAAATGGTCCAGCTTTTTATAGAGTTATAAATACCAACGAAATTATATCTCCTCGTGCGTTGTACGAGGCAATATTATACTCGAGTGACGACTTGAATGATCTCATTTCTAAGATCACTAGCAAAGCACTAGAGTGATACATCAAGTTGAGGATCACTAGCAGAGCACTCGAGTAATATATCAAGTGATCCATTGCAGATCACTCAAGTGATGCAATATACAGGATTACTAGTAGAGCACTTGAGTGATGCATTAAGTGATCACTCGAGTGATGCAATTTGCAGGATCACTAACAAAGCACTCGAGTGATCCATCAAGCAATCCATTACAGATTACTTGAGTAATGCAATTTGTGCATCACTAGCACAACACTCGAGTGATCCATCCAATGATTTGTTATATTTTAAAAAGGCTAAGTAAAGATTACTCCAGTGATCACTCGAGTAATTGTTTCTAGAAAAACATATCACCTTCTGTTTATTTTCAAAAATCACTGAGTGATGATATAAATGATTATATTTGATTTTCTTTCAATCTAACGTCTATTTCTTTAGTGTATAAAGCTTTCTCAGGTGAAAAATGAAGAGATCAAGTGAAGATATGAAAAAGTGACTTTGTGTCAAAAGCATTTAATACAAGCGATATTTGAATAAAGACATTCTTTCTGCTCCAACAGCTACTTTACCATGCGAAAAGAATGTGCAAAGGATGTAACGGTACTCTAATGGACAAATGAAATACTCACAACGGTCATCTATTTCATTTCAACTATAAATACAAAGCATTCAAAGCGGATTGGTTTACATTCATTATTATTCAGTTTGTACTTTTGTACGTTAGTGTTTATACATTTACTCTTTGAGAGATAAATTCGTCAAAAACTCAATACACTTTCTTGATATTACTTAAGGTAGTGGGACCTTAAATGGGGCATTGGTTTACATTGTGTAAGGGGAAGCGAGTGTCAAGAGAAGGATCTTATTATGCTGAGGTGCCAAGAACCCACTAAATATTTGAAGCTATAGTGAAAATATCAAAGGCAATATGAGGACCAGGCGTAGGTCAAAGAAATTGTGACTTTGGTGTACTTTTCGGCAGTATATTGAAAAATGAACTGGACCGGACCGGCCGGTTCAGACCGAAAACTGATGAATCGGTCACCAGTTTGGTCCGGTTGAGGGGAAAAAACCGGGGTCAACTGAACCAATAGACCCGGTGTGAACCAGCCTGAACCGGGGTGAACCATTTTGAACCGACGTAACCCAGCCTAGTCACGGGTTGCCTCTTTTTTTTTTAAACTTTTTTTGTACAAAATGATTCGATTCTCAAGCATTCCTCTAATTTATAGCGTTTTTTGCAAAGGAAAAGACAAGGGGAAGCAAGAAGAAGAAGAAGAAGAGGGTGAAATTCGCAGATAATGTGAAGGGAGAAGAAAGTGAAGCTGAAACCAAGAAGAACGAGTATCGAGCAGATGTAGACATCAAACCCACAAAAAAAAATGAACAAAGAATGAAACTTTCTAGAACAAGCATCAATCAGAAAGGAAAACGAAAAAAGAAAAAACAGGGGAAGAAAAGTAAAGCATATTAATCTGAGAATAGGCAAGATTTGAGTATAAGTAAGATCAGAGGGCTTTCTTGAAATTTGAATTTGAACTTTAATGATGGGGAAGAGGGAAAGTTTTATGCCAGAGGAAGCCATGATAGAGAACAGTGCTGGAGACAAGCATGGCGGTGGTGAGAACGAGACCTTGGGAAATGGAAGCCATGTGAGAAGAAACAGAGAGTTGGTGTTGACCAAAAGGGGAAGACAGAAGAAACATATAGAGGGGGGGGAAGAGGTAAAGCAATGAAGACTTGAAGAGTCACCAGAGAAAAATAGAGGGGTGGGGTGGGGACAATGAAGGGGAAAAAGAAATTATTTTCTTAAAATTTGTTAATTTGTAAGTAATTTTAAAGGATTGTTTGGTGGGAGAAAAATCTTTATATATTTAATGATATTTTTGTGGATGTTAGGTTCAAGAGGTTATATTGGACTATTGGTTGAAAAAAACTTCCATATAGTTTTTTGAGTGATATGCATAAACATTTAAATTATTTCTTTTAATTGACCTTGGTCTATCCCGATCTGACCTTTGGATTGACCCCGATTTAAACAGTTAATCCTTAACCTAGTACCTCGATCAGTTTAGTGTCCGGTCCGATTTTTAGTACCTTGCTTTTCAGTAATATTCTTCTAACTCTCAACTTTGATTTAATATCTGTTAATTGTCGTTGTTAGTTTTAATTTTTTTTTTTTTTATCATCCAATTCACCCCCTCTTAAATAAAACGCTTGTACTGACACAATGCACATGGTTTCCTTGCTATTATTGACGTCTGAGTAAATCATGACCAGCGTTCGCCGTTGTTTTTGTTGACGCTAGTTTGTTCTGCGAGAGCATGTGTTTGTTAGCCAAATTACGTTTGACCATGCATCAACTATCTATGTGAGCAAATAAGCAGTAGGATAAAAATAATATACCTTTGTTGAGGATGTGTGTCTTAAGTTGAGCTCTTCTCATATGTGAATACACGTTTCCTTTTAGCCTCCAAATGTCTATTACGTGATTATAATTTATGATTTATGATTTAATGTCTATTTCCAATTTCATGATGCGTGCTAGAACATATTTTTTTCTTCAAGATTAAATTAGTAATATGAAATTAACTGCTAAGCCTAATTTTGCTCTCATTAATATAATTATTGCACTAATAAACTAATAAATGATTATTTGAAATTCTTAGGCGGCAGAGAATTATTGCATATCCGTACAATCATGGAAAATGGAGTTATTGGGTAATTTTGGAAAATTTTAGAAAATGTCTATTTCTCGATTATGAATTTATGATTCATAATTTAATGTTTATTTTTAATTTAAATTTACTTTATTAACTTATCTCCAAATGCCTTTTACGTGATTATGATTTATTATTCATGATTTAATATGTATCTAGAATATGTTTTTTCTTGAAGAGTAAAATAATAATATGAAATTAGCTGTTAATCTATTTTGAAATTTACTGTTAAGCCTGATTTTGCGCATATTAATATAATTATTGCACGAATAAACTAATAAATGGAGATTCTGAAATTCCTAGGCGGTGAAAAATTATTAGAGATCCCTACCATCATAGAAAATGGAGTTCTTAGGTACTTTTGGAAAATTTTGGAAAATGTCTGTGATGATTCATGATGATTTATTATCTATCTTCAATTTGAATTTACATTATTATCTTATCTCCAAAGGTCTAACATATAGGTGATTATGATTTATTATTCATGACTTAAGGTGTGTCTAAAACATGTTTTTTTCTTGAAGATTAAATTAATAATATGAAATTAATTGTCTTTAAGCCAGATTTTACGCACATTAATATATTTATTAATTATTAATATAATTATTGTATGAAAAAACTAATAAATGGAGATTCTGACATTCCTTAGCGTTAAAAATTATTACAGATCCCTACAACATGGAAAATGGAGTTCTTGATATTTCTGAAAACTTTTGGAAAATGTCAATTACGTGATTATGATTGATTATTTATGATTTAATGTTTATTTTCAATTTGAATTTACTTTATTACCTTATCTTATATCCAAAAAAAAAAAATTGGGAATTAAATGGACAAATTCGGGCTAATCCAGTTGTTGGGTATTTTGGGAGATTGATTTGCCAATAATAAAATCTAGGAATTAAATAGAAATAATGTCCTAATAAATCTGAAAATCTTGGAAACGAAATGCATAATTACATTCCGCCATTAATGTTGAAGAAGAAGTCAAATTATCTGGAATAATGGCAAATTGAAAAAGGGATTTTTTTTCTTTGAGTATTAATTATTTAAATTATAGTTAATGTAAGTACGCATGAAAAAATTACATAATGTTATTACCCGACCCGTGTTTATGTTAAACAGGTTTTTTATGTGGCTATTACAAGATTTCAAGCATAAAGACAATTATTGATGATTTCAAGTATAAAGTTGATGTTTGAAGCAAAATGAAATTTGAATAACCAAAACCTATAATTTGAAATTTAAAGAGTTAAAACTAAAATAAGAACAAATTTAAGGGACCAAAAATTATATGAAGGGAGAATGAAAGTGAGGTCCCAGACACCGAACAAAATATCAGTAAAGTCCCTGTGAAAAGAAATAACATATGGTTGAGTCATTTTTACAACATGTTGAGTTGGAAGCAGATCTTCTCATCATCTCATTTTCTCATAATCCCTTATGAACTCATCTGAACCGTTGATTTAGAAGAGGAACCATTTGGACCGTTGATTAAGAAGGGGAGAGAAAAGTGAAAAGAGTGATAACTTGATGACGTGGCTCATCTTTTACCTTTTAGATTGATTGGATGGACATGA
This sequence comes from Inga laurina, assembly GCA_963855925.1. Taxonomy (NCBI): domain Eukaryota; kingdom Viridiplantae; phylum Streptophyta; class Magnoliopsida; order Fabales; family Fabaceae; genus Inga; species Inga laurina. The sequence continues at coordinate 22,057,530 of OY979702.1, read as the reverse complement.
TTTAGAGATTATGAGGGATGATGAGAAAATGGACAATGAGAGAAACCGAACCCTGTTGAGTTGTAAAACATGTTTAATGAATTTTTATTTTTTTTCATAAGGACTATACTAATATTTTTTTTTTTTTATTCTTGGGACCTCACTATCATTTTCCCTAACTACTAAAAGATATCAATACTTTCCATAACTTGAGGTGACCATGGACTAATACCCAAGTTTTTAGGTTGAACTTGGCCCAAACCAAAAAATTCTTTAAAAGAATTGAGAAATTAAGAATATAATTTTATTTATCAATAAAAAATATAATTACCATTATTAAAAAAACAATTAGATTTATATAGGGAAATGAATCATTTAAGCCCTATAATTTTTTCTCAATAATAATTTAGTTTCTAAACTTTAATTCAATACAATTTAATTTTTATAATTTTTGACTTGATTAAAATTTAATTCTTGAATTTTGACTCAGTGCAGCTTAATATATATATATATATATATATATATATATGTAGAGAGAGAGAGAGAGAGAGAGAGTTTATTCATACAAAATATTTGTCTCGAAGTTTAAAAAATAACTTTAGTCTATATAATTTTATTTGCTGAAATATAGTAACCAATATTTTAAATAGTTAACATTATAGAGATTGACTTCGATATCATCAAAATTTAAGAAGTGAGTTTTTATAGAGTTGAAAGTATAAGAAGCTTGGTCCCAAAGTAAAAACTATAAGAAGTGAGTTGTATTGACTTAAAATTCAAAAATTGAGTTATAACTTAATCAAAACAACAATAATAAAAAGATTAATTTTATAAAATCAATATATATAGACACACACTATGTTTTTTTTTTTTTTTACAAGGGGATGCTAATTTGATAAGCCTTGACCCTAAGGGTCTGTTTGATATGGGGGATTTGGAGAGGAGGGGAAAGGAGGAAAAATTTTTATATGTTGAATTTTAAAAGATTAAAGAAATAGGATTACAAAATTTTAATAAAGAAAATATATAAGATAAAAGAATATGAAAAATTAATTAAAAATTTTAATCTCACTTCTTCAATTTTTTTAAATTCAACTCAAAAAAATTTTACATCCGCTCACTTTCTGTCCCCTCCCCTTCCCTAATACCAAACAAACCTTAAAGCTCAAAGCCCATTCAGGCATGAATAAGCATGAATAAGCTAACCCGATCGCCGGGCGAGTTGTATAGCCCTACCCATAAACCACCGTCTTTAACTCACTCACCTCCAATTTTGAAATTTTAAACTACTCGCTTCGGATTTTTATAATAAGATTCATTATTCTTTGGAGATGGCTGATCCTTTTGATCAAATATCCTTAGGATCTGTTTGGTATGACAGATTTGGAAAGGGAGGGAGGGGAGGGAAAATTTTTATGAGTTGGATTTAAGAAAATTGGAGAAGTGGGGTTATAAAATTTTAATATAGATAACATGTAAGATTAAAAAGTAAGAATATTTAATTAAAAACTTCATACCCCACATCTTTCATTTTTTCAAATCCATATCAAAAACATTTTTTCTCCGCCCACATTCCCTCCCCTCCCCTCACACCAAACAAGCCCTTAAAGAATTTCTGAAATTTTATCCAACTCCTACTATCTTCACTCCAATTTATTCCATGTTATATATCACAGCATCAATCATCTCTCACATGCTTATTTTTCTTACCTATACAAAGATGACTCTCTCCTCGTAAATAAAAGCATTTTTTTTTAAATACTAAAGTTTATACTAATAAATAATTAATTTAGGTGATAAACGGTCTCACTCCTTAAAAAGAAAAGCAAAAATTCAAATCTCAAAAAATATACTTAGAAAATTAGGAGAGACAAAAACACCTTAGACGCCAAAGACCAAAAGTAATTAATCTCAAATCTAAAATAGCTTGGCATAACCTTGTTCAAATAAACATTGATGGTGTGCTCGGAGTACAATTCATCAATGGTGGGGTTACGTAAACGTCCAACAGATGCATTAAAAAAAAACTGAAAATTGATTGAATATAAAAATATTGTAAGAATTGAAGAGACAAGATTAGGTGTGGGATCTAACAGAAAGGGAGGGAGGGCGTTTTGAAATACGGCCGAGCATGAATGAATAGAAGTTAAACAAAATATCACTGTTCGTGAACTCGGATCGAACCGGCTAGTCTGGTACGAAAACCAGCGAATCGGTGGGAAAATCAGTCCAGTTCAGGGTCTGATCAGGGTCCGGTTTGACTTCGATCTGATCGGTTTAATCTAAAATTAAAAAAAAAATTTCTTTTAGAATTTTATATTAATAAGCCTAAAATCTTCAATTTTTCATCGGTTTAGTCCCATTTTGACTCTGATCTAACCTACTGACTGTTAACCCAATACCCCAATGGGTTCACTACTCGATCCGAGTTTTAATACCTTACTTCATCTGTCATAATATATAAATATTTTTTTTAAATGGACTTGTTATTAAATATAAGATTCCTTTTGAATTTATCTCAATATAATAAATGCATCTTTCTTTATTTTGCGCTCAATTAATTATTATATTACATAAATTTTCTTTAGTCATTTTTTCATTATTATTCTTTCTCATTTATTCATAAATAAAGATATTTTTTAAAAAAAATTAAATTTCTGACATAAGTATTACATTAACCTGTTTTTTGAGAATCGACTTTATGTGGGTTTGATATCATTTATTTTTAGACAATAAATATTTATTATATAAATTGAGATAAAACTCATTTTACATATTTATCTTATATATCTTACATCAAGATTTATAAATATTTATTATTTAAAAATAAACTACCACAAACAACCCCTTTTATACATATGGACGGATAGGTGCGGAGGGAGTTCTACAAACAAACCCAGCCACAGAGAAGGATCACGTGGCTGCGAGCCGTAGGGCTGGGGCGTGGTGGGACCCACATGCCCTATTATCCGTGATCCTCGACCATGCCTTGGTGGTGTGTTACAGGCCACCATTGTCCCTCGTGATGCGTAGGGCCACCATCACGTGTGCTGCGTAGTCCCCGTAGGTTACGTTCAAATTAATTTTTAGAAAATAGATTTTAAAGAATAGATTTTGAGTAGAATAGATTAAAGAGAAAAAAGTAATTTTAATAAAATAACAGTGTTTAGGTATTATGATTAGAATAGTTTTTTTTTCCATAATGTGAAGCCCACATAAAGAAAAAGTAGAAGAGAGAAGGTAGGTGAGGCCCACATAAAGAAAAGTAGAAAAGAGAGGATGGATGGGGTCCATATAAAAAAAAGAGAAGTGAGAGAGGGGATGAGGCCCACACAAAAAAAATAAAAAAAAAATAATTTTTTCCAAAACCTAAATTTTAAGATCAAAACCTAAATTTAGAAAAATTTTGAGTGTTTGTCAATCAAACCTAGATTTTAAATCAAAACCTAAATTTTATTCAGATTGTCCGACACACACTTAAAAGGTAGTAAAAGGATAATGCATTATTACCGTCACCCCCTGGTGGGTCCTGCATGATCCATTTGTGGCGTGCGCCCATCGTCACCTTCCCAACTTCAAATCTTGAACCAATAGGAGCCTCCTTTGACGTAGCTGCTGCCCCTTACACCGTAGCTGCTGCTGTGCCCCTTGCACAATTCCTTGTTCCCACATTTTGGGTCTCTTGTTAAGAGAAAATAGATATAATAAACAAATAAATAAACAAACATACTTCTGCCTTTTCTTGGCCATTGTAAAACACTTTCCATAACAAATAAATAACCCTGTTTATAAGTTATTTTTTTGATCGGCAAAAGCTTCTATTAATTCAAATACCAGAATACACACTCATGACTCGATGAAACAAGACTAGCAACATCAAAAGAAAGAAGTCAAAATAAAGAAAACAGAAACAGGCCAACAAAAGAACAACAGAAAACAAACATTATCCAACGCTCGTTCGTGATTCTGAATCAAAGGCATTCTCTGAAGCACATTGAGCCTTCCTAGTATCTGAGGTCAGGAAAGATTTCAAAGAGAGTGATGGTTCTGACACCCACCCCATCAGGCTCACCCCCTTAATAGCATTAGCTGCAAGATGATCAGCTGTTTCATTCCCCTGACGAGGAGTGAAAGATAAGGAATACCCAACTTTAGTTGCTAGGAGGTTAATGATATCCTGAAGAAAACCTCTACATTGCCAATCATACAAATCAGGTTGTTTAGCCTCCACACTTTTCAACAAAAACTTACAATCGGCTTCAAACACAACCTTATCATGCCCCAGATCATGAGATAGCAATAGGGCACGTTTTAGAGCTAGGGCTTTAGCCATGCATGCAGAGAGAGATTTAATCTTATCAACAAAAACCCCATATAAAGTCACCATATTCATTCATGCAAACAATTCCCAAAGCAGCAGATGAGTCATCATGTTTAAAGGCAGCATCACAATTAACTTTCAACCATCCCATAAGAGGGAATTGCCAAGAGGTTATTTTCTCAGAATTGTACTCTAGGGATACCTGCATTCTGGATTTATTACACACCGCCCAGAATTCATTGTTGGCAGCATTAGCCAAGTCAATCACATTGGAAGGGCACAGGGTGATCATAGAGAAAACTAGATTATTTCGCTGCTTCCAAATGTTCCATAAAATTAGGCATATTAAAGATAGCTCATGTTTAGCCAAAGCCTCACCTCCACTGGTAATACTAAGCCACCAAATCACAAAGTTGTCTGGAGCATGGTTTGCTATTCTTAACCCAAAGGCGCATACAAACCATATGTAGCGGGTCCAAGAGCAGTAAAAGAAAAGATGCTCAATTGTTTCTTCTTCCTGCTCACATATTGGGCAATATTTGATGGAGGATCTGTGCCTCTTGAAAAGTGCATCATTTGTGGCTAATGCCCTACAAAGGACTCCCCAGATAAACTGTTGGACTCTGGGAACTATTTTAAGCTTCCAAATATTCCTCCAATCTGTTGCAGTTATTGATATCGACGTGCTAGCCTTTGTATTGGATAAAGAGGTCAATTTTTTTGCATTGAAATAACTACATTTAACTGTCTAGTCCCCATTATTTGCACCTATCCAGTACAATTTATCCTCTACCATGTTGGAGGGAATGGGAATGGCATTAATAGCCATAATATCAGCTTCGGTCAGAAGGCGGCGAATTTCTGAGAGGTCCCAAGCACCATGATAAATGAGATCACTTACACGGCCATGCTTCACCAGAAAATTATCGTTCTCATCATTTGGAATAGGCAACGGTTTATTAGGGATCCACGTATCACCCCAAATTCTAATAGAAGAGCCATTACCAATATCCCAAAGTAGGTCTTTTCTTGAGAAATTCTCTACCATCTAAGATACTAGACCAGCACCATGAAGCTTTAGGGCCTTTTTGGGCATCAACAAATACATCTCTAGGGAAGTATATACTTTTTAAAACACGAACCCAAAGATCATTGGGATTATTAATAATCCGCCAAGCTGTTTTGGCTAAAAGGGCATCATTCATGATCAAAAAATCTTTAAAACCCATACCTCCATTAGCTTTAGATTCGGTCATGTAGTTCTAATTCTTCCAATGAGTTTAATTCCCATCCAAGTGACCATCCCACCAGAAGTTGGCAATTAAGCTATTAAGTTTTTTGCATGTCTGGACAGGAAATTTGAAACAATTCATTGAGTATATAGGGATAGCATTAACCACAGATTTAATCATCACCTCTCGGCCTGCATGAGATAATGTAGATTTGCTCCATCCTTGCATCTTTGACTTAACACACTCTCTAATATAAGATAGGGCTTGATGCTTAGTCTTCGCCTAAATGCTTGGAATCCCTAGGTATTTACCTGGGTCAAGTACTGAAGTAATACCCAGAATATCACATACTCTCTTCCGAATCGGTTCTGGGGTATTAGCAGAGAAAAAGATACTAGACTTATCTAGGTTTGCCTCTTGACCAGAAGCTATACAATAGAGATTAAGAAGCTGAGCTAATTTTTCACAATTCTTTTCTCTCGCATTCATGAAAAAGAGGGCATCATCAGCAAAAAAAAACTGTGAGAAAGCATTGGGCATCGTAGGCTTAGTTTAACACCTTTGAGCTCACCCCTATCCTGACACTTATTAATCATCATTGAGAGAGCCTCAGCTATCAAAATAAATAGATAAGGGGATAATGGATCTCCCTGACGAAGCCCTCATTCTGGTTTAATGGAGCCAATCTTTTCACCTAAAAGACACAGATTGAGGTTAACAGATTCCACACAGTTCATAATAAGTTTGACCCATTCCATACAGAAACCCAGTTTCAGCAAAATAAGTTTCAGAAAATCCCATTCTAAAAGGTCATAGGCTTTGCTCATATCCATTTTAAGTGCAAATTCGTATTTCTTGCCTGTTTTCTTCCTGCGAAGGTAGTGGTAAACTTCATGGGCAATAATAATATTATCTTGAATTTGACAACCCAGAATAAAAGCACTCTGATTATGGGAGACACACTCATTAAGCCATGGTCGCATTCTATTTGCCAAGATTTTAGAAATAATCTTGCACAAGAAATTGCATAGTCTAATGGGGCGAAATTGAGATACATGTTCCGACTACTCAATCTTAGGAATTAATATTAGATTGGTTTCATTAATCCTATGAACAGAAGATTGTCCCCCAAAAAATTCTAAGACCATAAAGCTTACATTATCACCAATATTAGACCATGAGGATTGGTAAAAGTTACCTGAAAATCCATCTGGTCTAGGAGCTTTAGTGCTTCCCAAGCTAAAAGCAGCTGAATGAATTTCTTCCTTTGATACTGGTTCCATGAGCTGAGAATTGGCTTGAGCAAAAATTTTAGGCTTCACATAGTTTAAAAATTCATCCATTGCCCTTTGTCCTGATAAGGTGAACAAATTCTAAAAAAAGGATGATATATTAGCCGAAATATCAGATTGTTCAGTTAGCCAACAGCCATTGTCATCTTTAAGTGAAAGAATGATGTTGCCCCGCCTCCTCTTAATAGTTGATAAGTGCAAAAATCTAGAATTTCTGTCCCCTACTTGTAGGCACGAAATCCTAGACTGTTGCCACCAATACTGCTCTTCACGATCAAGAGCAAGTTCAATAGAGCTGCTAATTCTGTTTGCCTCCTGTTTGCTTTGATAAGATATAGGTCGTTGTAAACATTCAACAAGCTACAGCCTTAACGAGTCCAATAACCTCCTATTATTGTGAAACTCACAACTACTCCAATAAACCAGTTCCTTTCTGCATGAATTTAGGCGAGTAATAAAACAATCAATAGGAGAGATATCATTTACAGTTGAATGTTGCCAACCCTTCTGTACAGTAGAGGAATAGTTAGGATGCTCAGTCCAGTATGATTCAAATTTGAAAAATCGCTTCTTGCTCTGCTTCTTGAAGTAGCAGTTGATCAGTATTAGGTGGTGGTCAGATCCTAGCGGGTCTAGTAGGAATACTTCCAATCGAGGAAATGCCTCCTGAAGATATACATTGCCCAAAGCTCTATCGATTCTCTCTCTAATGGTCTCCTCACCCTCACAGTTATTGCATTAAGTGTATCTAGGTCCATTAAAACCCAAATTTAGCAACTCACAATCAGAAATAAAATTCTGAAAATTGAGGATTTTACGCATTGCTCTGGGCTGCCACCACATTTTTCGTTTAAAGATGCAATATCATTGAAATCACCAACACAGAGCCAAGATTTATTAATATTACATGCAAGACGTTTTATTTCCTTCCAGCACAAGAGACGTTGCTGCTCATCCGGAGGACCATAAATAAAGGAAATATATGTTGGTGTTTCAAAAGCAGACGCCGAGATACTTGCATGGACAATATTTTGTGAGGAAACTAGAATATTAACCACAACATCATCCTTCCACCATAATGCAAGACCGCTACTCCTTCCTACTGGATTGACTAACCAATCTTCTGTAAAGCCACATCTTCGCATTGCTTTTCGAACAAACTTATTTTGTTGTTTTGTTTCTATTAAAAACACAAGGTGGGGTTTTTTCTTTCGGCATTCATCTTTCAACTTTTTGACTGTCAAGGGTGACCCCAAACCTTGACAGTTCCATATTAGAAGATTTATTGTGAACTGGTGGTTGGTCCCATCCAACCACCGGCGTTTTGAGAGCTTGTTGAGTAAGGAAGATTGCCATCATTATCATCAAATGGAGGCTACCTATAGGGGAGGTGGAGCGAAGGCTGTCCCTGGGAAGAATCATTCGAAACCTGTTTTGGTAGTTTCTTCTGGCTACAAATCTTCTGTTTAATGGCTCGAACAGATCTTCGTCCTGTTTTACCATTTCCTGTAGAGGAAAGTAATTGTGGTTGTGCAGGATTTTCATCCTCAAAGGCTAGCTTCTTCCTTCTTTTTGGATCACTTAAGGCTGCTTCGTTGTCCCCATGCCTCTTGAGATTGATGCTTCCAAGTCCAACAGCTACTACAGATACAGGTGAAAGCTCGTTGATGGGGATTAGAGCTTTAGGATTCAGGTCTTTGTCATTGGGTAATTCCACCCTGTATGAATTCAGCGCTTTATGGGGTGAGTATGTGGGGTCCAGCTCCAATTTACCAATATGTAATTGCTGGTGTCGGTTAACAACTTGAGCTAAGTCAACAGTAGTGTTCTTTAAGTGGCGCCGGAACCAAGTTCTCATCATGCAGGAGGGATTTTTTCCTAAGTCATCATTAGATCATCCACCTAATTCTTGACTCAAATTGTATACCAATACTTCCTCTTTTGATTCCTTACTATTAAAATTAGATTGATATTGGCCCCTACAATCTTGCCCATTCACGTGCCCCATAATTTCCATAAAGTTGTTACGGATAATTATCTCCTTGCCTTCAATCACGGAATTGGTCTTCACTGACAGCTATGATTCAAGATATCGAGAATTATCATTAACCTCCGCCTCCTTTGGTCTCCGTAACTCACTACCGCCGGCCGGAGCAGCTTCCTTTTTTGTTGTTATTTCTACCCAATCAGTTTCACAGACTTCCATGACCTCTTCCATAGTTTTAAAATTGGGAGTATTCATCCAGTTCCCGTATCCATGATCAGCCTCGTCCTTTTCATGTTCTTCCACAGGCTCTGAACATGTTTTACTATCGTGACCAATACGACCACACCGATAACAGAAGCATTGAAGTCTTTCATATCGAACAGATACCAACGCCAGTTCTTTTCCTACACGAGGGACCCAAAATCCTGGTACCAACGGTTCCATGAGATCCACCAGTACACGGGCCGGATAAAGCTTTTGGTAAGTTTACCTTTGACTTCGGGTTTCTCCGACATCATCACTTTACTAGTAGCACTACCAAGTGTAACTGCATTTTCTATATCAAAGGCGGCCAAAGGAAGGCCATGAAACTGGATCCAGAAAGGCGATGTGTGGAAACTCACATCCATTAGAGAAAGGCGATGTGTGGAAACTCACGTCCTTTAGAATCATGGACTCCTCCCATAGTTGGAGATTTAGTAAGTGAACTTGTATTAACCATGGTCGACCTTGAAGAACACGCATGTAATCCTCCTTTCATTCAAATCTAAATAAGAAAATGAAGTTATTCTTATCCAGGTCATGAATCTCCACCCGTTCTCCTATTTGCCAACCCTTCTTAATCATAGATATGACAGTTGGCTTATTTAGATGTTTCTTCGTCATGATCTTATCCAGGTTGAGAACCACCTCCTTAGCTTTCTTCTTCCTACCCTCCAAACTTACCTCCATGCCTTCCTAACAAGTATCACTAGTACAGCTCACAGAAACTAAAACTGAGAAACGCACACACCCAACTCCACACGCACTCACACACGAGAAGAACTCGCTCCTCTCACTGAAGGGATTAATAAGAACAGGGAAAGAAAAGAACAAAGGTAGGGAAATTGAGGAAATAGGAACTATCGTTGTTCAAATAACAACAATAGTAAAGGCCACTCACAGGACCTCACCGGAACTCTCCGAGGGAGAGAAAATGGCTCTCACTAGGTTTATACATTTTTATATTTTTATAAAATATCATCATAAAAATGTACATTATCAAAGCATGTATTAATTACATTTTTATAAAATTGTTCCGTTTTAAAGTTTGATGTCCTACAAGGATCAACATGCATCAGGGATCATCTTTAAATCCTTATCTATTTAATATGTTCTTAATCATTTTAGTTAAGTCAATAAAAAAGAAATCTCAAGGTACAAAATTTTTTTTATGATGATATAATTCTTATGGATGAGTCAAGGGAGAAACTTAACTTAAAATTTGAATCACGGATAAGGACTTTTGAAGAGAAGAATTTTTACTTAAGCAAGAGTAAGACAGAATATATGCATTGCAATTTTTATAAAAGACAAGTTTAAAGAGATTTGGAGGTTAAAATGGGAGGTAAAACCATTTTACAAGTGGCAAAGTTCAGATACGTAGGAACAATTATACAAATAAACAATGAAATTAATGGAAATGTTAATCAAAGAGTTCAAGCGGGGTGGTTTAATTGAAGAAATGCTGCTAAGGTTATTTGTGATAGGAAACCACGTAATAAGATAAAAGGAAATTTTTATCGTATTGTTATAAATAGCAATGTTGTATGACAGTGAATGTTAGATTTTAAAGGAACAACAAACAAAGTATAAAGTGGGGTGGTTGAGATGGAGATGTTGAAATAGATATGTTAATATAGAAGATAATACAAAATTCATAATGAGTGTGTAGGATGAAGAGTTGGAGTGTTTCTTGTTGAAGAGAAAATGGTAGAAAACCATTTAAGGTTATCTAAGCATATTCAAAGGAGGTCATTGGATGCACCGATGAGAAGGATAGATCAAAGAGTATGAAGACTTTTAAAAAAGAGGTAGAGGAAAGCCGAAGATAACACTCAATATAATGTTTTTGAAAGAGACCTCTTAAGTAATAATAATTTATATAAAGATTTGATGGTTGGAAGAATACAATGGTGTTGTGCTATCTATGTAATCGACCCACATCTATTAAGACAAGGCTTGTTGTTGTTGTTGTTGTTGTGAAGTGTGATGCAATTTTTCTCTTTTTTCCACCTCTTAATATATACTCCCTTTGTTCCTTTTTATAAGATACAAATAATCGAATTATGTAGATAAAAAAGCTAGTTAAAATTGGTTAAAAATAATACATATGTAAGGAATGCAACTCATTTCTCAAAAACACCCTTATTTATAAAGAAGATAGATGGGATAGAAAGAGTGGAAAAAGTGATAAGAGAAAATGTGTGGGAAAAAGCTAGGAAAGAGACATATAATTAAGAGAAAGAGACATATAAAGACCATTTTAAAAAGTAAAGGATGGAGAAGTGCTTCCAATTTCAACATCCTTATGAGATGCTATGCCTTTTTGAAATTGAAAACAAATGACAAAAATGCCCTCACACTTCTTTCAACCTTCTCACCCACTTCATTTAGTTTTTCGGCATTTCATTGCTGCTGAAATTTTGACATTTCGCCATGAAAGACACTGATGATAAAGTTGAAGTCTGGGATGAAAGAGAGAGAGGGCTAGATGTAATTCGACGGAGGTGGTAAGAAATGTTGATAAAGGTCAGATGGTGGTAAAGGAAAGAGAATGAAACCGAAGGTGGAAATGGTCAAGTGAGAGGGCGTAATCTCTGATGACGGTGATATGTGAGAAGAAAGAAGAAGACGGTGGTGGAGAATCTCGATGGTACCATTGACGATGGTCTGATTTCCTCTTTCCCTCTCCCTTTTGTTCTAAAATTGCACCTCTAATCTCCAGGTCCATGCTGGGTTTGAAAGTCTGATTCCTCTCAGGTGATAGAGAGACACCAGTAGTGAAGAAGAAGGTTATCAAAGATGGTGGTGGTGGCACTACAAAAAATTCGCTCCTTTGTAGTGGTTAAAATGGAGGATTGCGGGTAAGCAAATCGCTACAAAATACATTGTTGCAAACGATTTTTAAGCATGTCAACAAACTCGCTACTTTGTTTATAGTGGTTTTACCAAAACCGCTACATGATGAGTCTGTAGATTAGATATTCTAAGAGAATATTATAGCAATTAATTAACCACTATAACTGTCATTTGAATTTAGGGGATTAAATTTCTTCAAAAAACTTTTTGCAGTGGTTGGGTAACTGCTACAAATATGGCGCCAAATTGTTTTGCCAAAAAAAATTTGTATTGGTTGGCCAACTAATCCTAATTAATTTCAGAAATTTGAAAATATGGAGCCAAATATTTGTAAAGGTTGGCCAACTGCTACTAATATTTGATGAAATCTTAAATTATTGTGCCAAAAATTTAAATTTGAATTTTAAATTCGACTTTCTAGCGTTTGGTTAACTATTTCTAAATGTTGTATAAATTTAAAAAAAAAATTGCTTGAATAATTTTTTTTCAATTTATTTTTCCAATATTATTTTGAATGGTTGTATAATAAATAACAATTTAAATGATAATAAATATTATTTGATGAGAATGAATAAATTAAGTTTGATAAGTATGACTATTATGTTTAATATTGAGAAACGTTATGTGTAGGTAATAATTATTTAGGATCTTCACTTTATAAAATTGAAATTGAAGATGAATATATATTTATTTATGGATGGCATGTTGAAAATGTGGAGGAAGGAAGTATCCTTGAATATCTGTAGAAGGAAAAAAATTAGTATAAGAATTATATGAAGAAGCAAAATAAAAGGAAATGAAATCAATATTTGAGAAAATAATTGACTTTACAAGATCAGCCCTTCATCCAAAAATTTGAAAAAGAAACCAAAAATGAGAGAGGAGAGGAGAAATGGAAAATGTATGAAATGAGGTGTGGTGGTATTTATAGGTATCCAATGAGATGTTTGTAGCAGTTAAGATGACGGTGTTTGTAGCGGTTATGTGATAGTTTACATCGGTTAAGAAATGCTACAAATATTAATTGGAATTATTTTAATATATATATATATATATATATATATATAAATTGATTACTTTACAAGAAGGAAAGGTATATACATTACAGTTATTAAGTAAAAACCGTCACTTTTTAGAATACCATGTAAATACATAACGGTTGTACTTTGTAATCGTCATATATTGTCTTACAAGAATGACGGTTCTTACGGTGAAACCATCATGAAACGTTAAATGAACACATAAACGATTTATCTTCCAACTTCATATCAAAAAAATAACATAGTGGTTTCTCTTAAATAACCGTCAACTAAACGGTCAAAACTTTTCCCCTTCCCACTCTTATGATGAGAATACTATGTACTTCTTTGTTCTTTGATGATCAGTACAAGAACCAAATAGCATTTCATTACCCTACTACTGTGCACGACTATTCTTCTTCAATTTCCAACGTGTGCAACGATGGTTTAAACCTGTTACTTCCAATTTATATAAACTCTCAATTTCCTTATGTTTGTTGTCCTCCTCTATTCTTTCAATTGCCAAGATGAAACACCATGTTGAATGTAATATCCTGAATTTTGGAACTAAAAGCTTAAGATTAAGTCTAAATCAAGTAGACTGCTAAGCACCAATTTAGCAAGAGTCCTAAGAATATCCAAGAGCCATAATAACTTTTAGAGACAAATTTGGAATTAAGTATGAGATTTAGTTCCAATTAGTTAAAAGATAATACCCAATTCCTTTATCTAAAGTCAAATAGGATCTAAAGCCTAACTTAGATCAAAAAAGAAGAAATGGCATCTTGCAAGATGAAATAAAATGGAATAAAAGAACTAATGGTAACTTAGTTAATGTTGCCATAATCAAGGGCAAAAGAGACATTTGCCATTTAAACTTGAGGATAGATTTGGAAATCAAGATGAAAGGCTAAGATTTGTTCTTGAAAAGCAAGAGTAATAAGGAATTTGAAAAAGCAAATTAACTCCCTCCCCTCATGATATTAAAAACGTCCAAGAGGGCAAAATGGGAGAAAGAAAGAGTTTGGTCAAAGTTTCAAAGCAATTTGCAAGAGGACTTTGGTCAACTTGAACTTATATACCAATAGGCATTTGGTCAACATTTCTCCTTCCTTTTTGATGAAACATTTTGGTCAAGATCCTCAAAGGGAAAGAAAGAGAAAAAAATTATAGCAAATACATGCCCATTGACCAAGCCAAAAAGAAAGGAAAGAAGAAAGGAAGAAAAGTCAACAAGTCTTGCATTTTGATTCAACTTGGAAAGTTGACCAAAAAGCAAGTTTACTAGAGGAAATTTGTCAATATAATTCCCTCATTTTTGATTGCCAATTTCGGTCAAGGTAAGAGGAAAGAAGGAAGGAAAGAATCTCAACTTGACTACACCATCCATAGCTAGTTAACTAACCAAGCAACTTTACAAGAAGCCACAACAAAGTGACACATCATCTTTTCTTGCTTTCTTGGGCTCAATTTCATCCAAGTCTTTAAAGTTGATGAGGATTAATGATTTAAACGCCCCACACTCTCATTTACTCTCATTTGGAAGGCCAAAAAGGGAGAAAAACAATAGAAAAGGAAAAAGGAAAGATAAAGAAGAACTTAAAGAAACAAGAAGCAATGTAAGTGTTCTTACTTGATTTTCACCTTCAAAATCACCTTTCTAGCTCTTGAGGCCTTCACAAATGTTGTTCCCCTCACTAAGAGCTATACTTCTATGGTTTTTTGTTTCTCAAGGAAAGGATTTTTGAGCTATCAAAGAAGTGCCAAAGTTGGAGAAACCAAGAACAAGCCCTAGAAAGTGTAAGAGGCGAGTATAAGCTTCAATTTGAACCCAATATTTTTGTGGTTTGGTTGAGTTTTATGGATTTCATGTGCTGCCCTAGTTTTAGTTAATATGGGATTTCTAGGTTTTCATGTAGCTACGATAATGAATATAATGATATATGATGTTTAAAGCTGATACTAGACTAGTTTAATGGTAAAATTGCAAAGTTGATAATTGTTGGTTTGGGGGGCTAGTTTCGGCCAAGTGCAGGGCATGAAGGAGGAGTGTGATTTTGGTGAATTTAAGGTCACCAATGGATTCTCCATGCAAAATTGTATGGGGTTATGGTGTAGTTATGATTTTGGTGAGATTGGATAACAAAAACCTAAATATGGACTTAAGCATAGTGCTATTAGACTAAGGTTTCAGAGAGATAGATTGCTTGTGACGTATTTTTAAATGGCCAAATATTATCCAATGGCCATGAAATCTTCTAGATTGATAGTAGACATCCTAAGTTTTAATATAGAATGCGTTGATTGGATGTCTAGAAAGTAAGTTTTGAACTTTTAAAGTTTAAGCATTGAATCTGGAATAAATCTGGACCAGTGAGGTTGGTCAAAGATTTCTGGAATTTAACCCCTGTAATTGATAGTAGGTGATATTTTTTCTATATAAAGAACTTAAAGAGCTTCGAATAGTTATTTGAACCACCTCATTTGGAGTTCTAGAGATTTAGTTATGAATTATGAAAGTTGACTAATGAAAATTGGCAAACTAGGGTGATACCCAAATTTTAAGTTCTTGAAGAGAACAAGTCAAGTGCAATGGCTTGCATTCATGGCTCTAATGAGTTAACACATAATGTGATTGTATGTCTAGAGCCATAAGATGTTAACAAAGAAGAAATGGAAGGCTTTGCAAGAAGCTACAATGGTCAGAAGAAAAGGGGAACAAGAGAATGACTTAAAGACAAAATGTAATAAAACTTTTCTGACTTGCATTTACTTGATAAGCATGCTTATGTATTGATGTGCTTAATTTCTTCGATGAATGGTATAAAGCATATATGAATAATTGAAGCTATGTTTTTACTTATGCTATGGCCTTAGGTGTAATGTGTATAGCATTGAGCATGCAAGTATGTCATTATGCTAATATGAATTTATATAAGCAAGCATGTTATGTATTAAGCTTGTATCATGTGTGCATAGTTAGCAATATTTGCTACTGATATTCTCTTGAATCTCACTCTTTCTCACACAACTATATAGGTGCAATGAGCACTAAAGAGGAATGCATGAGGTCATGCAAGAGGAAAATGCAATTGTGAATTGAAGATTAATTGTATAAACATGTCTAGTTGAATAGTGTTATTGTTATATATGGTCATCTATGACATGTATGAATATATACTCAAGAATGAAAGAGTATGAATTTGTGAGTTAACTAGATACTACAATTTGCAAGGCTAAATGAATGAACTAAGAACGAGCAGAGAAATACTCTGGTAATTAAAAAAAGGAATTAAGCAACTATGAGTTACTAAGAAGTTATGAACCACTTTATGATGGTTTTTAAAAAAATTTAAATTATTCTGGAGAAAAAACCCACCAACTACAGGTTTGAATCATGTCTTGAGGTTGGTAATTGAAAGAATTGTATAAAGGAATATCGCTTAGTTGTTCGAATTTGCTGCATAAAACTCATTAAATCGATTACGGAAATAAGGGGTTACATTGAAGGCTTACTAAAAAATCTACAGCGTGATCCTCTTCCTCCACCTCCTCTATAACCTCCACCACCTCCTTATTCCCCTTCTCCTCATCCACAACCTCTGCCTCCACCTCTGCCTCAAGTGGAGGTAATAATGGAGCATGCACTATGCATTGGCCATGCAGTGAGGAGGCTGGCTAGATAATTATCAAGTATGAACAGGAAGGCTAATCTCATTTTTTATGAGTGTGAGATTGGCCATAATGATCCTAACGTACTCCCAAATGATTCAAGCCAATCTCATTCTTAATAAATATAAACAAATAAATAATAGTTTTATCGATACAACTGTTAAGTCTTAGGCATGACAATCCAAAAAACCCAACCTTTCCTCTTCTATTTAAGCGTACAAAAAGGAATACACTTAACACTTAGTTTGTTCATATGAAACCAGCCAACATTGTAACCCTATTACTCCTATTGTCTTTTCTGACAATTGAGAGTCATTTTCAGTCGATCCCAACCATAAAAAGCCTTCATCTTACTTCTCAATGATAGCTATGCTAGTTAATACCTTCACACTTGTCTTAACAACTGCCAAGTAAGTTGTTTTTGCTTGCCCTAACTCACATTTTTGTCGTTCGTGAGCCCTAGCTACGTTGCATTCTTTTGATGCTTTGTTCTCCTTATTATTTGATTGAGGTGTCTTTGTGAAGTCACAACAAGATAAAGCATTTAAGGTGATATTAACTTGCTTTTATTTTGGAAAAGCTATTATTGCTTTGATTGAAGGTTCATTTCCTGTTATAGGAAGTTGTCAACTCATTTCTTTGATTGAAGGTTTATTTCCTGTTACAGGAAGTTGTTACTTTATTGATCTTTTTTATATAACTTCTGGAGATATGATCTCTAAGTAAATACATCTCCTTTTTTTGGAAGTATCCATATCTTCGGAAGTTGCTTCTGAAAGTTTAATAGGTGTGATAAATGAATTATTTCTGTGTACCGTGAGAGTCATACATAAACAAGCTCTATGAATAAACTAGTTCAGATATACCGAGAGTCATACATGAACAAGCTCTATGAATGAACTAGTTCAGGTGACGTTGAATTTATTGTTGTGAAGTTATATTTTTTGGATATCCCATTATTGCTCTGACTGAAGGTTCGTTTCCTATCTTTCTATTGAGCAAGTAGCACCAAATTAAAGACTATGAAATTCAACATTGTGATCAATCTTAGACTCTTCAATGTAAGATTGTTTGAGCTACTTGGTCTCGTCTCTATATATATAATAAAATAGTACTTCCCATATCGAGTAACGATACAATTTGGATGGATCAAGATTTCCTAAGCTTTGTGGCTAGAATCAATCTCACTCCTAATCTATATATATATATAATGTAAATATTCACCTATACCTTGTGTCTCTAGAGCAATTAAGCTTGGAAAGCAAAGGAAGGTGGGGTAAAAAACAAATACCCCAATTAGAAAGGGCACAGGGGTTATGCAAATCCTTGAACTTAAGTGTTTGCATATCCCCTTCGTCATTTGTGATAGGGGTATATGTTTTTCCTTAGAGTCTTTTACTTTTCAGGGTTAATTCCTGTGAAGAGACACAATTATATATAAGTCAACAGTTATGTCATCACTTATATATATCAACAGTTGCCATTGATTCTCTCCACAAAGCCTAGAATGTCTTGATCTAACACGTACTGTTTTATTATATATATAGCAGAGGCCAGTTAGCTCAGAAACTCTCACTTAAAGAGTCTTATATCTATTCATCACGATTATTAAATTAAAACAGTCATTTATTGTAAAAGTTCACTGTTCTTAGTTATAAACCATTATTTATGTACTAAATACATAACGGTTTTCTACGTGAGACCATTATTTATTTTTATTAAAAGTCATGGTTCTTACGTACAAACTGTTATGTATGTTACTGAATAAATAACGGTTATAAATTGAGACTATTAGGTATCATGCAAGTATTATCATATATTATAACAGTTGTTTACGTGTGCTCATTAATTATTATTACACAATGGGCAGATCATTGTCTTACTAAACCTCAATACATAACAAGTGTTATATTAGAACCGTTATAATATGTGTGAAATAAATAACAGTTCATAAACGTAATGAATCTGTTATGAGCTTTTATAGCACCCGCATATATGACTGTTCAGAGCTGTTATGTATGGCAGCTAATAACTGTCATATATCGCAATTTTTGTAGTAGTGATAGCTGTGTTATTTGTAGCAGTTCCCCTAAAACTGCTACATCAACTGCTACAAATAATGAAACCCTACTTCAGTCTTCGTGATAGTTTGTAGCAGTTCAAAGAACCTTTTTAACCTTTTGTCTTTTGTAGCGGTTATTGCCTCAAAAACCATAGAAATCACAAGACACTTTGTAGTAGTTCATAGGAACCGCTACAAACTATCAACCTTTTATCCTCCGTAGCGGTTTTGCCTTTCAACCGCTACGAAAGCTGGCACCACATTTTATAATTGTTTATATGATCCAGCCGCTACAAATTACCGTGGCTTACCAGCGAGCCATTTGGCACGAGTCATACTGTCACAAACTTTTAGTTGTTTTTCTAAACACCACTACAAATATTGATATTTGTAGTAGTTTTTTGTAACTGCTACTAAAAGGGTTTTTTTGTAGTGTGGTCGGAGATGGTGAGGCTCGATCGTGAAGGTGATGATGATTTTTGTGAAAATAACAAATTTGGATATGGAAATGACAATTATACATTTAAATATGATCACTTGTAAAAATAGGGAGACAATCATAAATTAATTTCTAGAACTGTATGGGTTTGCCAGGTTTGGATTTGAAAATAACAACTATCCATTTAAAAATGACTATTTAATTGATGTGAGTTTACTAAATTTGGATATGAAAATAACAACTCCGGATATAGAAATAACAACTACACATTTAAAACTGACTACTTGTGAAAATGAGAAGGCAACATAAATTAATTTCTAGAATTGATAAGGGTTTACCAGGTTTGTAAACAACGCCGGATATGGAAATGACAACTATCCATTTAAAAATGGTCACTTAATGGATATGGGTTTACCAAGTTAAGATGTGAAAATAACAACTTTGTATGTGGAAATGACAACCATCCATTAAAAAATGACCACTTGTAAAAATGAGAAGGCATACATGGATTAATTCCTAGGCTCGATTTGGGTTTACCAAATTTGAATTTAAAAATAACAACTTTGGATGGGAAACTAACAACTATCCATCTAAAAATGATCAATTATTTTCACTAGAGCTTTGGCATCGACTGGCCAGCCATTGGAGCTCCAGGGTTTGGGGTATGTCACTAGCTGCTGTCTGATGGGGGTCAATGACCTTCCGGCAGCAATTGACAGTTGCCGGTGGGGGTAGGGGTTACTCTTTTAGAATAAATGTGTGAAAGGCATTTGTGTCATTTCCTTTTAATTTCACAAAAGACAAATAAAGCACTAACATGTTATAGGGATTCTTGAAATTGGAAGCACCTCTCTGTGCTTTATTATAGGAGAGGTGAAAATCTTTTGCACTCTAAGCCTCAAAAGGGGAAACCCTTCATATTATCAAAAAATATATATACATAGATATATAAATTTGAATTTTTTCTAAACAAATTTAATGTCTTAATCACTTCGCTTTAATTTTGGTGAGCTCCCAAGACCCAAACGATACCCAAACTTTTGTGTGTCAAATAAAGAACCAAAGGAAGTACCACTCTGATTCTTGTTATAAGTCTAATTTGACAAAATCTCACAAGCCAAGGAATGGAAGTTGAGATATTTAATATCTTAAATTAATTAACTTTTCCAAATTTACCCATATGTAATATTGAAATTTATATTTTGGATTTCTTACAAAGAGGGAAAAGAAATGTCTATTTTCATTAAATGTTAAAAATCTTGTTTTTCTACCAATACAGAGTTTGTTTAGCGGTATAAGGCCCCCTGCTAAATCCCTCTAGGTCTTAAGTTTGAATCCTAGAGGAGACGCCTATGTTGGAAAGGGTAGCTGAAACCCCAAACTGGATACTAAATGATAATATAAAAAAGAAATCTTGTTTTCTATAATTTAAAAAAAAAATTGCTTTTTAAGCCTTAAAAAAGAGTGGCTTCAAGTTCAAAGTGGCTTGGAAACACCTTTAAAAAATTAAAAGAAAAGGGGTTAAGATGCAAAAATGTCCATGTACTTTACCCAAATGTGCACATGATACATATACATTTTTTAAGTGTAAAAATGCCTATAAAAATTATAAAAAGTTGCAAAAATGCCAGCATTGTTTGTTTGAGCTAATGACCATTACTTTTTAGTGGTGGCCTCACATTGTTTTTACAAGTGTTGATTCAGTAAGGTGCACAAAAGCCCATGCATTTTTACTAAATTTGCATGTAACACCATATACATTTTTTGGATGCAAAAATACACACCAACACTTATCTATGTGTCAATCCCTCCTTCTTCCATATTCTCTCATCTCTATCAATTCTCTCTCCTCTCACTCACCTTTCCCCCCCCCCCTCTCTCTCCCTTCTCTCTCACTGTCTTGCCTGACACTACATGATTAATGGTTTGGTTTTTGCTTTGGTTGTTGCAGGACTATTGTTGAATCAAACTCAAATGATGCGATTTTGTTGGTAATGATTTATGCATGTATGGTGGTTAGAGCTGGTTATCTTAGAATATATTTGTAGAAAAAAGAAATTAACTAGAAGAAATATTATATGGGTTTCTCATCAAGTTAACAATCTAAAAATATCTTTCTTGTTTCTTCCCTCAATTAACGAATGGGAAAATGGATCAATTAGTGCTAATAGTCATGTAGGATGTTTAGAGCTAGTTACTTTTGATATGACATTTTTGCTGTGTATGAAGAAGTTGGTGCATATTTTTATACTCAGGAAATGTATATGGTGCTAGATGCATATTTGAAAAAAGTATATGGCATTTTTGTACTCAAGAAATATATATATGGTGCCAAATCCACATTTGATAAAAGTATATACTCCCTCCGGTCTTAATTATACGACAAAGTTGACTTTTTTAGAGAAATTAAGGAAGCCGATTAAATTACTTTAGAGTGTTTATATTTTTAATATACTTAGATTATATATTAATTTATTAGTCAAATTAATTATTTTGGATAAAAAAATAAAAATAAAAACACTCTAAAGTAATTTAATCGGCTTCCTTAATTTCTCCAAAAAAATCAACTTTATCTTATAATTAGGATCAGAAGGAGTAGTATTTTTGCACCTTAACCTTTAAAAATAATTAGTGTGGCGGCCACAAAACCAAAAGTTCTAAGCATGTGACTTAATTAACAAAGTTGTCATTTTTGCCCCATTTAGATATGTTCATAGGTATTTTTACACCCAAATAATATATATATATATATATATATATATATGATATCAGATGTGGATATGAAAAAAGTGCATGAGAATTTTTGCACTATACCCTAAAGAAAAATCATGATTTAGAGTTGAATTTTTTTATTTGTCAAATATTTAGAGTTGAATTAGAGAAGAAGATATCATAATAATTTTGTGTCCACCTTAAATATGAACATGCCATCATCGATCACTCCGCACATCACACCATTTTAGACAACAGCCAGCTAAGCTCAACTGTGATAGTGTTAAGAGCATTCGTATGTGATGTATTTTATCCTGATGCACTATTTTGTATATTTTTCATGATGTTAATAAAAATAAAATGTTGAAGATGAAGATATATATATATGTGTGTGTGTGTGTGTGTGTGTGTGTGTGTGTGTGTGTGTGTGTGTGTGTCATTTATTAATTAATTAATTGATAACATAATAACTAAAACAGATAAAAAAAAAAAACAATGCTCAGTCGTGCACATAGAAAATAACAGATCCATTCATGTTAATTTTCTGCTGTTATTTTGAGTTTTTGTTGAAATATTGGCATCAGTATCACATAAAATAGAAAAAAAAATGGATAAATACAGGATGAAGGTAAAACTAAATAATACATCAATACCTTTTCCTTTTTTAAATTAAACTGATTTATGTAAAGAAACATGACACAAAAAAATATCGACAAGTGAAAAAAGAGAACATCATGGAATCAGAATTTAGCACAAATGGCGAAACCAAAGATAATCACTGTGTATTGTCCTCCAATAATAATAATAATAATAATAATAATAAAAGAGATAATCGCTGTGAAGCCCAGACGAATAGCTAGAAGCCACCTTCCAACAGCGAAAATGGATAAGGTGGCCGTGGACTGCTCTCCGCCGCCATTTCTGTAAAATAGCTCCTTCGTTCCTCGCTGGCCGAATTGCTTTCTCCCTCGCGCGCCGACATCGACATCGCCGCTTTCTCATCCATTCTCGCCGCCACAGCCGCCGTCAACAGGCTCGGTGACCCCGCGCTGCAATAATTATAACCTTGTTGATTTATCCGAGGCCTCACCATTATACTATCATTTCTCTTGCTCCACCAACGCGGACTCCTATCGGCGCCGGAGATTATTGTTTCCTCCGTCGGGGATGCCTGATTATAAGGACCGAGCTCAAAACCATTAGTAGTTTCCGGTGGCGGCGAAGATATTATCACACCGCCTAAAGCAGCTTCCTCTTCGTTAAACTCTGTCTTCACCGCCGGCATACCAGATGAAGATGACGGGGACGATGACGATATAAGCCGCCGCTTCTTCTCTACCAATTGCTTCTGCTCTTTCTCCAACAAAATTCGAGAGAGCACGTCTGGGTCCTCCACGACTTTGCACAGAAACGCCATCATTTGCTGAGGTCGTTTCTCTGTTGTCTCCAATCTCTTATTCATCCCTTGAAGCTCGTCCTCCAACGATTTCTGCTCTTCCTTCAACCTCGCTATCTCCATCATCAACGCTTCATCTTCCACCTCCTCATTATTCTTCCCCTGAAATAACAACGAGCCACTCCTACTCTGTTTCCTCCTCACAATATTCTTCAACAACTGCTTCTGCCCCCTAAGGAACCACTCGTTCGCGAATTCCCATCGATCTGGATCCACCTTTCTAAACCCCTAATCCATCACACAAAATCAACAAACAACATTCAATCGGCCATAACTGCTTAAATTTATTAAAAATCTAAACCAGTCAAAACAATCTGAAAAAGAATGGGAA
Source organism: Inga laurina (assembly GCA_963855925.1). Taxonomy (NCBI): domain Eukaryota; kingdom Viridiplantae; phylum Streptophyta; class Magnoliopsida; order Fabales; family Fabaceae; genus Inga; species Inga laurina. The sequence goes on along the minus strand of OY979702.1, from coordinate 22,033,908 downwards.
ATTAATTATGATGATGAGGGCTCACGTAGGTGTTTAACTGACGAACGAAGCTGGAGAAGTTGTTGTGCTTGAAATATTCAGGTAGGATGATCCGAGAGAAATCCAGAGGATCGACGACGATGAAGCTATTGTTGGCTCGACCCCAAGTTATGAGAGCGTCGGTGTTGGGATCGTTCACCATATGGAAAGTCTTTATAACGAACGGTGGAATCACGTCGTACTGCTCCATCTCATTAAAGAAGCCGAAACCTAAAAAGCTCAAAACAGAGAGAGAGAGAGAGAGAGAGGGCGTGGTGTTTGTCAGAGTGAGTGTTTACTGAATCTGGGTCTGTTGTTCTGCTAGGCGAGGCGTGGCTGAGGGACATTTCCTTTTTGGGCAATGCAGGAGCATGGTAATATACGGAGGGGACGCATGTACAGTAACAAAAGGGAGCGGGATAACGTGGCATACATCCGGAGGGGTCATGATAATAGAAAAGAGGCACGAGGTTGGGCCCTGGTGTCTTGGTTTTATTTTTAGCGACAGTGAGATCCAAAATACTGAATAAAATATCAGTAAAATGCATGTGAAAAGAAATAATACTTTGTAGAGTTATTTTTATAATATATGAAGTTGTAAAAGACGATTAATTTATTGTTATTTCTTTTTATTGGGATTTTATTAATTTACTAATATTGTTTTTTAGTCTTTGGGTCTCACTGTCATGCTCCCTTTAATTTTTATGATCTTTTTTAGTCCACGTCAGGTTTGGGGGTCAAGATAGTTTGGTTGTGACTTGAGAGGCCAACACATAGATTACACGCGTCTGTTGTGTGCGTGCGAACAAAGTAACAAACCGGCTCTCAATGAGTGAGTGACGTGGCCCCCACTTTGCCCCATTAATTTAATTTATTTTTTGTGATTAGCTGTACTTATTAGTAATTTTAAATTTCTGTGGGCAAAAAAATTAGTAATTTAAAAAAAATTTCATTCAATTATTTAATATTTTATAAGATAAAGTATACATTTAATTATTTATGTTTTACTTGAGGTATGTATTTAGTTTACTCCCTTAATTTTATAAAGTATATTTTTGATCATATAATTCTAATACTTTTAATGTTATTAATAGAAAATGCTGATATAGCAAATTCAAGTGATGATTAATAGCATTTAACTACACAAATTTTAGATATTCTTTAATTTATACATATTTTAAATTTAAAATTAATAAAATTTAATTACACAATCATCAATTAAGTTCACACAATCATCATTTAAGTTAGTTGTATCAATATTTTGTTATTAATGATATTAACAGTGTTAGAATTATAGGATAAAAAATATAGTTTATGTAAACATAAAAAACTAAAAGTATAAAAGTATATTTTAGTCTATTTTGTTCGGATTATAAAAAAATTAATTTTGCCTCACATCCAAAATAAAATTGTAGAGTACTTGCTTAAATACGAAGTATGTTGAAGAGTAATCATGTTAATTTTTTTAAAAAAAATATAAAATAGAAATGGAGAAATGATATTGAATATAGTGTGTGTTTGGTTGGAGTGTTTAGGCATCAAAAAAGCCCGATTGACTGAGTTAAGCTAAATTGCAAATGGGGAAAAATGAGTGTTTAGACATCTGATTTTTCAATTTAGCTTGTTTTCCCATCAGTTTCAAAAATGCTAATTTGGGAAAAGCTCTCAACTGGAGCTTTTTTCAGTTTGCGTTGTAGGAATTTATTACACGAGCAATTATCTATGTAGGAGGAAAATGACTGAGATTTGAATTGTTGCATGTCTTTGTGCAGCTTTACCTAAAATATTTTTTTAGTGTTTTTAACCTTTTAAAATATTTTTTCGATTGTACCCAATGTGCTATCAGACTTATTACAATTTTACCTTTAATGTACTTTTTCAGCTCTAAAAATTACTTTAAAATATTTTTTGGTGCTTTTAATCCCTTAAAATATTTTTCCAGCTATATCCAGTGTGATATGAGACCGATTGCAATTTTACTCCAAATATACTTTTTCAGCTCCAAAAATTACTTTTGAATATTGTATGGTGCTTTTGACCTCTTTAAATATTTTTTTTCAGCTATACCCAGTGTGTTTATCAGACTGATTGCAATCTTACCTTTAACGTATATTTTTAGCTCCAAAATTTACTTTAAAATATTTTTTTTATGCTTTTAACCCTTTAAAATATTTTTCAGTTGTATCCAGTTTTAGGAGACTGACTACAATTTTCCTTTTAATGTATTTTTTTAGTAGTAAAGAGCACCCAAAATTTAGAATACTGGTTTACTAATTTCCACCCACTCTAAAATATTTTTCCGGTAGCACTTAATATTTTAAAGTAATTTTTAAATATTTATTTGCTTTTTTAAATATTTTTCCATCCACTATCTCTTACTATTATCACAAAAATCACTTATGCTTAAATTAATCCAAACAAGTTTTACTTTTATAAAATTCATTTATATAATTGTCAATCTAAACATAAATCATATTACACAATCTGACTTTTACCAAAAATAAGATTACAAAAACCTAAATTAAAAAACTCTATTTTTCCAATCACAATTCCAAACACACACATAATGATTGTGATTATATGCGAACAAGCTGTAGTGTGTGTTTGGATGATGAAGAAAACCGTGATTTAAAAAAAAAAAAAAACAACCCAAACATTTGAAAAAGTATAAAATCACTTTTTTCTTTAAAACTATGGTTTGGGTTCAATTACACAAATACTGCTAGATTATATAAAACCATGGTTTTGACTGTAAACCATGATTTTTTCATAAGATATCTTTTTATCTTTTCAGAAACTATTTTTTAAAATCTAATCTCTAAAAATTATTTTCCATTTCTTTTTAGAAGTTATTTTCGAAAAATTAATTCAAATACACTCGTATTCTTTTTAGATAGGTGTTGGCAGGTGAGAGGCTGGCCAATGGCGTGAGAGGACGAAGGGCAGGTGATCGCTAATTTGTGGGGCCCAAATCGGGGCCTAGATTAGCTGAGTCGCAAGTCTGATTCGAGTGTGAGTGGCGATGTGTTATTGGCCCACGTGTACGCTCTTCCATTCCTTGTGTCTGGTAGTGCCGTAGTGGTGTTTCGACCTTGGGGAGCATATTCATTCTTTTCCGGTCAACGCTTCCAACCCCTCCCTCTCTCCGACAACTCACCCCACCGTCAGTACTCAATGAGCGACCAGCCAACCCGTCGTTTACGGGTGTGTTTGGGATAACGATAGAAAAAATAACTTATATAATTTAGGTTTATTAAAAAATGACTTAATAAATAAACCAATATTTATAACGTGATTTATGTTTGGATGAGCGGTTGAATAAGTGATTTTTCATAACTCAAAATGTGTTTGGATTAACGATTTTTATAAGTGCATTTTTAAAAGTAAAAACTTGAAGGGCATTTGTATATTCTTCAAATTTTAAATAGATTATATATACGATATCCAACAGTAACAATATGATATTAGACAAATTATATATTTGTAATGGACTAAAAGAAACTCAACAAAAAATTTAATATAGAGATTTTTTTTTTAAAAAAAAAGAAAATTCGGATCAGGAATTCCGAAAAATTTTCCGTCCTGTTCAAAAGGGAAATTCTCTGCATCGGAATCGGAAATAAAACTCCTTCTCGAACACTTTTTTGGATTAGGATCGGAAATGTGATTTCCCAATCTCAAACAATCCTAGAATCATATTCAAGCATTTAAATAAACCTAAAGGTTTTACATAATTATTTATAGACATTTTTTTGATTGAAATATAGGAAAACAAAAAAGGGTAGGGGTTGAAAAATATTTTGGCGCCCAAAGGCGTCAATATCATATCAGGATAGGGAGGTAGAGATATGCCTGCTTTTAGTTTTTGAGTCCACCCAAAATGAACAAAAGATACAATTAGTGGTCCCACCAGGAATGTCCATGCGGTGCAAATTGGTTTTTGACCAAAAAAAAAACTAGTGGGATAAGTAGGTAGATGGGGCTTTTTAAAAACGTGACCCAACTTAAAAATGCTCATCCAAACACTCAAAAAAGAAAACCCGTTTTAGTTGGGCTTTTTCTCAGCAAAAACGGGCTTATTTGGGAGAAAAAGTGGTACCAAACACACACGTAAAACCTCTGTGTGTTTGGATTAACTTTTGAGAATAACTTTTATAATTTACGAGGTAAGTGTGTGAGAGGAATTTTGTCTCGATTTACACAAACTTAGATTTAGGAAATTTCCAAACAATCACTAATAGGTACTCCTACAGTATTGTTTACACGGGAGAGAGAAAAGAAAAATTTTAGTCATATGTACTGGATAGTGCGAGAAAATTTTTATATGAATGTATAATTTTATCTTTCATTTATTATTGTATTAATTTTGTTTTTATGAGTATAGTGTATATCGTCTTTAGTTCTATTTATAAGTTTTTTTTATTGCGTAAAGTGAACTGATAGTTAAAAATAATAAATGAGTCAAAAATGTTATGATTTTTCATATATGTCCCTATTTATGAAAAGAATATAGGAAAGAGAATAGATAAAATGTATGAAAGATAATTAGTATAAGATATGAGAATGAATGAATATTTAATAAAGGTAAAATAGAAAAAAGAAGCATACATTTTTAGACAAAAAGTGAAAGTTGTTTATAAAAAAGACAAGCCCCATGAGAAAGAAAGTTGCTTATAAATAGAACCGGAGCAAGTATTAAATAAAAGTAAAGTTAGAAAGTTGTTGAATTTTATAAAAGAGTTAATAGAGTTTAAGGTTTTTCTTAATCTGTGTGAAACATGCTGAAAGTACTGTAAGTATAAGATCAAAGGAGTGTTTAATTTAATTAAATAATTAAATTAATTTTTTTTGGTTTTTTTAAAACTCTCTTTACACTTTTGCATTGGCACTATCCATTCATAGAAAATAATCTCCTTGTGTAATTAATAGTGATAATTGGGCTTCAACAATGTACTTTCCGTTCAAGGTTCTGACAACCATGGGGCACAACTGATTTAGTTTGTGTTTGGAGTCCTAATTGGAGGGGTCAATTGGGCTTATTTTAACCTTAAGCTCAATAGGTGGTTGAGAAAAAAAAAAGTACATATTTGTTTGATAAAATGAGCAATTGGGCTTATGGCAAATTGAGTACTATTCACATAAGATTGGGTAAAGCTCAATGTTGAAGCTTTTATCAAAAGCTCAATTGGAATATATCTCATGGTCCCACGTTTTTTTTTCTTTTCTCTCTCCCTCCTGCAATTACAATTAAGGGTGGATATTCTCTCTCTCTCTCTCTCTTGCCTGCAATCAAAATATTTTTTTCAGTTGTGTTTAGTGTGTTATCAGACTGATTGCAATTTTATCTTTAATATATTTTTTTAGCTACAAAAATTAATTTAAAATATTTTTCGGTACTTTTAACCCCTTAAAATATTTTTTCAATTGTACACAGCGTATTATCATACTGATTGCAATTTTACCATTAATGTATTTTTTCAGCTCCAAAAATTACTTTAAAATATTTTTTTGTGCTTTTAACCCTTTAAAATATTTTTTCAGTTATACCCAGTCTTAGGAGACCTACTAAAATTTTACCTTTAATGTATTTTTTTTAGTAGTAAAGAGCACTCAAAACTGAGAATACTGATTTATTGATTTCCACCAACTCTAAAATATTTTTCCAGTAGAACCTAATATTTTAAAGTAATTACTTGATTTTTTAAAAATATTTTTCCAACCACTATCTCTTACCATTATGACAAAAGCCCTTATGCTTAAGCCAATCCAAATAAGTTTTATTTTTACAAAATCCCAATTGACAATCGCCAATCCGAACATAAATCACATTACACAATTTAATTTTTACCAAAAATAATATTACAACAAACCCAATTAAAACAAACCCAATTACCAATCATTATTCCAAACACACCCTTAATTCGTCGTTGATATTCAGCCCGCTAAATTTGTCAATTGCATCCATATGTGCAGGTGCTCTAGCTATAGGTGCTCTAGCTAAAGGAAATTGTGCATCTTTGACTCTCAATCACCTAGAATGCATCTTTGACTAGTTTTAATTCTGAGCTCTCCAGAGGAGCCTGTAGATGACTAAAACTAGTCCTCTCCATCAACATTAGATTATTTATTCATGCAGAATTTTAGCCAGCCTTATAATTCTCTTGCGGAGAACCTGTTCTAAAACTTGAACTTGATAACAGACTTCTGGAATGTTCTAGTTTCCCAATAGTCTCTAAAGACCATAGTTATCTGATCCTGACTAGACCGGTTGAATCAAATCGGAAACCTACCAACTGGCTTGTAGACCAGTCTGGGTCAAGTTTTTAATTTTTTAAAAAAAAGTCATTTTTTTTATTTTTTTCTTTAGAATTTCATACTAATAAACATAAAATCTTCCATTTCTCACCGGTTTAGCTCCGGTTTGAATCTGATCTAACCCACTGACCCTTAACCCAGTACCCCAGCCGGTTCACTGACCGGTCCGGATTTAATTACCTTGCTTAAGACACATTGATATTTGATAAAGCTACTTGTGGCAATGTTGAGAAATGGTAGTTGTTCCTTGGTCACTACAAAAAAAAACTATCATTTAGTAGCGGTTAAAAAGTTGTATTTGTAGCGGTTCTAACTGCTGCCAACAACATTAGTAGTGGTTGAGCAAACCACTATCAAATTCACTGTTGCAAATGTATTTGTAGCGGTTAACAAAACCACTATCAAATCCACTATTGCACACGTGTATTTGTAACAGTTATTAGTAACTGCTACTCAAGCAAACAACCCACTACTAAATTTGTAGCGATTTCACCCCCACCAGCTACCATATCCACTATCGATAAGTCATCTTATGCAACATTTGTAGTGGTTTTTTAACCGCTACAAATATGGCGCCTATGGCGGGAAATGAAAAAAATGAAAATTTGTTTTCGTGTTTGCAGCGGTTATGGAACCGTTACAAATTTGGAATTTGGCGCTAGAAATTTAATTTTTTTATTTGTAGTGGTTTTGTTGCTATGAACCACTACAAAGATTTTGTGAAATATTTTAAAAGATTGTACAATTATTTTTCTCCACTTTTATAATATGGGATTGAATAATTTATTATTTCAAAAATTTAGCTGATAGTAATTATTATGTATAAAGAATTATTTAATTAAATTGCTATAGTATAAATTATATATTTGTAATATTATTCAGAATATGTAGGTAATAAGAAATTATTATATTGTCTACTACAATGTAATTATCATTTTGTAAGGAAAATAGGAAATGGTGTGAAAAAGTCCTTCAATATCTGAAAAAAAAAAGAGTAAGAATAAATATTATGTGTAGGAAAAAAACATTGAAGTGGAAGAATAAAAAAAATTGTTACCATATTTGATCACCTTGTTCAGATTCTTAGCTCTTAGAAAAATATTGTTAAATGAGAGAAAACGAAAGAGAGGAAGAGTTGAAAGAAATGAGGGGGTGTTTGAAATAAGGTGTGGTGGGGGTATTTATAGGGATCTGTGCAACACTTGTAGCTGTTAATGTGACTGATTTTGTAGCGGTTGTAGTCTTTATTTGTAGCGGGTTTTATAATTGCAGCGGTGTTTTTTTGTGTTTGTAGCGGTTATAGAACCGATACAAATAATGCACAGATTTTTTTTAAAAAAATATATACTTCCAAGGCTTACAAAAACAAAGGCATATAATTTGTTTAATTATTCATTCTCGCCATCCCTTTATAAATTATGTGAAGAAATTGTTGGTGTGGTGGTATTATTTTGTAAAAAAATTAAATTCAAATAATGTGAACTTAAAAAAATGTACCGAGTAGAGATAAATTGTCACCGCCTTCAGGGAATAAGTTTTCAAAATTGGCGGGCTGAAATGGCTCACTCTCGTAGGCGATGTTATCGCCATCACCCTATTGTAAAGGTCTCGAGGCTTTAAATGACCTACCATGTGCCAATCCCTATGCCTCTCATCCTCGACATAATAAGCCTGGTGTGCCTTTAAAGCAAGAATATACAACTCATCATCTACAGAATGCCCAGTGTGGATTGGCCGTGAGAAATTTACTGATGTGATGCCTAAGTCGTCAGTTGTGAGTCCCTGAGAAGTCGTTGTATTTGCTTACTGTTAACTCGTAGAAATTGATAACATTCTAACACATTTTCTTGTCTATTCACTTACTTTTAAGTATAAATTGTGCATATATAGAGGAAAATGTGATAGAACAAAAGAAAAGTCCAAGTCATGAGTTAAAAGCATATAAGTAAGATTATCCATTCAAGTTAGAGCTTATGAAGTGTCTCTTGTAGGTAAAGATGACAAGTGCTAAAGCTTTCAAAGACCAAGGAATAGCTCCATACACCATGAGGGAAGCTGCTGTGTTGTTGGCTTCAGCCAACAATACATGTTCTGAAGCCAATGGGAAATTGCATTCACCGTGTCATATACTTCAGCCAACAGCATATGTGCTGAAGCAGCTGAGGTCAGAACTTACTGTGTCATATGCTTCAGCACCCAACCCTTAGCTGAAGCCAACCAGGACCAGAACTTACTGTGTCATAAGCTTCAACACACACGTATGTGCCGAAGCATACGACAGACTATGCAACCATGCGTTTTACTTACTGAAACGCATGTGGAGGGTATTTAAGCAAGGGATAGGCCGAAATTAGGTCATGCTTCAGTTTTTAAGTGTTCCTAGGAGTTGGGTGTGCTAGGGTTTTACCCATTTGAAGAGTATTGAGCTTGGGTTGAAGTTTATAAGAGATTTTGGGCTCTAATCCTTGGTTTTTATCATTCCTTTTCTCTTTCTTTGCTTAGTTTTTGATATGGTTGTAATTATTCTATATATTTATAGCTCTTTCATGACTATGTGTAGCTAGGCACCTCATTTTAGAGTTGTTTTGAACCCTTGTATGGATTAAGTACTTATTTTCCCCTTTATATTTATGATTAATGAAGAGATTATAATGATTTTACTCTTTACTTAAAGCTTCTTGTTGATTAGCCACCAATAAGATTGTTGGGTTCACTTGATCAATGCTTGAGAGGGCTAGAGTAAGTGTAGAACTTGAGTTAAATCGTGTGAGAGCTTGAAATTTGTGAATTGAATGGATAGCTTTGTTAATGAGGTGGAGATACACTCATTGACCTCACATAGCCAAATAGGATTTGCAATGAAATCAGGGTTTGATTAGTTAATTAAGAGATTAATGAATTAATTAAACTATACATCTATTTGGAGACTTGAGAGAGCACTTATAGGTAAATTAGTATCCTTGGTTAGTATAATCTTTCATTAAGTAGCATATGTTAGGGGGATTTAATGAGTGTTTTTGAAATACAAGGGGGATAAACAAAATACAAGGGGGATAAACAATCCTAAGCTTCATTAAATACTTGAATTCAAAGAATCATTGCTTTTATAAATTTTCTGTTGAAAAATAGTTTTAAATTTCTTTTTCACCCAACCAACATGTTTTGTCCCAACTTGATCAATTTCAAATGAATCTATTCAACCTAATTGAACACATGATTGCATTTGTTAGTTCGTTTTCGTCGTAGTCCTTGTAACCCCCTTCGATAATCAGGCCGGGATTAGCGTTTAAGCACATTTAATTATCGAATAAGAAATCCGGGACAATTAAAAACTTTTTAAAACACCTGTACAAATGGATCTCTATTCATTAAAACAAATGGCCTGTTTGGTCTGTTACATATACAATATCAGAGTAAGCACAATTCCTGACGTTCAACCGGGATAATAACATTAATCCAAAGGTTTATACAGGGCATCATTGCCCATCTCGGTATCCATACTGGGGATTACACAAAACTATACCACTACAATTCTATTCAATATGTATACATTTATCCAAAATGATAACCAGTTCAATATAAAACCAAAATATATAGCTAAGACTACCGCTGACAGTCCTAATTGTCCTTTGCCACTAGCTTGCGTTTCGATCCACTTGCCTTGTCTAAAAATGTTATTTGGAAAGAATGAGATTCTAGAGAATCCCAATAGCAACAATTTATTTATATGATGCATATATACAAAGCAAGTCACATATATCACAATGCAGCAATCAATATTCGAGATCGGGTTTTCGCCACGTTCCCTTCACTATATACGAGGTCGGGCTTCCGCCACGTCTCCTTCACTTTTACTGTAATCGAGTCCGGGCTTTCGCCATGTCCTCTTCACTTTCACTGTATTCAATGACTAATGCAAACAAGCAATGCAATATACATGATATAGGATAAAGTGTTATTACCTTTGTCTTTCCGTTCTTGCTTAGACGTATGCCTTCTATACTCCGGGCAGATATCAAATCCTAAAGTCATTAAGGACGATAGGTTAATACTTATTCCAATACTCAAATGACTTCAAAACACTTAGTTTTGGTTATCAATAATGACTCTTAAGAAACTACAATTGGCTCTAATAAAGGCTCTAAAGGATTGGGAAACACCGGGTTGGAAACCACTTTTCAAAATCCCAAAGTGCTGAAAACAGGGGGTTGGCTGTAGCCAAGAAACCTCTGGCTGCGGCCAAAACACGCATAGAAGGTTTCTAGCTGCAGCCAAGAATTTCTGGCTGCGGCCAAAACACGAATAGAAACTTTTGTGCTGCAGCCAAGGCAACTTCAGAAATTCATAACTAATTCTAGAAAAATCAAAATGAGGTGATCTTAAAGCTCATTGAAAGCTATTTAAGTGCTATTTACCAGAAAAATATGCACCAATACTGGAAATCACCACAAAAATACAGATTTCAAGAAAAGTCCACACTGTTCCAGAATTGTTCCCAGATTTAACATCAAACTTTGGACAGTCATAACTCCTAGCCCAAAAATCGAAATGACACAAAAAATATGTCTATTTTGAAGCTTGAGATGTGAAATTTAAGACTAGAAATTTTCATAATTTCCCAACACCATTTTCTATTTTAAAACGTCCGTGCAAGACCACTGCCAGCACAGAGTTTTTCACTGACCAAACTTGCAACTTTTCAATCCAAGTTTCCAATCAACTTCTATCTATCCAAGATACATTTCAAAACACCATATCCATGACAACAACTACTCAAACACCACAAGACCCTAATTTTCGAAAATAGGGTTAAATTCCCATAAATTCCAACTTAACCAAATGACCACAAAACTTATATCAAAATACTCAACTCACTCACCTCTTTAACTTTTTCCAAGGAGTTCTTTGATTTTCCAAACTCTATATTTCTTTGAGAGCTCAAATCATCGCCAATGGCAAATCTAAAACCATAGAATTGAAGCTCTCAACACAAAGAACAAGATTGAAGAAGGGAGTTTTTCCACTAGAGGTCATTACAAGGGTCAAATGGCTCACCTATTTCACCAAGTTCTTCCTCCTTCTTGGGCAGCCATAGAAGCACGCATGAGAGAGGGAGAGGAGAGATGAAGAGTGATGAAATGATGGGAATGAAGGCAAAAATTCTGCCCATCCTTTGCCCCATACGCATAAGAGAAAGGGAGAGAGAGAAAAATGAGAGATTGAGTGTATGGAGGGAGAAGGAATAATCATTCTTTGACTCCCATACTCCATTCAGCTAAATGCAAGGGAAAAGGGAGAGAGAAAAATCATTGCACCATGCCCTTGACTTCTCCAAACACTCCACCATCAAGTAAGCTTGCCACTTGTCACTCCCTCATACAATCTCCTCCTAATTAATCCTCCACTTAGTTACACTAACCAATTCCATTAGTCATTTAATCACACATCTCATTTCCTCTTAGTTAGTAATTAATTTCCCCATTAACCACCAACTTAGAGCCAATAATTCCATTCTTTAAATTTTCCATCAATTATGACATATAAATTAATATTGCCACCATAACACATAATTATTCCACTTTAATTCGATAATTATCCTCAATAATTATCCTTAACCCTTAATCGCAAATTGGGGCATTACAATCCTCGTGGGAACGATCTTTACTCATTACTTTATTACTTGCAACCCATATGCTTGCGGAAGCTAAACAGCGAACAAGTTTTTGGCACCGTTGCCGGGGACTATTGACTAAAGTCTTTTGAGTTAATTAGTGTAATTGTGTGCTTGATTACACTTGAATCCTTTTCCTCTTCTTGTTTCATTTTCATAATTTACTTTGTTTTTAAGTATACTTATAGCTATAGTTCTTTTTTGTATTTTTCTTAGTTTAACCCTATTTGTTGATAAGTTTGATACTCGTTGTGAGATTTTTGAATTGTAGGTACTTGTGCTCCATTTGCAAACTGATTTGGAAGTAGTTCTTGACGGAGTTATTGAAGAGTATTTTTCAGAAGATTTTGAAACTGAACCAGAGACTACACCTCAAGTGCAACCTATCCAAAGACCTGAACCTTTACCGGCACCAGAGCAACCGATACTATCGCCTCGTCCTCATCCATATTACAATATAGCCAATCCTAATGATAATGACTTAGAGCACACTTTGGATGAGTACATGGAGCAAGAAAACTCTACCTATCAATCTAGCATCCATTTTCCTGCTATCCAAGCTCAGAATTTTGAGTTGAAGCCAATCATGCTTTAAATGCTCCAAATGATTAGCTTGTTTTTGGGAACTCAGAATGAAGATCCTACTGACCATTTGACACGCTTTGTACAAGTGTGTGAAAACTTCAAGTTTCATGGAGTAACTTCGGATGCACTTAGATTGCGACTCTTCCACCTATCACTTGACAAAAACGCAAGAGCTTAGCTTACCGCTCTACCTCCTAACTCAATCACTACTTGGGATGAAATGGCATCCAAGTTTAAAGCAAGGTTCATTCTACGGGGTAGACGGGCAGTTCAAAGAGCTGAACTCTTAGGTTTCCAACAACAGCCTGGTGAACATTTTCATGAAGCATGGAGAGATTCAAGGAGTTGTGGCGTAGTTGTCCCAATCATGAACAGAAGACCTATGTCTTACTTGAAGCCTTTGCAGTCGGATTGGATGTGCCCACTTCCAATATGATCAACAATGCCTCTAATGGTGGAATTGTCAAGGTGAGAGTTTGTGATATCTCATAGTTGTATGAGGACATTGCTTCTAGTTCCTTGCAACAATATGAAAAATCATGTTCTAGCTATAGAACATATAAGGAACCAAGTCCTTCGAGTAGTTCCAATGTGTCTAAAGAAATTGCTGCTCAACTTGAAGCACTTGCCAAGCGATTTGATCAACTCGAGTTGAAAATGGAGAAAAATTATTCTAAGCAGGTGAATGATATCCAAGCTCCAAGTCCTTCTTGTGAAATATGTGGAGAAGCTCACTCCTATGAAGAATGTTATCATACTATGGTTTGTGAGTTATTTGAACAATAATCAAAGGTATCCACGTGGCAACCTTACTCTAGGACCTACAACAAAGGTATGAGGGATCATCCCAACTTCTCTTGGAGAAATGGACCTAGTAAGAATCCACTTAATCACTATGCCTCTACAAGTAAGCCAATGAGTCAACCAGGCTTCAAGCAACCACAAAAGCCACAAGAGAGTGATTTTGAGACAAATAAACTCTTGAGGCAAATTCTCAAAGGTCAAGAAAGCTTAGTTGGCACAGTTTCTCTTCATGACACGGCAATCAAGAATCTTGAGATACAAGTGGGACAAATTGCGTCACACTTAAGTGCTCAACCAAAAGATGGTCTTCCAAGTGATACTATTCCTAATCCTAAGTGAGAAGTTATAGCGGAGTGCAAGGCACTTACTTTGAGAAGTGAGAAAAAGTTGACGGAAGCGCCAAGCTCAAGCAAGGTTAGTAAAGAGTTGACAGACCATGCTATTATTGAGATTGATAGCAATGAAGTTCTTGATGAAGAAATTGAAGTTGAAGAAGATAAGAACAAAAAGGAAAATCCAGTTAAGGAAAACCATGATAACATAGTGAGAGGAAAACAATGTTCTACCTAAAAATGTGGATGAGAAGAAGAGGAAGACACACACTTCTCCTCCAAAATATGTTCCACAGCCTCCTTTCCCTCAAAGGCTTAAAAAGCATCAAGACGATGGTCAATTCAAGAAATTCATTAAAATGTTCAAGCAACTTCACATTAATATACCCTTCACTAAAGCTTTGGAGAAGATGTCTAAATATGCCAAATTTATGAAGGATGTCCTTTCTAAGAAGAGAAGGTTTAATGAGTTTGAGATGGTCGCTGTAACTAAGAGCTTTACTGATGTTATCAAGAAGATTCCACCAAAGTTGAAGGATCCTGGAAGTTTCTCTATCCCTTGCCACATTGGGGATAAATTCTTGGGAAGAGGATTGTGTGATCTTGGCGCAAGTGTGAACTTCATGCCTCTATCTGTTTTTAACAAGCTAGGGTTAGGTGAAGCTTAGTCGACTACCATTACTTTACAACTTGCTGATAGAAGTATTTCTTACACTAGAGGGATAATTGAAGATGTGCTTGTGAAAGTAGACAAGTTCATTTTTCCTGCGGACTTCATTGTTATTGATTGTGAGGAGGACCAAGATACTCCTATTCTCTTTGGAAGACCTTTCTTAGCAATTGCTACAACCCTAATCGATGTTGAAAAGGGTGAAATTACCATGTGAGTTAAAGATGAGCATGTTACCTTCAATATGCACAAGCTAATGAAGACTCCCAATGAGGCTAAGCAATGCTTCCAAGTTGACATGGTTGAGCAAGTTGAGCAAAAGGAATTCAAGAATCCAATTCATAATGGGCTTGTTGATGCTTTGTCATTACAAGTTCAAATAGAGGGTCAAGCGGTAGAAGATGGCATGGGTGTCTTGAAGGCTACACCAACTAATGTTGGGAGTCAGAATGACTATTTGAGAGCCAACAATCTACTATTGGGTGTAACTTCACCGTTAGCCATTCAACAAGAAGAACGTCTTTTGGAAATTCTACAAGTATGTAAAAGAGCTACTGAATGGGCGATTGATGTTGTGAAGATACAAGCATGGTTGAGCAATGAATACCATAAGGGATTTCAAACTAGTGGCCATGGATTAAAGAATAATTGCAGTGGAGAGGTGGACCATCAAGTTTACATCTTACCTGTAGATGATGTGACTTGAGGAGATGAAGAGTTAGGCTAAAGACTATAAAATAAGTGCTTCTTAGGAGGCAACCCAAGTTCTAAACTCACTCCTGTCATTTTCAGTGTTTTTGGTAGTTTTTATGTTTGATCTTTGTGTTTTGTAGGAAGGAAAGGTACCCAATAAGGAATGACCAAAGCTGATGCAAAGGAGGGATTTCCTGGGTTAGAGCATGAAGTTGGTGGAAGGATATGGGAGATACATTTCAGGGAAGTCCACTCGACTATAAACTTATATAATAGATTTTAGAAGTGCATATATGATTATTGATCAATTCTGGGTAGTACTGAAGCTACCTGAGAAGGTGTTTGATGCTAACTCTCATTCGAATTATGGATGACATGAACTTATGGTAGTGGTATTTAAGGTGTTGAAAAGTATGTGAATATAGTGAGTTTTATCATTACCCTTATATTCATGGTGCATTTTCTGTGTGGAAGAGAGTTTGGATGTGCTGAGCTGATTTTGATGTTTGAATGGATGCATGAGACTTGTTTGATGGTGTTTGAATGAGTTTTGGGGTCTGTTTGTGATGTTTGTTTTGGGGTTTAAATCTGTCAATAATTGCCTTTAGCACACTTGGTGTATGCTGAAGCCAATTTGGTGTTTTTCTGAAGTATTTTTGCTCACTGTGTAATGTGCTTTGGCACATAGGGTGTTGGCTGAAGCCAAAATATGTCTTGCGTGAAGGCATGCTCTCTGTGTTCAATGCTTCAGCACACAAGATGTGTGCTGAAGCCAAGTTCTCTTACATAAAAGAAGCACTTTCTCACTTTTTGTGTTCAATGCTTCACCACACTCATGTGTGCTGAAGCCAAGTGTCCCTAAAAAATAATAATAAAGGTATCTATATACATATACTGGTACAAACGTATAGATATATATATAACATATAATAAAAAAAATCTATATACACAATTTTCCATTGTTATGTTTTAAAAATGTTTCTAAAAAAAGAACTGTTTAGTAAATAATATATATATATATATATATAAATCAAAATTCAGAAAATCATAAAAATATATATGTAGTAGTCTTCCCTCTTTACCCTTCAATCTTTCATTTTATTCCCAACTCACCTTTTGAATCTACACTACAATTTCAATCACATTCATCCCTAATTTAAAAATCTAAATCCTCAATTGTAAATCTCCTCATCTATCAAACCCTAATCCCTTCCTCTCTTTTTCACTCTCCACAATGCCATCCTCCATCTTCAATGGCCGTCATTCCTATTGGTCACTTCACTCTTAGCTCTATTTTCCACTAATCTCTCCCCCTCAATCCAGATCCATCATCCCAGTTACTCACTGTTGACCCTCATCACATATCTGTCTTTGGTCCTCCTCTGTCGTGCTCTCTCTCTCTCGCCTCTATCTCTCTCCGTCACCGAACACCCTCATCATCGCCTCTCATCCCTGTAGACTACTCTCGGCTTCCACTCACAGATCCGCCGCTCATCCTCCTCATCCGTCTTTATCTCTCTCAGCCAACACCATTCTCTGCAACTCCTCTGCCGCAACACCTTTCTCCCATCGCTCTCTTCACCGTTCATCTACCTTCCATCTTCTATCGCCCTCAATTACCTCTGCCATAGTTCTCTCCTTCTCCATCATTCACTCACTTCGACATCACTGTCGCACAACAACCAACCTCATACAAAGCCAAACCCTAGCCATCCAATACTGTCTAAAAATCTCAGCTGCAGCTCCCCTGTTTTGGATTTGTTGCCTCCGATAGCAGCATCCTTCAATCTTCATCCTCCTTCCATCTCCGTCACTCTCTCACACTACCACTGTCAGCCCAACCTTCAACTACCATAGCCACCCTATTCATCTTTCATCATTCCTGCCTTCTATTTTGGTATCTCTATTGTTTCCATTTATGGCTGGAGTTCAACGCTCACATTGAAATTGGAAAATCATAGCTTCATTCATTCTCGGTCCTCTATTTCCTCAGTCATCTATTTCGGTCTTCCATTGCTCCCTCAACTGTCTATTTGCTTCAATTGAGGTAACTCCTTTTCTGCTCTGTGTTAGGTGTTTTAGCAGTTTGGCAGTTTAGAGAGGGATTTGTGATAATGATTGATTACCTGTAGGAAGTAATAGAACTTTGGTTTGTACTGGGAAATTTGGGATAACATGGCAGTCGATTTTGGTTCTGTTTGATTCCAAGAAGTGTTGAATGCTTGAACTGATAGGGTGGATATGTGGATTATTGTAATGCTTGGCTTGTTGTAGTAGTTGCTGAACTGAAAAAAAAAAACATTGAGTTATTAATTTCCTAGTTAACTTGGTATATGTCTGGCTATCATGAGAATAAAAAAGCAAAAAAAAAAAGAGAAGTCAATTTCAATTCTGTGACTTGTGGTTGCTGTGAATGGGGTTTTCAAAAAAAGGGGGGGGCCCAAAAACTTACTTATGAAACGCTATTTAACTCTTGTTATAGATTTAGATATAAGTTTATGTAGAAACCACCCTTTTTCATTGTAATTCCAAGTTTGCAGAATTTAGAAGTTAACTTCACTGGGTTTAAATTGGAAATTGGTAAGATGATGAATTGTGCATCTTTGAAAATGTGTTTCTTGCTAGCTTGCATAAATTGAGTAATGTTGGAATTGATGCTCTGTCATGAGATAAACACTGTTGAAATCTAGGCTTGAATTAGATATGTGGTTTGAGGTTTAGTTGGGTGCTGGCTCTAACTGAAATGCATGATTTTGCTAGCTCTCCCTATGGTAACATGCTTCTACACGTATTACTTAACTGAAAACTTCAACTTGAACTTTCATTATCTGAAAAGATAAACTTTTCTAATTGAATCTGTTGCTGCTAGTTCGTTGTCAATGATTGCCTGTGTTAGATAGGTCATGGCTGTGTCAAATTTTGAAAAAGGGTTGCAAATATGATTGGCCACATATGTCTTACTTTGTTCTTGACTTAAGTGAATAAATTATGAAATTCTCTGAGTGATTGGATATTATTTCAAAGATTTGAACTTCATAAAGGTAGCCTTTAAAGATCCTTGTACACACTGATGCATAAAGACACTAATTTGGTGTCTTGTAAATTTTGGTCTTTAAAGGATTTTTGGGATTTGTTGGCTACATACTCAAGAATTTCTAAACTTTGTTTGCTTGAATCAATTGCACCAATGTTAGCCATCATGTTGTAAACTGGTTTTGATAGCTTATCCAAATTCATTTATAGAGTTAAGAGGCAGTGAGGATAGGATTAAGTTTGGAATCATAGTCGTTAGTCTTGGTTTAGTTAGAATTCAAGTTTGTGGGTATTTTTCCTTTGTTTTAGGATAATTTTGGTCAAGTTTCTTTCTTTTTGTTTGATTTAACTGTGTTGAGTCTTGTTTTGTGTGTGTTTTGTATTTTTTTAGGACTGTTATAGACTAGTGCTTCTTTATTTTGTTTGAGCTCCAGTTAGCCCTATGATTTACCTGCTATTAGCTTGTGTTTAGTGTGCATATTCTCGGTGCCTGTTTTGGATTGGTATATTTTAAAATTTGGCATATGAATGAGAATGCTATTGCAGGACATTGAATAGTTGATGCTTGGTGCTGGCCACTGATGGCCAATACTCTTTGACACTCTTGTTAATATGTGCACATGAGTGTCCTAGCTACTGATGGCTAGTTTGAGTGGTTCATATAATTGTCTCTGTCTGATGACTTACTTGCTGCGATTGTTAATTTCTTAGCTACTGATGGCTAGAGATGACCTCTTTTCCTGGTCTTGGTTAGGCTACTAAGGGCCTAATTTTTGTTAAATATTGAATGGTGTAAATGATGTGAATATAGTGTTGTACAGGTGCTGGCTATTTTCTCTCCCTTACTTTTAGTTGACAATGAGGACATTGTCAATTTTAAGTTTGGGGGTGAGAGTGCTTCAATTTTGAAATTTTGACTTCAATTTTGAAACTTTTTGAAAGAAATGAAGTAAACAGAAAAATTTTGAACAGGTTTTTCAAGAAAATTGTTGAAATGTTTGAGATTTCTCATACTTAAGCTTTTACTTGTGAAAAATTGTTGAAAATGAGCTGTTAGTTTTGGTTATTTGTCAAATATTGTTTGGATGATCATATGATATGAATTTCTGCTTGAGATGTTATATTAGATAGGAAATTTTTATAATGTGCATGGATGAGTGCATTGTAGTGATAAAACATGTTGTTCAAGAGTTTTTAAGTAATTCATGCACTATTGGAGTTAAATTTATTCTGGATGTGCGAATTGAAGGACTTTGTGGCAAATTTTGTTATATACCTTTGTTTCAAGTTTTTGATTTTAGAATCCTCTTTAGAATTCTTCAAAACCTTTTATTTACTTCACAAGATTTGAAAAAAATGATTAGGGCAGTTCATAAAATGCGATTGAGCCTGTCAAACTTACCCAATTGATGTGATTTCCCTTTGAACCCTTATTTTGAGCCTATTTGAAAAACCAATTAAAGATTTTTATTGTAAAACCTAACATCTACCTACCTCAACCAATGTGAAAAACCATGATTCCCTTGCTTTGAGATAGATGATAATTATTGGGTGGTGGAATATGGTGATGTTATGCAAAGCTATAATAGATTGGGAAAGTAGTGTAGAAAGTAAAAGAATTCACAAGGTACATAAATCAAGCCAAAATATTTCAAAAAAAAAAAAAAGAAAAGGGAAAAAAGTGTGTGTATAAAAAAAACAAACAAACAAAGAAAAAGGCTTAAAAAGAAGGCTTGATATGAAAAAGTCAGCTTGGTTCAAGTTTGGGGGAGTATGCTTCATGAGAAAAGAAAGAAAACCCTGCAAAAGTATCATCTATCTTAAGGTATTTAATTGATTATCCTTTACCTTTTCTTTTGAAAACCTTAACCCTTGGCCCCATTACAAGTTAAGAAAATTCCCTTTGATTTTTAAGTTAAGTGGAGTGAATTCAAAGAAAAGAGGAAGGAATTAGGGGATGATAAAATTATTTGTTTGAATATTGGTCTATGATTTGAAGTGTTGCTTTGAATTTTAACTGGTGCAAAAGGAATAAATGTTGACTTCGCACACACACTCACACTTAAGAATTCTTGAAAAGCATGTTTTAAATCTATAAAGCATTCGCCTCTACAATTGCATTCATTTCTTGTTTAATATAATTACTTGAGCAGATGATGAGGATAAATTGTTCATGCAGAAATGATAAATAGTCGATTCTTACAGTGAGGATGAATTTCTTTACTTGAGGACAAGCAAAAGTTTAAGTTTGGGGGTGTGTTAACTCATAGAAATTGATAACATTCTAGCACATTTTCTTGTCTGTTCACTTACTTTTAAGTATAAATTGTGCATATATAAAGGAAAATGTGATATAACAAAAGAAAAGTCCAAGTCATGAGTTAAAAGCATATAAGTAGGATTATCCATTCAAGTTAGAGCTTATGAAGTGTCTCTTGTAGGTAAAGATGACAAGTGCTAAAGCTTTCAAAGACCAAGTGCTAAAGTTGATTCTTTCAGTGAGGATGAATTTCTTTGCTTGAGGACAAGCAAAAGTTTAAGTTTGGGGGTGTGTTAACTCATAGAAATTGATAACATTCTAGCACATTTTCTTGTCTGTTCACTTACTTTTAAGTATAAATTGTGCATATATAGAGGAAAATGTGATAGAACAAAAGAAAAGTCCAAGTCATGAGTTAAAAGCATATAAGTAGGATTATCCATTCAAGTTAGAGCTTATGAAGTGTCTCTTGTAGGTAAAGATAACAAGTGCTAAAGCTTTCAAAGACCAAGGAACAGCTCCATACACCATGAGGGAAGCTGCTGTGTTGTTGGCTTCAGCCAACAATACATGTTCTAAAGCCAATGGGAAATTGCATTCACCATGTCATATACTTCAGCCAACAGCATATGTGCTGAAGCAGGTGAGGTCAAAACTTACTGTGTCATATGCTTAAGCACCCAACCCTTAGCTGAAGCCAACCAGGACCAGAACTTACTGTGTTATAAGCTTCAGCACACACGTATGTGCCGAAGCATACGACAGACTATGCAACCATGCGTTTTACTTACTGAAACACATGTGGAGGGTATTTAAGCAAGGGATAGGCCGAAATTAGATCATTCTTCAGTTTTCAAGTGTTCCTAGGAGTTGGGTGTGCTAGGGTTTTGCCCCTTTGAAGAGTATTGAGCTTGGGTTGAAGTCTAGAAGAGATTTTAGGCTCCAATCCTTGGTTTTTATCATTCCTTTTCTCTTTCTTTGCTTAGTTTTTGATATGGCTGTAATTATTCTATATATTTATAGCTCTTTCATGACTATGTGTAGCTAGGCACCTTATTTTAGAGTTGTTTTGAACCCTTGTATGGATTAAGTACTTATTTTCCCCTTTATATTTATGATTAATGAAGAGATTATAATGATTTTACTCTTTACTTAAAGCTTCTTGTTGATTGGCCACCAATAAGATTGTTGGGTTCACTTGATCAATGCTTGAGAAGGCTAGATTAAGTGTAGAACTTGAGCTAAATCATGTGAGAGCTTGAAATTTGTGAATTGAATGGATAGCTTAGTTAGTGAGGTGGAGATACACTCATTGACCTCACATAGCCAAATAGGATTTGCAATGAAATCAGGGTTTGATTAGTTAATTAAGAGATTAATGAATTAATTAAACTATACATCTATTTGGAGACTTGAGAGAGCACTTATAGGTAAATTAGTATCTATGTTTAGTATAATCTTTCATTAAATAGCATATGTTAGGGGGATTTAGTGAGTGCTTTTGAAATACAAGGGGGATAAACAATCCTAAGCTTCATTAAATAATTGAATTCAAAGAATCATTGCCTTTATAAATTTTCCGTTGAAAAATAGTTTTAAATTTCTTTTTCACCCAACCAACATGTTTTGTTCCAACTTGATCAATTTCAAATGAATCTATTCAACCTAATTGAACACATGATTGCATTCGTTAGTTCGCTTTCGTCGTAGTCCTGGTGGGAACAATCTTTACTTATCACTTTATTACTTGAGACCCGTATGCTTGCGGAAGCTAAACGACGAACACTCACAAGCACGTGAACAACATCACAGTGAAACGACCTTGGTAATTAAGTTCGACGACACTAAGAAGCTTTCCATAATAAGGGACGCCTCCGAACTGCATGTTGGCGTCACTGCTACTGGCATAACTCCTCATCCCAAAAGTTTCATAAACTCCCAAATTTTAAGTTTGCAATCCTTAATCTCGTGAAATCATTGACATTGTATATTGTAAACCTTTTTGCACGGTCAAAAATGCCGATTGCGAGAGCTCTGAAATCTGGTGAGTGTGGGTTGTGGTCATTTAGTATTCTGCACGCAAACCAGCTTGGGAATTCTCTGTGGACTTTTTTTGTCAACTTTGGAGGATGTTTGTGTACAGATCCTGAGTTGACGCTTAACATGACTTCTAAATTCCATGCAATTAATCAAAGGAAGGCGATCATGAAATGTAAATAAAAAATGTTACGAAAGATATAGAATAACATATGAGTGTACAATTCTTATTGAAGGAAGGGTTCAACTTGAGTGCAATTAATCAAGAGATGTCTATGTGCTTGGAACTTCTCAGTTGCCGTTAATTTGAAATTCTTAGTTCCTTCAACTGGTTTACCAACATGAGGGATAAATTCTCCTGATGTTGGCTCAAGTTTAGGGCAATCGTCTACACGAGGCAGGCGGTTGAAAGCCATCTCAATGTCATCAAATTATCTTGAACAGAAATATAGGACCTTATGCCCTACATAAACTTCAACTATAGAACCTTTCGACCACACCTTATTCCTTATGTAAGATTTCAATTTCCCAAGAAACCTACAAAGTAAAGAAAGGAAAATGATACTAAATGCTGAAAAGGGCGACTAGCAAATATAGGAACTAACAATGACGCATATATGTTAAATGAGTACCTCTCAATAGGATACATCCATCGATATTGAACTGGGCCAGCGAGCTTTATTTCATGAACAAGGTGAACTGTAAGGTGAATCATCACAGTGAAAAAAGGACGAAGGAAAGATCATCTCCAAATGACAAAGCGTAAGAATAATTTAGGACTGCAGCTAATCAAGCTCCTCAATGATCAAAACCTTAGAACACAACTTTCGAAAGAAAGAATAAAGTTCCACCAAAACGATGAACACAAAACAGCCTCAGGCGTTTGTGATACCATCGTCGCTTTCTATGGGGCCGTCTACTATGGCTGCTGTGATGCTATATGTTGTGGCGCGGTCGCCCTCCCTCCATGCTGCCCCCTTACGCTACCCCCCACTTTGCTGCTGCTGCCCTGCAGAATCGATCTAGGGAGCTCGACCCCCTTCCCCATATCCCCCTGAAGCCATATCAACTACAAAAATTAAAAAAAAAATAGTCACATTTTATATATAAAATACAATAATAATAAAAAATGGAAAGAAAAATATGTAATTTTCATACCTCAAGTGAGAAAAATGTGAAATGCTGCAGCAATACTCTTAGAGAAACGTCAGAACACTCAGATCTAAAAGAAAACTCTCAAAAAAACTTCAAGAAACAAAATGGTCAAACGTTATAAATGAGGGGAGGAGAGGCTTAAATAAGCTGCGGTTCGTAGTGGTTGTTTCTGAAACTACTACAAAAAACCTCGGGTAACAGAAAATATTTGTAGCGATTAGCAATAACCGCTATAAATACGAGACTCTTGAAGTTCTATAGCGGTTCAGAAAAAAACTGCTACCTAACTGCTACAAAAAGGTGACCATTTGCATTCCGTAGCGGTTCAGTTTAACAAAACTGCTACAAATAAATAGATACAATGCTTCGCGCCATTTTTGGCACCACCATTGTAGCAGTTAATATGTTGTAACCGCTACAAAATTAGCGTTATAAGTTTTAGCGGGAATGTGGCGCCAAATTTGTAGCAGTTTGTATTGATAACCGCTAATAATAACGTTAGGTGTCCCTAGCCCCACTTGGCTCAAAGCTGACCGCTACAAATTTGTAGCGGTTTATGTACGAACCGCTATAAATAATAAAATTTGTAGCGGTTAATATTAACTGCTACAAAGCTATCGATACGAAATGTCATTTTTTTTTTTGTAGTGAGTTAAGGGTTTCCTACTCATATTAAAAGGAGGTGACCACTGTACAATTGAGCTTTAGGGGTATCGGATAGGTCTCAAAAGAGGATAGGACTATAGTGTGTGGGGTTTAATCTTAAGAAGTGATTCTATCTAAGCTATTCAGTTGATTCAGACCGAGATGCTTGTAATAGATGAAGATAGGAAAGTGATCATGTAGATCAAGAATATGATGATGAAGGGTTGGCAAGTTGAACTCCAAGTTCTAAATTATGACACAGGCCATCCATATTATAGACTCTCTTGCGAAAAGAACTTTTAATAACATTCTTGGACATTTTAAATATATGGACTAAGAGCTCTTTTGGAGCTTCTGAGTTCACTACTACAGAATATAGATTCTACTACCCTAAAGGACATCCGTTTTTAAAAAAGAGCAGTAAAAAAAAAGGCGATGAAATTTTTGTAATTATGGATGAGAACTAGATAGCGTTAGGCGTCCCCAATTCAATTAGAGACATCTAAAGTTTTTTTTTTTAAAATCAGGGACGCCAAAAATATATGATATTAGGGACACTAAAATGGCATCCTTGTTATCATGTACAGGGACGCCCTTTGGCGTCCTTGATATCTCAGGGACGCCAAAAATATCATATAATGGCGTCCTTGTTCATGAAATGGCGTCCCTAATATATATTAAGGACGCCAGAGGGCATCCCTGAATAATTGAAAAAAAACTTTAGAAGTCCCCAATTCAAATAGGGACGTCTAAAGTGTGACTTTAGACATCCTTATTTGAATTGGGGACATTTAAAGTAAAAAAAAAAAAGTTAACTGAATAATTTTAGGTATCCCTAAATTAAATTTGTGATGCCAAAAACAATTCTTATTTAAACTAACAGTCTTTATTTTTCAGTTTTATACTCTTACACTAATCTTTCTTTTCTTCTTGATTTAAATGGAAGACCCTTTCCATCGCCATAACTACAAGAAGAATACTATCACCACGCCTTTTAACTCTTGCTTTTTCTTCTTTATATGCTCTTTTTACTCTTGCTTCTTCCTTTCTCTCCCTTTTTTCACCTCCAGATCTGTTATGCTTTCTTATCATTTTTTATTATTTTATCTTCTTTATTTTTTTCTTTGGGTTTCCCTTTTATTTCATCTTCTAACTCATGTTGTTATGGCTTGTAGATCGAGACTCTGAAACATGTTTCATGGCCACGTTCCCACCGAGAAAACGAGGTTCATCTCTCCCTATCACTCGTCTCTATTCGTTATTACAAGAAAATGAATTTCAATAATAGAAGGAGATAAGTTTTTTGCAACTGATTCCTCTTATTGTTATTATCTTTTGCCTATGAGATTTTAGCTTTGGAATTATTATTGTGTAGATTTTGGATTTGGAGTTTAGATACTAAATCTATAATTTTATTGATGATGATCTATAATTTCTAATTTTAAATACTGTTTACCTCATATTTGTAATATAAAAGATTTTTTTTTTTAAAAAAAAAAGCACTTTAGGTGTCCCCATTTTAAATTGGAGAAGTCTAAAATGGGATTTTGGGACTTTAGACTTCCCCATTTTAAAATGAGGACGTCTAAAGTATTAGTGTAGCACTTTAGACGACCCTTTTTAAAATAGGGACGTCTAAAGTCCAGACTTTATGTGTCCTTTAATTTACGGACGTTATTGTCATTTTTTACTACGTTGCTTACATAGACATTCTCTTGTTTTCATATGTTAAAAGACATAAAAAAAAAGGATGTTAAAAGCGTTTTTTGTAGTAGTGGTTATACTCCTATTACTAGGCTTAATTTTCAGTAAGTGTTTTTATTTTCTATTATGATGCATCAAAATAATAGTGATAATTTAAAAATAAATAAATAAAAATTTAAATTAATATTTTATATTTAAGATTAAAATAAACACATAAGTAGCTCATCTATTTGGCACAAGAATTTTTAAAGTAGTTGATGTTAACTTACGTGATGGAAGTAATTCAACATGTATTTGGTTTTGTTCTCACACCAAATTTGAAGTTGCATGTTACGTAATTTACAATTTACAAATAATAGTATAGTTATCTATAAAAGAATTAATTTGCATAAAATTATTCATTAATATATAATATAAAATTTGTAAGAAGTTGTATTATTAGCCTATTATATATAAAAAAGTACAAGTCACTCAGACTCCGTGCAAAGCACAAAATTGAATTCGATTTTAGTTTTATACTATCCATCGATTTGTTGATTATAATTCTAATACCCAAATTACAAATTACTTAAAAATTTTTCTTGATCACCAGGACAATTTAAAATCTTGTATTTTAGTTAAAGTTGATCTCCAAAAATGTGATCATCGGTAAGACTTTGAAATGGTTTTAACTAATATTTTTATGAGATACTTTAACCTTTACGGGTTAATTAGGTATTAAAGTTTGTTTTTAAATTTGAATTTTTTAGCTTAAAAATATTATTTAAGTTATAGAACATATTTTTCTTAAATTACATGGTTAGATAAAGAAGATATTTATGATTTAAATCGAAGAGCATATACTCTGCATGCAAACTAAAATTAAAGTGGAACTGTTACTCATTTAACTTCACACAAAAATTTATGTTAGTCCCTTAATTTCATTAAGTGTCTTTTCAATCATGTAGGGCCTGTTTGGTATGAGAGATTCAGAAAGGAAAGGAGGGGAGGGAAATCTTTCTTCTTTCTTCAATTCCTTGCCTCTTGATTTTCTTCTTGATGATTATTCTCCATTTATGAGGCATTATAATATCAACCCACAATGATGTCTATGACTAATCTACAAGATATACAACATTAAATATGGTAGTTAGTCAATGTGGAAGGTAAGTATATTATACAAACTTTTTGCTCATATTTAACATCTATATTTGACATCATCAAAACTATTCATATCTAACAGTAACTAGAAATCAAAATAACATCAAGCTAGAGGAGCGTGCTTGATATACCAGGAAAATAGCATCATTATACTTAATCACTAGTACAAAATTGCATTTTTAGACAACCATATTTAGACCGGTTATAACGGATAAGGTCTAAAAAAGATAACCAGCAGTAGTTTTGTAATTATAAAGAATTTGTAATGTCGGTTCTTAAAATATGCAGCTAAAATAAATTATTTAGACCGGTTATTAAAAAAACCGGTCTAAAAAAATAAAATTGAAAGTTTTTAGACTGGTTATTCAAACAACTAGTCTAAAAAGATAAAAAAGTTTTTAAAAAAATTCTGAAAGTTTTTAGACTGGTTTTCACTAATAACCGGTCTTAAAGATGAAATATTTTAGACCGGTTATTTTTTAAACCGGTTTAAAATATTTTTCCCCCTTTTAAGACCGGTTATGATTAACAACCGGTCTAAAAGGTAATATTTTAAACCTACTTTTTATTTTAACAGATCTAAAAGATATTCCTAAATCTCATACCCCTACTCCTCCCACGCTTAAATTGAATTCCACGCTTAAAAGATATTCCCAAATCTCAACGTTTCCACCCTTTGCTTTTCCGTAAAACCTGTCCCTTCATAGTTCACACCAACCACACCACACAACTTCTTCCATCATTTCTAGTAATCTTATTTTCTCTTCCCAAATCCATTCCCTTAATCGCATCTTTCAATTCCTTCACCTCTCTTTGAGCAAGAAGCTAATTAGGATGAAGAGGATGGCGATCAACGTAAAGGTGTCGACGATCGTGCGATCGACGACAGAGATGCCGTGGACGACACTGTGGAATTCCAATGTCGACTTGGTGGTGCCAAATTTCCACATGCTGAGCGTGTACTTCTATAGGCCGACAATGGCGTTGACGACGGAGGGCTCGTCGAGTTTCTTCGATGCAAAGCTTTTGAAGGAGGCTCTGAGCAAGGTTCTAGTGCCTTTTTACCAAATGGTTGGGCAGCTCCACTGGGACGACGATGGTCGCATCGAGATTGACTGCAACGGTGAAGGCGTCTTCTTCATTAAGGCTGAAACAGACAGAGTCATTGACGATTTCGAAGATTTTGATCCAATGCTTGAACTCCGGCTGCTCATCCCTGCCATCGTGTTTTGGGCTGTTTCTGGCTTCCTTTTCTTATTGTTGGGATTTTTTTTTTAAAAAATGGAACTTTTAGCCCGGTTGTAGCTACAACCGATCTAAAAAATCACACTTTTTACAACCGGTCTAAAGTTTAAAAAGTGACAAACTTTTTAAACCGGCTAACATAATCTAAAATATGTCTAAAAAGTCATTTTTCTACTAGTGAATGCACCATAAATAAATTAGAGTGTTGTATATTAAAAATAACATTAGAGTATTAGATGTTACTTTACCTTTTTAAATTTTAAGTAATCAAAATACTGTTAATTAATAATGTGTGCAAGTGGTTGTTTCCTTTTCTTTTTTTTTTTGGTGGAAAAGGAAAGATCCATTGCTTACCTAAAGCAGAAATGCTCGTATGATTGGTTCTTTTCTTTAATTTTAATATTATTTATTATTATATTATATTATATTAATTAGCTTACCTTGCTCAGCCACTTAGGTGTTCAAAGATAAGTCACATGTGCATTATATTCAAATTTATATGCCATATAATAATATAATCTTCAACTAAACAATGCTTGGTCATACAACAAACACGCATCCCCCATAAATATCTCCATAAAAAAGGAAAATCCCCCCCAATATTATAATTAATAATACCCTATAATTGAATACGTTGTTTGATGGTCTTAATTTTGATTAAAATTAGTAAATCCGTACCCCAAAAAATGTGGGATATTTTCTAAGTTTGGGGTCTTGGGATTGTTCCAAGGCTAACTCTCCTCCTTAAAAAGATTGATTATGATATCCACACAAAAATATTTTTATTGAACAAAATAGCATGAAGAATAAGTTCTACTTGTTGGTCCTAATTAAACATAAAAGTAACATATGCGTTTGCTTTTTTATGGTAAAAAAGGGGAAAAGAAAGAAAAATGCTGTAAAAATTGATAAAAGACAAATAAATATATTGAATTTCAATAATTTTAAAAATACTTATTTAAAATTTTGAAATGTTGTCAAATATAGGAAATTACCTAACTACCTCTTTTTTTATTTTTTGAAAAAAAATCCTAAAACCCCCTTGCCGGCTGACGGAGCTCCAGTGCTGTTGATCGGGGGCGGCCTGTCACTGAAGCTCTAGCAGTCTTATATATATTTTTTGAATTTTCAAGTAAAAGTTGTTAATATATATTAGTAAAAGATAAATAAGTATGCTGAATTTCAAAAGGATTGATTTGGAATTTTGAAATATTGCCAAATATGGGAAATCACCTAACTAACCTTAGTTTTTTAGTTTTAAACATCCTCAAACCCTTTTGCCTGCCATTGGAGCAAGTGACCGGCGGTGGCTGGTTACTGAAGCTCCAGTGGTTTTATATATATTTTTTGTATTTTTCAAGTAAAATTTGTCAATATATATACTTGAGTTATTAATATGTATATTAAAGTAATAAACATAGTACTTATTGAATATTTCCTAATAATTACTTTTGTTTCCCTATTAACAATTCACGTTTGCATATTGACTACTTTAGTTTTGATATTGACTGTTTTGGTTGGCTACTTTAGTTAAAGAAACAAAAGTAGTTACTATGAAATATTCAACAAGTACCATGTTTACTACTTTAGTATACATATTAATAACTCAAGTATACATATTGATGACTTTCACTTGAGAAATTCAAAAAAAAAGTATTAGACAGCCTAAGCTTCGATAGCCAATTGCTAGTAAGGTTATTGGAGCTCCAGTGATGGCCGTCGCCAGATCTCCAGCAGCCGGCAAGGGGGTTTGAAGGTTTTTGTTTTGTAAAAAAAAACTACCAAAAAAATTGAATTTGGGACGGAATTTGCCACAGAATCAGCTTTTCAGAATTTCAGACGAAATCCATTCCGTCGCTACTAGGTGTGTGACAAAAAAATTTGCAATTCCATTGGAAATTTTTGACAG
Organism: Inga laurina; assembly: GCA_963855925.1. NCBI lineage: Eukaryota > Viridiplantae > Streptophyta > Magnoliopsida > Fabales > Fabaceae > Inga > Inga laurina. The sequence goes on along the minus strand of OY979702.1, from coordinate 22,003,692 downwards.
AATTCCTTTCCTTTGCACTTTTTTTAAAAATTTCCAAATGCCATGTGTCCCTCTCCCCTGCCCGCTACATGTCCCTCTCCTCTGGCTGCCACTTGTCCGTATCTTATAATTCCTGAAAATGCCTTTGCTCCTATTTGAAGCCGCGACCTTATGCTGCCGACGCCTTTGCACGCGAGTCTTTGCTAGTTGCGCTGAAATGAACTTGTGTCATATTATTACATATTATTATATATATATATAATATTATCATACACACACACACATAATTAATTAATTATATACATATAATTAATTATTAATTAAATATAATGTTAATAAAAATAATGAAAAATTTAATAAAAACATAAACAATATTTACATATTTAATTAAACAATTTTTTTATTTAAAATTACTTAATAAATAATAATTTAATATTATAAATATTATTTTTAATTTAAAATTTAAAATATAATATTAATAATATATATATTTTTGAATAAAATAAAATAATAAATAATATAATTTTAATAATTAAGGTTAAATAGAATTATTTAATCATTAATATTTTAATTTTATAAATATTATTTTTTAAAAAATTAAAAAGATTTAAGTTTTTCCAACAGAAGACGGAAATTTCCATCAGAAAACTTTCCGACATAATTTCCGTCAAAATTTACCGTTGGAATTTGGAGTCGGAAAATTTCCGACGGAATTTCCTTCAGAAATTCCATTGGAACTTGCTACGGAAAAAATTCTATCAGAAATTTTGTGGCTAAATTTGCGACAGAAAATTTTTTGACAGAATTTGTAGTCCGAAAATTTCCGACGGAATTTCCGTATGAAATTCCATAGGAATTTGGAGTCAGAAGTTGCCACGGAAAAAATTCCATGGCTAAATTTGCGACAAAAAATTCTATGGGAAATTGGGTGTTTTTTTGTAGTGAAAAAACTAAGGGTTCATTTGGTATGAAGGAATTGGGAGTGGTGGAAATGGAATTGTGAGACAATTCCATGAAGAGACTTGTTTGGTACAATGGAATTGGGCTCAATTCCAATTCCATGTGGAACCCAAAAAGCCTCAATTCCATCAAGATGAATTCCATCAAAAAAGTCAAGATTTGTAATTCCAAGCCCCCATTTCCATCATTACCCTCGTGCAGATTTACTAGACTCCTCACTCACGCACTCACCGGTGACTTCTGTTACTCACTGGCGATGATGGCAACTTCTCCTTCACCGGAGACGGCAGCTCTCCCTACTCCACCGACGATGACAGCGACGGCGGCATCCTTTAGCACCGGCGACGACAACGACGCAACAACTCTCCCTCACCAGATCAAACAGAGATGACAATGACAGATCTCACTCGCCGACCAGGACAACAACGGTAGCTCTCCCCCTCTTCTTCGTCTGATCCAGCGAGATCTTGCCTCTCTTCGTCAGATCCTCATCTTCGTTTTTCTTCCTCTCCCCCAATGACCAGGTGGACGATGATGGCGGCGGCGGCGGCGGCCTGCTCCATCAACCTCCTTCTGCGACGACGATGACATTGATTTGGGTAGGAGTCGGCGACGTCAGTGGGGGAGGCAGCGAGATCTGTCGAAGGAATGGGTTTGTTTTTTAGTAGTAGATGGGTGATGGGTTTTTTTAATTGAGGGTGTTTTAGTATTTTTATGTAAAAATTAGATCTTATTTCCAAGTCATATCAAACACACTTTTAAACCCCATTGCCATATCCATATCCATTTCCATTTCCATCAAAATCAATTCCAGTGTACCAAACAGGCCATAAGTGCAATTAGGTCATTTCCCACATTTGGCAATATTTCAAAATTTCAAATCAGTCCCTTTGAAATTATTGAAATGCAACTTACTTATTTATCTTTTACCAATTTTGACAATACTTTTTTGTCTTTTTCCCAAGAAAAAAAAAACAGATGTGTTTGGTTTTGGCTTAAACATAAAAGGTCAATTCAGTACTTTATCTCTCATATTTATAATTTTTTTTTCACATACCATCCTTATTAATTACACATATTAAAGAGGTTTCCATGAAGTGATAATTCTCATGCATACAAATGATTATAGAGGGTGTTTTAATAAAACCAACGCATTTATTACATTTATAATTAACTAAACTAATTTTTTTAATTTCTATAAAATTAGATATCTAATTGCTATATTAAGAACTGAAAAGAGTACGCACATGTGAACCATGTCTTGTTTTTCTAAAACCCTAGCCCTAAAATTGCAACTCATGGGAGCCAACAAGCACGATGAGTGATGCTTCCATGAGCAAATAACGTCAATTCTGCTATAACTTGTGTTTCTTACAGTTTTTTTTTTTTTTTTTAACTTGAAGTGTTTCTTACAGTTAGAAGTAAACATTTATATAATAAAAAAATGCCTAGTATAAAACATTAAAGAAGCAGTGTATATATGTAATCACGAGCTTCTTATATGCGAATCTTAAAAAGTTGAGGTTCTCTCTTCTGAGGTGGGCATTACATTATATAAAGGGCATTACTTAAAATGCTATAACTGAATTACGTAATTGCATCTATGTAATTCCCATTCTTATATTAAGAACTGGAAGTAGTACTATGGTCATACAATCTTAAAGACTGTATACTTGTACGTATAAATTACTTGATGACTTATAAATTACTAAATAAGAATGGAGGAAGTATAGTTTTTCCATGATTTATCTCCATGAAAATAGATACTATATTGTTTTTTTTTTTGGATCAAAAAAATAGATACTATATTGTTAGACAATCCTAAAGCAAATAACACGAAAGAACGTAACTATTTATGGGTTCATCTTATGATTTTTTCTCCTTCACGTTTTATTCTATTTAATTATAAAGTAATGGAGTAAAGTATATATATATATATATGGAAATTATGCGGTCCAGATTCATGTTTCCAGTGCCCTTTGCTTCAAGCAAGTTTCCAACTTGAAGTATAACTAATTAGTTGAAGACATGAGTTATTAATTTATTATACTCCCTTCCTTTAAAATTTTAAGGCGTTTTTTTGTTTTTAAAAGTATAAATTATATAAGTTTTTTAACAAATAACCTTAGTTAAGAGTGTAAATTAGACTAAACACTAAACACTAAAATTATTGAGGTAAATAACATGCAATTCTAAAAGCCATTAACTAAATTATTGAGGGTATAAACTAGACAAGCCTCTTAGTATGCCTCAGTTCCTTTTTTTTTTTTTTTGGTGTACAGTATTCCTCAGTTCCTACTTGTAAAGATCTTTCAAAATATTGCATCGAAACCAAAAAAATCTTAAAGTCACATTAATTCTGTTTTAAAATTGAATAATCTTTTAATTTTACCCTGATTCACTATATATAATTAAATGAGAAGTTCAAGAAAATAACAAACTACTGAGCAATAAATTAGGAGCAAAATTGTATATTTTGTAGAATAAATTTAACGAGGTGATATCTCTCCACCCTATAAAATAAGCCAAGATGAGTATTTTAAAGGGACAAAATAGCTGATATTGTTATATTTTTAGAAGAAAAACATACTCTTTTGGTCATATTATGATCATTTCTAACATGTTTCACCAAAATCAAGAAAAATTTTAAATTTTATTAAGTTTTTCTTAAAATTTAATGATTTTTCAACTTTACTTAATATCTATTCTGCCTCAAGAATACAAACTCTACAAAGTAACTTTTTTTGTTAAAGAGTCTACAAAATAATAAATGAATGATAAACTTATACATTTATGTGAAAAATTTAACAATGTAACTGGAAAGCCCCTTGAACTTAAAAACCCCACTCTACTTGTAAGATTTCTTGATGTGGGACTCATAACATAGTCACCCCCTTGAGAGGCGACGTCCGACTCCACACCATGATATGGCACTTCACACGACCCTCCGTGAGTAGCCCTTTCCGTGAATATTGGGCTCTCAATGAAAGTACCAATGTGATGATCACAAACCTAAAGGGAGAGCCCATTCCCAAAGACTAGCCCATTGGGAGGAAGAACTCCTTGAACTTATAAACCCCACTCTACTTGTGAAATTTCCCGATGTGGGACTTATAACAGAATCACATGCAAATCTTGGAGTGAAAATTATATACTAATCATATAATTTCACAATCATATTGAATGAGTTAGATTTGCATGTTAGATTTGTCTCATCAACATGGTTACTATATATATATATATATATATATATAATTTCTGGCCATCAAGTTTAATTTAGATGAAGCTTACATATAATGTTGGGCACCGACTTTTTTTTTTTTTTTTTTTTTTTTTTGCTAATAGGCACCGACTTAATAATATAACTTCTTCCTTTGTCCATTTGTTCAAAAATAGAAAGTTCATGTCATATAAAATTTTTTATTGTTAAATTCTAGCAAAAATAAAAATAATCAGACAAAATTGAGCATAAGGCTTTTATTTATTTATTTATTTATTTTTTTGCCAATAGGCACCGACTTAATATAACTTCTTCCTTTGTCCATTTTTTCAAAAATAGAAAGTTCATGCCATATAAAATTTTTTATTGTTAAATTCTAGCAAAAATAAAAATAATCAGACGAAAAATTGAGCATAAGGCTTTTTAAATCCCCCCCCCAAAAAAAGGATTTTTTCTCTTCCTCACTTAATTCGTAAAATTCATAAAAAAATTTACAATAAAAAGGTGTAGATTTAGATTCGAAAACTCAGGATAAAGAGTGAAAGCATATCAACTCTAAATCTTTTGGTTGAGTAAGATATCATTTGGTTGGATTGTTAGAAAATTCAAGAGAAAATTTTCTTAGGGTCTAAGTTTGATAAACAACTCCAGAGTAAGCACTATTTGCATATCGTCTCTGGGGTTAGGGACTCCACCAATAATATCATTTAATATCCTTCATCAATCATTTAATATTATAACATGTTTTTTAAGGAAATTAAGATACACTATTCATTCACTATAAAAAATATACACTATTCATTATTTAAGTATTTTTGAATAAATTCTTAGTTTATTCATATTATCAATGTATACATTTAATCACTAAATAATGATTCATCTTTTAAATTAATAATTTCAAAAATAAAATCTCTTAATTTAATTGTGTTTTTATAAGTTCCACTTTAATCTATGCTTCATTAATTTGATCTCATTCAAAACATATACTCCCTCCCTCCTATCCATAATGTAAGTTATTTATAACTAATTCATTACTCTTCCGCTCCTTAATATAAGACATATTTAAGAAATTGATTTTAGTCTTGAATAGAAGACATATATAGTTGTTATATTTGTCTTATTTTTCTAATTTACCTCTATTCATACTCACTCAACAATAATAAAGGAGAACAGTGAATGAGAGAATTAAGGAAGATGACTCAGGTGTTTTAGAAAATACATACCGTATTAACCAATTTAATTAATTTCCTTAATCTAATCAAATTAGATAAATATGTTTTATATTAAGGATTGGAGGAGTATAATCAAGAAAAAATAGTTGCATAATCACACTTCTCCCAAAAATTGTTGTGATTTTCATCTATAACCCTCAATAAATACCATAAATTTTAAAAATGTATAGTCTTGCAAAGTATTCCCTCCTATCCATAATATAAAAGCTATACAAGATGTTTACTTTGATCCTAAATATAAATCTGAATCCACTTTATATCTCATATTTATAATTAATGTTTACCCCAAAATATCCTAGTTGATTGCCCATATTAAGAGGATTTAATTTTCATTAATGAGTAATTCCAATGAACATAATTAAAATGGATATTTAGGGAAACTGACACTCATGTTACATATAACTAAGTTAATTATTTTTCTTAATATCTACAAATTAGTCATCTAATTCTTATATTAATGACAAAAGTAACTTATATATGGACGGCCCTATCGGAGCAAACCATATCAGTTTTGAGTTGCATTATCAGTATGATTACATGGTTCTAGTTGTATCTCGCATAACTGAACATTTTACGAGGAAATGCTTTCATAATGTCATTGACATACCAACAAACCTATGAATGAAGGTTTAATTTAATTTAAAGACGATATGTTGAAAAAAAAGAGTGATAGATAGAGAAGCATTTTTAAGGAAGGAGCAATAAGATCTATGAGGTATTTATGAGAAAGATTATAGTGTCTAATCACAAGATATACGAGTAATTAATAATGCCTTACTCATTAACCCTTGCCGACTTCAAAAGAAAGCTCCAGAGAGATGTTCATATTATATCATAAATATACTACTTAAAAAGAAGAATTTGTTTAGGTTATTATTAGCACACAAAAGTCCACACAAAACAGTAAGTTTCATATGATTCGAAACCTACTTTATATTAGCTTTTGGCAAGTTGCTAAATATCACGAAGAAAAAGGTTTAAGATTTGACAAAAAATGAGAACAAGTTCACACATATAGTTCAACTTTGTCGCTTTCTCAGGCGAAACAAGACAATACTTACCAATCACAATTCACAACACAAGCCTCAAGATTCTCAAATCTCTACAGTCACTAAATGAATATATATATATATATATATATATATATATATATATATATATATATATATATATATATATATATATATATATATATATATATATATATATATATATATATATATGTATTCTACAACTAATCCTTAATTTATATCTATATCTATATATAGCTTTCTTTTGGAGGAGCAAGGTTTATGATAATTATAGCACTTTATTTCAAATTTGTCTATATGCCTAAAATAAATTTTGAAGGGGATCTCACAAGTTTCTATCTGTCACATTTCACAAACCACCTCTATCACCACCAAACATGATTATCACTGTTTATGCATCAATTGCTTTGAGGCATTCTTCACCAAAAATAATCTACCTAGCTACTAGTTTCTTCACAAATAATTTCTTTACTTTTGTTAAGGTTTGGTTCGTATTCTAACTAATCCCTCCCATGTAAGAGTTTGTATTGGTTTTAAATGTAATATCTCAATCGACTTCGTCTCCCAAATTTATACTTTTCTCTCTAAACTCTCCATGTATTAAGGAGGCTTTCGTTAAGGAAGTACTTTTTAATGGAAATGATTAATTAATAAGGACACTCCAAGAAAACCAACACATTTTTTTTTTTTACAAGTAAGTAGCTTAATTAATTTCTATGCAAAAAATAGATATCTAGCAAAGTAACTATACTTTTATGGGAGGGAATATAAACCAATAAACTTAGTAATAAAAGACCTATTATTTATCTCCAGGGTCTTGAGAGAGATTAGTCTCCTCCATCAATAGATGTGCTTTTTTATTCATGACTTGGAAACAAAATTAAATATGAAACTTTCTGTTAAATTAATCCCCACATTTGATGTAAATTGTCAAATTATGACGTTAAAGGTTATGAAATTTGGCCCGTCAATAGAAACGTTAGGATTGGTGGATTATACTTTTTGTCGGGATATGTCCTTTTGAACCTCTCTTGACTCTACCGGCACCATTAAACCTAATTCAACATTAAATTAAGGGTTAAGGTGTAAATTTATTAATGAAGTTTTGTCGGATGAGTGTCTGGCATAAATATTTTTTAGAATGGGTAAAAATACCAATGAACAATTAAAAAGGGGTACCCACCACAAAAACCGTTAAATCCGTATTAACGTCGTTAGAGGTTTTCTTCTTTTATAATTTAACGCCGTTAGTACGGATTAACAGTTTTTGTTGTGGATGCCCCTTTTTAATTATTCATTGGTATTTTTGCCCCTTCTAAAAGATATTTGTGCCAGACGCTCCTTGGACAAAACTTCATTAGTAAATTTGCACCTTAACCCTTAAATTAATAATCCCAAAAGATTAGAATAAAAACAGTTCAAGAAGGAGAGAGGGGAAAACCAAGTTACTAATACTCCCTGTAACCCCCTTCACGATTAAGGCCGAGATTAGTTCATAAAAACATAATTAATGTGGAATTAGAGACCGTAGATGATTTTGGGACTTAAACAAAATCAAACTTCCCAAAATCATGGCTTACAAAAACTTTTACAAAATATGTTCATGACGGTCTCATATTCACATTTCAATACTAAATGGCCTGTACAAGTTGATTTCAATCACAAATATCAGAGTATAAACAAATTCCCGACACACTCGGGTTCCATTCATTAAATAAGGGATTTACAAAGGCACAAAGCCCACAATTCATTACCCTTACTTGGGGATTACACAAAACTATACTACCAATCCCAATATACACAATTGTTTCCCAAAAATATCCAAAAGATAAACATGATAACCAATAACTCAAAATATACATCTAACTGGAGTTCTAACTACTCTTCGTCGCCCGCTTGCCTTTTGATCCTTCTGCCCTGTCTAAAACATGGTTTTTTTTTGGGAGAGTGAGATTCTAAGGAATCCCCGTAGTAACAAATCAATCATATAATGTACAATAATAGTGCATGTAAGCAAATCATTAACCACAACAAGCAACTACAACGGCAATTACAACGGCAATGGTTAGTATGACACATGTCATCCCTTACGATTGCTCACGCTGAATTGCTCACGTTGCATTGCATCACAGCAATCCACACAATACATTTCACCACAGCTGGGATTCATATAATGCATTTCATACACAAGCCATACAGGCAAGATACACACAGCCCACGACTGGATTCACAAACGCCGCCCCCACGGGTCGGATTCACAATATCCATGTCGATTACGACGGCAGTTCAACGGTCGACCTAGAGATGACCACCGTCAATCCCTACACGGCTCACGCTGACCTGCTCACGCCGTAATGGACCATGGCACACATTTCACAAATTCAACGATAAGGTATGCATACCAAAACATCATACATAATATGAGAGAAGAGTCACTACCTTGATCCTTCCGTGCGTGTCCTAGCGCCGGTCTCTCCCGAGGAGGGCAAATATCGTATCCTAGAATCATGATTAGGGACGAAGAGTTATATTCTATTCCAAGACTTAATTAACTTGAAACACTTAATTTTGGTTATCATAATTGACCCTTAAGAGGCCACAAATGCTTCTAATAAAAGCCCTAAAAGGTTGGGAAACAATAGGTTAGAGATCTCCTTTCGAAAACTTAAAGTGTTGGAACACAGGGGTGGGCTGCGGCCCGCCCTTTCTTGGGCTGCGGCCCAAATATGGTCAGAAGGTCGTGGGCTGCGGCCAGCCACTCTTGGGCCGCGGCCCAGAAATTTCCTGACTCTGGGCTGAACTTCGAAAAACTATAACTAATTCTAGAAAAATCAAAACGAGGTGATTCCAAAGCCAAATTAAAGATATATGAGTCATCTTTCAAGGAAAAATATAGCCCCTCATTGGAAATCATTACACAAATACAGAATCACCAAAAACTAAGCACTACTCCAAAACAGAGTTCTGTTTCAATCCCAAACTTTGGACAACCATATCTCACAGAATTCTAAACGAAATGACACAAAATATATGTCCATTTTGAAACTTGAGATGTGAAATTTAAGACTGGAAAGTTTCACAATTTTTCAATACCATTTGGTCACTCAAAACGCTCGTGTAAGCTGACAGCGAAAAACAGAGCTTAACCAAAACAGATTTTCCAACTTTTCCCAAGTGATCCAAATGAATCCCAAAATCAACAACCAAGCTTATTCCCACACAAAATCACTCAAGGAATCCAATGGAATTGTCAAAATTACCGAAATCCTATTCCATTATCATGCTTTGGTTTTGGGTAACATTAAACACTAAACTCCCAAAATCTCCAAACTTAACAATTTCAAACCTAATCAATTCTATCTATCCAAAATGCATTCCAAACATACAAATTCCATATCAAACACATACCAAACTCCCAATGGCCCTCATTTTCGAAAATGAGCCCAAAATTCCAGAAAATTCAAACTATTTCAAATGGTATGAAACTTAGATAGATAGATAGGTCTTACTCACCTTATCAACTTTGTCAAAGGGAGTTCTTGATTCACCACCTCCCAAAATTTCGTGTGGCCACAAATCACAACCAATGGACAAGCTACAACCATAGAAACGTAGCTCTTAACTCAAGGATCAACTTTAATGAAGGGAGTTTGAGCAATAGAGGTCATTAAGAGGGTCAAATGACTCACCTTTTGCACAAGCTTCTTCTTCTTCTTCTGCAGAAATGGAGGACGCATGAGAGAGGGAAAAATGAGAGAGAGAAGGAGGTTGAAGATGAAATGATGACTCCTTATCCCCATGCCTTTTATTGGCATGTTTATTTGGGCGTTACGATTGCTTATAAGTTGCTTTTTACGTAAATCGAGACACAACTCTTCTCACATACTTACTTCGTATACTGTAAATCACTATTAAAAAGTAACTTATAAGCAATCGAATCGCTAAAACAAACATGCCATATGTCAGCGAAAATGAGAGGGAAGGAGAGAGAAGAAATGATTTCTTAATGCCATATTTGACTTTCTTACATCCTCTCTCACCCAACCAATTTGCCATGTGTCAGAATTTCATTGGCTCTCACTCACTAAATCCCCAATTAGCTTCTCTAATCCATCCATTAGCCATATTAATCACACATCCCATTTTCTCTTAGTTAGTAATTAATTTCTCCCTTAATTACCAACTCATGGCCAATAATCCCATTCTTTCAATTTTTCAATAATTATGACATATTAATTAATATTGCCATAAAACACATAATAATTCCAATTAAATTCATAATTATCCACAATAATCATGATTATCCCTTAATCAAAAATTAGGATATTACACTCTCTCCAATCCTATGTATAAATTGCTTTTAACTAACTTAACGAAACCAATAAAAGTTCGTTAAAATAATAAATTTATCTTAAATTGTATCACTGTTCATTTTGACTCCTAATGAAACACTCTTAAATATTTTTATATTATTGGAATATAGTTGGAAGGATTTTTACAGAATAACTCATCAATTGCTGTATCAAAAAATGAGAAAGGACTTATATTAACAATCTTGATTTTCTTGAGAAGGTGTCTAATATATAAAGGGAGAATTACAATGAGATCTCAAGTAAGAATTTAATTACGGAGAAGTCCTAATGATAGAGAAACGTTCAAGCCACTGAAACTAATGTTACAAGGCCATTCCCTGCACTTTCATATTCTGTTCAAATCAATTTCAATAACCTTCCCTCCTTCCTTACTTTCTTCTTCTCTGTTTCCGTTTGCGCTTAGCCCAAGAGAATCTAAACATTTTGTTGGACATATTCCTTTTCTTAGGCCACCATTTTTTTATGAATATGTACAAACCATTGTCTTGTTCTATTTGGCACTAACCAATTATCTCAATCTCACAATATCTAACCGATAAGCCAGCAAACAATAAGCATATGATTAATTTAGGAGGAATATTCAATTTCCAAAGAGAATATAACCATATGTAGTATATAGTTACTATAAGCGTAAGAAAGTAACGAAATTTATGTATGTAAACGTGATGGAACACAATAATTTTGATACAAGTTTGGCGTGACGGATTAGAAAGAATTGAATTCCACAAAAAAGTGAACTGATTGATGTGGGAATAAAGAAGAACTGATTCCTGTGGTGCAGATACAATTGGAGCAAAGAATGAGTGAATGACCCATGAAGAAGGCTAAGGGTCAAATGAAGAAGCCGCAATTCACAACGTTGAAATGGATACGTGTCTCTCACAACAAATGGGTGTGTGTGTCTGTGAGAGAGAGACACACACAATTGGATTGGAAGTGGAGGAGAATCAAACAAATATTGTCTACAAGTGAAGACAGGTATGGTTCAAAATTTATGTTATGTGCTAGCTAGGTTTTCAAAATTTGACCTCTTATAACATAAGCTTCCCAAAAGTTTTTTAGCTTTATTCCCGCCACATCATCTTCAGGGCCCAAAAAAATAAAGTGAAATAAAAAGAAAAAAGAATTTTTTTTGCCTCATATGTGTGTGCATATATATTAAGGTTTTGAAATTTAAATGTCCATTTTCTTCCCTCCAAAAAGGTTCTCCATTTTCTTAGTTTGTCAATGTCTTTCAAACAACAAACATATATGGGTTAAGTTACAAATTCGTTTTGGAAATATTCACGAAGGAGTAATGTTGTTCTGAAAATTTTTTATGTCTTAATATTACTTGAAAGTTTCAAAATATAGTAATATCGCCCTTGGAGTTAACAGATGTTAAGTTTGACCGTTAAATTCCATATTTGACCCATTTATGCTAATTGGGTTGCTGAGTTGGAAAATATGTTATGGCAGCCATTTCATAGATGGCAAAAAATAAAAATAAAATACAAAATACCCAAATCACCCTTACTTCATCTGAGTTTTATGCTGACTAGGCTGCTGAGTTGGAAAATATGCTGAGTTATCCCCAGTCATAGTTTCAGAGTATCATTATCCGATTAGATTAAGGCATGTTTGGGATCACGATTTCTTAAAAAATAAGTTCTTATTACGCAAGTCGAGATAAAACTCCTCTCACATACTTATCTCGTATACTGTGAATCACGATTTATAAGCACTTATTATCCAAAAATAAACTATTCCAAACAAGCACGTACATGATAAAGGAAACAGATTGTTCCGTTTTGCCCCCTCCACTAGAGCTTATCTAAATGTGAAAAAGCGTGCGTCAGCTTTTCTTCTGAAGCGACAAACAAGAAGCGCGAAACACGTCAAAGAGGATTTTTGGCGTCAAAAATTGAATGCCCCTTTATGGTAGTTCCATTGGAGCAGACCTTCCTTTATGGCCCCACCATCCCTCCATTGCTCTATTCTTGTCGACAATTTGGCCTCTTGGCATTCACTTTTATTACTTTCGCCAGAGAGTTGATGTCAACAAGGCACACCAATACTTACTACTTACCCACCATCACCGTTAATGTTAAGCTGAAGACAACCAAGATTATCGCCAGGCACACTGATTTATCTTCACGCCTACTTTGTTTGTGGTCTTGTTTGTTAGAGCAACATGACTCGGATAAATTCTGACTCCGAACCCGTGCTTCAGTTCGATGGTGGCGATTCTGCTTTAGCTTCTAGAATGTTGGAACTTGGAAGCTTTGCAATTGGGCGCTTGCTCCCGCATTGTTCTGCCATCACCTGCGTTTCGATCCATGACGGCTTGGAAGTCGATCTCTTATATTATGTAACCAGAATATATTAATTTAAAGAAATGAATAAAGCATAAATTCATGTCAGGAGAGAGACTGAGAGAGGGAGAGAGGAAAATGGGGTGATGTGGGTGTGAAGAGGGAATTACCAGAGCTTTGGTGGGCAGAGAAAAGTAAACTTTTGGAAGCTTGGATTCATATTTTCCAACTCAACTAACAGCCAGCATAAATGGGTTAAATATGAAATTTAATGATAAAAAACATCTGTTAACTACAAAGACGATAGTTATATTTTAAAATTTTTAAGGTAATATTGAGATAAAAAAGAAACTTTCAAGATTCAAGGCAACATTACTCTTTCATAAATATACATATCAAAGTTTTGAAATTTGAATGTCCGTTTTCTTCCTGCCAAAAAGGTTCTCTATTTTCTCTTCGAGTTTGTCAATGTCTTTCAAACATCGAACATATATAAAAAAAATTAAATACATTTTTCACACATTATTTAACATGCAAAAAATAAAAAGTATACTCATAATTTGCAAACAGTACAAATAATATTATGTTTTACATTTTTTATTCATGATTTTAATTTTTTTTCGCAATTGCACATTCAAATGTGAGATAAGAATTTAGTTAGATATGATTGATATTAAATTCACCCTTTTTATAATTAAAAGATGAAGTGAAGAACTCAACTTTTTGCGGAAAAACAGAATATTGCAATACTACAACCAAAACTCAAATTTATAAACTGTGACTAAACAAATAAAACCATTCCAAATATACAGTCTATACAGTACAAAAAGACCATACAACCAAATCAGTCAAAATCCAACAAGGTCATACCAATAAACCAAAAAAATCTTGAGGAGTCCCAATTGCAAAACAGCAACCCCAGGGACTTAACTTGAATTAATGTACATTCCTCAGGTCGTCCGAAAAAGCTTGACAGATCCACTTGATGCATTGCTCTTGTGGCAAAGTAGTCCCTCTATGTCCCTTACATAGGGGAGATGGAGGGTTCTATCCCCCACACAGCCGGTCTGGCCTTCTTTTAGATTTTAAAAAAAAAATGTTGACAGATGAGAACATCTTCAGTTCATGTCAGTTCAAGTCACACCAATGGCTCCTCTGAGGAAGTAGTAGCAGTAAGTAGAACACTGGGTTGATGCCATTTCGTCACTCAAATCCATAATAAATAACAATCATGCCTAATCACGGTTAGTACTTAGCTATCAGAGGACACCAGAACATTGTACTCCTTCAAATGTCTTTGAAATTGAGTCAACTGGGTCTGCAGTTGAAGAATTCCAGCAGCTTTCCGCGACAAAATTGAATTTAATTTGACAATATAATCATCTAGTTGATTTCCTGGTTCGTCAGCCTCAACGAGCAGATTCATCTCCTGCGTGTACGGTCATCACCTTAAAGAGAAAAAAAAAGAACTATTGCAGCAGATAATCTAAACAGTGAACAAGAGATTGTCCTTACCTCTCTAACAAGGTCCATTGTGTCCTCCACTTGTCTCCTATGAGCTGCTACAAGATCTTCCTCTTCCTAATCAGTCAATATAACAAACAAACAGATCATCACACCGCAATTTATCCATGAAAAACATTTCATCACAGAAGCATGGCCAGAATATAATTACCTTTAACAAGGCATTTATATCATCATCAGGATTATTCTTATTATTAGCCTTTGGCAGATCCGTACGTTTCACATGAGTGCCTATCTTCTTGTCCTCCACAGAAGCTAATCGGGTGGTGTCTACCTTCTTACTTGTCTTTCTCGTCCTGTCTTGTTCATATGTTGGCTTAAGGTAATCAACTTCGTTGTCAACTTCATCATCTTGACCACCTCTTTGACTCCTTTGTGAGTTTGAATACATAGAGGCAGCAAAATTTCCCCCCATCGATCCACTAGGTACACGATCCATGTTAATTGGAGGAGAGGGCTCTCTTTCAAGTTGTTTGGACCAACCAAATCGATTCTTGTCGGTAGAAACATAATTTATTTCATCTTCAAAGGTATCCTCACGAGTAAAAACTGAGGATGAAGGCAATGTCGTTGACTCTCTCAGGTTTGAAGATGAAGAAACTGGATCCTTTTTGGAGCTATTCCCCTTTGACAAACTCTTCACCCTACAATGAGACTGTCACTTAGAATTGCTTATGATATTATCAGATGCATCACTTGCATGCATATAAACTCCTCAAATAACGTACCTGTCAGCATATCTTAAAGTGTTTAGTGTATGCTCACATGAACCTGAGCTCGGTGAAATGCATGATATCATTACAGTGCGTGAGTCACCAACGAAAGAATCCCTTAGGACTTCCGTCAATTTACTTCCTCTGAAAGGAATGTGTCCCTGGTCATTGTCAAGAGCTCTAATGCATTCCTTTAGAGCAAGTAAGCTTTTATTAATTTCCGCACCTTCAATCCTGAAATAAAGTCAACATCAAATTCATAAATTGTATGTGGGCATTTTATCATAGTTATTTCAAGAGACTTGGCAAAAGTTATAGAAAATAATGGAAGATCCACTTATGAACTCTGAAGAGGGATGCATAAATTTGAAAATAACACCCACACCTTGTCTGTTTATCATTATCTGTAGTATCTGCACCACGTTCACTCCCAGCAAGATCAATAAAAGATAGCTTGCCAACAAGTCGAGCAGGCTTCGATTCTGTACCATCACCTGATCTCTTGATACAAAGCTGAAGTATGGCATGTGATCGAGAGGATTCCTCATTTGCACCAGTTGTGCCTGTACTTCTTGTAGCATTCCCTTTCTCTATAAATTCCCTGATTGCCTCAACATCAGATACTACGTATTCTTGCAAGCCCACAATGCAAACCTGTTGTTTCCCATCCTCCCGCATGAAAAGTTTTCTGCAAAAGCATAAACCAGTCAGGAGCTAAACCCAAAAGCAAGACATTTTGTGGCCCACAAGTTAACATGGCTTACTTTCTATCATTCAGGAGATCAAATACTTTCCCCCCATATATCTCGAAGAAACTAACAAACAGTTGGAGACCTTGGTTCCGGTATGTATAGTACATCAGTTTGAAAATATCTTGGGATGCTTTGAGAGGCAGTGGTTGCATGGTATAAGTCTTCCCACTTCCTAAAAATATCAAGATTGTGCTATCCAAGATATTCAGAAAGAGTAAAGCAATGAAAATAAAAACACACAAAATTCTATACAAAAGTTAGGTCATTAATAAATTTGCATACTGGATAGAGATTTACTTATCTTGCCAACTATGTAATAAAACCATCACTTGGTCTATTTAAGTCATCAAGTAATTAATATTGATATAGATTAAGAAGTTGAAAACAAAAGTGAAATAAGTATTCAAGACAATAGGGAGAACGGAGTATTGATGAAAAAGACAAATTCGTTTCTTCTTTTTTTTGGGGGGGGGGGGGGGGGGTGTGGTGTGGTGTGGAGTGGTGTTGGAGCCACAATCCTACTTAGTTTCAAATTTCAATTGTATTGCCTGACTGGATCAAACATAACGGGGAAAACACAATGTAGAAAAACAGAAGGCTGTTAAGTCCTAATTTCTGTCAATTTCATGACCTAAAAGCCAAACACCCCCCCCCCACACACACACACAAAAAAGTCGTTAGGCCGGAAAAAGAAGAATTCCGAGTAATTCTCATAATCCAGATGTTCAATGTATGAAACATGAACACGTGAGTTTAAACACAGCAACGTTCAATTTTCAATGATATGTCTTCCATAAATACAGTAGTTCAAAATCCCAAAACCATGCAAATAATTTGTTTTCTTTTGTTTGTATGCCTTACTATATTCTACCTGCAAGCAAGTGATCATGAGATATTCAAAAAACATAAAATGTTCTTATCCTCAAAATAATATGAAGTACGCAAATTTTAGTTCAAATCTTAATAATGAGATGATAATCCTTTTTGTAAGTATGTGATAGTAGTTATTAATCAATATATGCACCCTGATTTTTCTCAATCAGCATTAGGCAGAGTACTTGCCTGTTTGGCCATATGCAAAGCAAGTAGCTTTTGTTCGTTGGAAAATAAGAGGGACAATAGGTTCCACTGTCTCAGAATACACCTGTAGATACAATTATACAAAAATGGAACAAAACACAAACAGAATGATCTAGTGATACAAGGGGAATTGTCAGTCAATGAGTTAATCAGAGCTAGAGCTTGTTATATCCTCACTTTATCATTTGAAACATCTTCATCCAGTACAGCATCAAAAACAAATTCATGCTTCTCAACATATTCTGTTAAGTCAACCTGTAGAGTGAGAACATTGGAGAATATTAAACTCAGATTGTGCAAGCACCAATAACGTATAGACCAGTATGTCAAATTTCTGAGGGCAAAAAAGTTAACAAAGATGTGCCAACATCAGGTACAAAACACTCAGCAAATTGTTATCTGACAGAAGTTGGAAGGTAGAGTGGAACTTGGAACTGATTGGCCAAATATTTGAGAATGAAAGAGGGCTTGAACTTTAAAGAAGCATGGATGCTGAGTTGAAGTGTTGAATCATGTTGATTGAAGCACTGATCTAAGTGAAAAAAAATGATGATTTGGTAGCTCTGGGTACCATTTGCAACCTGCCTAGTTCACCTCCAAAAGGCTGTGACGAAGTAATATTCACAGGATACTATTGAACATAAGTAACTAGTCAATGAAGTCTTGAATATTAAAAGTATGTTGTTAATGTCGCTGGGTTAACTTATGAGTTGTTTGATCATTAACTTTAAAAATGTTTGTCACAAGCTACAGTTGGAGACAAAACAATCAAATAACCAGTATTGTACCCATGCAGTGTACAGGATGATCAAACAATAAGTTAGATGTATTAGTATTTATCTCTTTTCTATTTTAGGCACTTATAAGCCTTTCTCTTGGATTTTATAAACCTTAAGCCAAATTCTCCTTCGAGATGGAGTTTTTAGTCATATGAAGATCAGCATGTGTCCAGTAGCAAGAATATGGAAAACACATCTGTGCAGGAGGGTGATACTAATTCCTGATTAGATATCTTGGATAACAAGTTTGAACCGTATTTCATAGTAGTATTATGAAAAGCTAGATTCTTTCACCACCCAAAAAAAAAAAGCTAGATTCTTTAAGACAACCCACAACACAGTTACTCACCTTAAGCTTCCTTTCATGAACCGTGAGAGCATTGGAATCTATGGTGATTATATCTTCCTCTTTCTTTGCTATTTCTTTCTTATTCAGTGGTCTCTTGCGGACCTGCAGCAGCGGTGTTACGTCAAAAAGCAGTTTGCTCAAGGAACTAAAGGCCTCTGCTAAACAGTAGTCCAATTTATAATAAAATGATGATATGCGGTATCAAAGTGAAAAGATGACATTAAATAGCATACCACAACTTTGATCTTAGCAACACTGTTTGCTCTCTCTTTATCTGCTGAGAGACTTTTAAGATTGGTCTCAGGCAAGCCCCGAGCTTTGTTTACAGGTATGGAAGAAAATGGCTCAGAATCATCAAAACTTCTACCACGAGCTGGATGGTTTGTTAAATATTCATCGTGAATACTAGACATCTATTACGAGTCAGATAAAATACACCAGTCAGTTGCATGTTATCAGTTTCGTCAATCACGACTACTTCAGCCAAGCATGAAACATTTGTCCGATTAGCTACCAATTGTTCAACTAGTTCAGATAACGAGAATGCAATGTTTATAACAGATTAGGGCTACCTCAGCTCAATCCACACCAAGTCCATATCATAAACCATCCATATTGACTTCGTCTAACCAAAGTAAATAAGCTAAGATCACATCGCATGTATGCAAGCCAATGACACAGACCTCAGGTAAAAGCTCAGTATTGAAGGAATGCAGATCAAGAAGGCCATGGGTAAGCCCACTGAGAAAGACTTGATCGTCATCGTTCTTCCTCAAGCTTGAAGATCGATACCCACCAAGCCCTTGAAGTCCTCCCACATAAGACCCAAACTCCTGCAAGCTCCAAAAACAATTCCAAATCAGCTCAGCTCAACCGGCGCCATATTCGATTCCAGAGAAATAGCTGAAAGAAAAGGCTAAAACAGTCCAGAAGCAGGGCGTTACCTGCGTCGAAGAAGACGACTGAAACCATCTTCCACGTGAAGTTGTCTCGAGAAAGTTATCAGAATTCTGACGCTGATGGTGCACTGTGGAATTACTAGATCGCGGCATCTGCCTCCCCATCACGCTCATACTCCTCCAAAATTGAATCAATCCCTCTCGCTCTCAGTCTGCAGAAAGACGCAGAAGTGAGGATTGGTGGATAATTTTGAATGTTAATTTCTATTTCCTCAGTTAACGAACAAACTCTGCTTGTTCGGCTAAAGTGGGAGGAAAATGATTTTTGAAACTTCAAAAGACGAACCTTCAACAGAGAGAAGGAAAGAGTAGCGGCGCGTGTGGTCGACGTGCAATCGAACAAGATAGTACTGTGCGTGGGCGGGGTCCAGCGATTTTCAAAAAACCGAAGCCACTGTCCGCGGATTTCCGTCAAATTCACTGAATCGCGGGGGAGAAATTCAAAAAAAGCATCGACGCTCGGTGTTGGGGCGCGTGGACACGCGCATTTATGAAGCAGTCAGCCGTGTTGGGGTTAGGTAAATTGTCAACAGGAAAGGCCCTCGGGGAGTGTTGATGGTGTTCACGTCGTCGTCGAGTGCTGGGCCCCACTCCGGGACATCGCGGCATTTGATAAATCATTTGATCCAGGCGATTTTTGACCGTTGATTCCGGGTAGAGTGTGCCCGCTGCGTCCTCTATTGCCCCTTATTTTAGAGTCTCCCAAATATATTTTTTATAGTTCTTTGAAGGGTTAATATAATTTTTGGTTCTTAAGAGTCTGTTTGGTGTGAGGGATTTGGAGGGGAGGGAAAATTTTTATGAGTTAAATTTTAAAAGATTGAAGAAGTGGGGTAATAAAATTTTAATAAAGAGAATATATAAGATAAAAGAGTAATAAAAATTAATTAAAAATTTTTAACCCCACTTCTCTAATTTTTTTATATTCAACTAAAAAATTTTTTCCTTCCGCCCACATTCCCTCCCCTCCCCTCAGACCAAACAAGCCCTAAAATTTGATCCAATTTTGTTTTAATCCCTCAAGTTTAAAATCGGTGGTTTAGATCCCTGAAGTTTCACCCAATTTTAGCTTTAGTCCCTCAAGTTTGAAATCGGTGGTTTTAGTCCTTGAAATTTCACCCGATTTTGGTTTTGGTCCCTCAAGTTTGAAAAGGACTTGGCGACCCGTTTTTGAAACCCGACCCGACCCGGAAAAAAACCAAGTCCTTTTTAAACTTGAGGGACCAAAACCAAAATCGGGTGAAACTTCAGGAACCAAAACCACCGATTTCAAACTTGAGGGACTAAAACCAAAATTGGGTGAAACTTGAGGGACCAAAACCACTGACTTCAAACTTGAGGGACCAAAACCAAAATTGGATCAAACTTTAGGGACCAAAAGTTATATTAACCCTTCTTTAAATTATTATTAGATTCTATATAAAATAAGTGAAATTTTGATATATTATAAAAAAAATGAAATTATTTTCAATTTTTTATAATTTTTTAAAAATATTTCAAAAAAATAGTGTATTTTTTTCACTTTAAGTATTTTTCTGGAAAATCTTAGAAAAATTATAAAAAATTGAAAACAAATCCATTTTTTATCCATAATATGTTAGAATTTCACTTATTTTGTGCAGAATATAATGATCTAAAAAATCATAAAAAATTTATTTAAAAAGAAACCCAAAATAAGGATACAGTAGAGAGAACGATAGGGAAGGAAAAGCAGAAACCCCAAATCCGTTGATTCCTGATTAGCCGAGGGAATTCAGAAAAGTTGAATGAATTTGCATTTTCGTCCCAAATTGAGATTGAGATACTGTATTCTCTATTTCAATTTGTATGTGGAATTGTTCTACATTATTAGGATATTTTTTCGCCATCGACATCATTATTATTGTATCTTAACAAAAATTAAAATTAATGTGAATCATGTCCATTGAACCAAACCTAATAAATAAGATTTGATAAGATACTCACTTCACCAAAAAAAAAATTAGCTAAGCTACCCAATTTACAAACTATAAAAACCGATTAATTATCTTTTGAGAAAAATCGAAGCTTTTTTAATAATACAAACTACGTATTCATATCGCAATTGATATGCATTTTAATTTTGGAAAACTAAGTAGGATTTATATACAAATATATTAAGAAAATAGGAAATGCGTGGTTCGAGTTTGGTTCAGGTCTCGGACGTTCAAAATTAAAACTTGAACAAAGCTAATCGATTTACTTGTATTTGGAATAGCGATTATAAAAATGACATCTTTTAATTTGATTTTTTGTAATCTTACTTTTAATAAAAGTCAGATTGTGTAAAGTAATTTATGTTTAGATTGACGGTTGTATAAATGAATTTTATAAAAGTAAAATTTGTTTGAATTAGCTTAAGTATAAGTGACTTTTGTGATAATGATAAGAGAAAAATTAAATTTGAAATTATAAAAGTTAAAGTTGGGAAATTTAAGAATTAAACAATACATAATTTGATAAAATAATATTACATAACTAATTGGATCACATGTCCCGTACAATTTAGTCTCTAATTGAATCACGAATATGATTCATTTAAAAGGAAGATCGCTTACCATAATTTGTCGTGGAAGATTGTTCATCTACATTATTATTATCTACACCAACTATATTCTCAGCTTTAGCTTATCGAAACACTACATCAGTGAAATCATTTCTCCTAATAAAATTATGTAGAGTCATTATTGTACAATGCAAACTTAAAATGCATATTCTACACCGTCAATAAAATGTATAGATTTAAAAAATTAATTAATTAATTTTAATCTTATGTTCATTTCTTTTTCTTTTATCCCTTCCCCAAGTTGGCTTGAAATGCATATTCTACACCGTTACTGTATAACACTTTCCGCTTCACACTGCCACAGCTCTCAAACATTCCGATCCAATGCATCAAATCAAGCAGAGCGAGACATCAATGATCATCAACTATTTTCCAGAGTTGAAGACACTAAAATTAATCTCTAAACTACAGCTAACCTTACTACAATGCTAACTACTACCTCCTGTGTGTGATTGATTCATCGATCTGACAATCTAATCGGACTTGCCGACTTGAGATTCCAGCTGCAGCTCATGGTGGTCGGCGATGTAATCAAGGAAGACCTCGTCGACGGTGTTGCTGATGCTGCTTCCGGTGGCAAAGGAGGAGGTCCGGCCGAAGATGAGGACGAGAGCGAGGAAGAGAGCCGTAGGGAGGAAAAGCGGCTAGAAGTAAGCCAAGTCGGTGACGAATCTGAGTGCGAGGACGATGAAGGAGGAGACAGTGATGGCTAAATAATGGTAAAACGGCATTAGCTTTTAGCAAAAGCTCTGATCCCCAGCTTATCCCAATCGAGCGTCCACAATCCTCAAATTGGAAGAAGCCCAATTACATAGAATCTGAACCAAACATTCCCTTTAAGCTGATTGCTACCCAATCGGGGCATATGCATGCCCAATTAGGCTTATTTGGGCTACCAAAAGCCCTCCCAAACATATATCGGCTTGGTTTGGTGGAATCAGCGTGATCAATTTAGTTTGTTTTGAATACCTTACTTCAAATTTCAAAACACCCTTATATTGTTAAATATATTTTTAAAATCCTTTATTACATGGAAATGAGAGAAATCTAAAATTCACATGATAAAAAAAAGCATTCATTATTCGTTCATTAGTTAGAGACAAATTCTCTAAAAAATTATATATCGATATAAATTTAATTACCTTATTTAACTTTAACTGATTTTACTAATTTCTTGTCAAAACAAATCTTATTAATAT
Source organism: Inga laurina (assembly GCA_963855925.1). NCBI lineage: Eukaryota > Viridiplantae > Streptophyta > Magnoliopsida > Fabales > Fabaceae > Inga > Inga laurina. The sequence goes on along the minus strand of OY979702.1, from coordinate 21,980,664 downwards.
GTACAACGTGGGTTTTTTTAAAATTAGAGTTGCTAGTTTGAGTTACCAAAAAAAAAACGACATCATTTTCTTAAAAAAAAAAAGTTCATATAATCTTTGCTCTTTGTGCTTATTTCAATTTTGTTCTTTTAAGTTTTAAATTATGGGTTTTGGTCCTTTAAAGAACAAAAACAGTGAAAGGTTTTTAGCGTTTTAAACGACATGAAACTTAAGGGACCAAAATCTATGTTTTAAGAGTACTAATAGAAGAATGAGATCAGATGTAGAGAAAATAGGAGAATGACATATGGGTAAAATCAACAAATTAAAAAATTTCTACTTTGGCCTATATACCTGCCTAGTTAGGAATTTGTTTAAAGCATATGCCTAATTTTAAATTTAGGTATTTCAAATGGATTTAAAAGAGATTTTCCTTAAACAACCTTCTCACTAAATTTGTACCCACTATGCCATTTTATTTTTTTGAGGTATTTGAGAAAGGTTGACTGTTGTGGTCCTTTAGGGTGTATTGGTTGGATTTTGTTTAGATTAAGTGAGGGTTGGAGATAAAAAAAACTTGTTTGATTAGACAAAGGTAAGGTTAGAGGTAGGAAAAAAATTTGTCCTGTAGTGCTCCCCTCTCCTCCTTTCTCAAACCTCCAAATTTGGCATTTTTCTAAGAGAACAAAAAATTTGTATCTCATTCTAACCAATATGCCCATGACAATTTTTTTGATATTCCATGGCTACTATGACTCCGTCTAACTAAAGACATTTTTTTTCATCTCCGATTCTTCACTCTTGATCGCCTAGTTCTTCACTCCTTTCCTCTCTTTCGATTGACCAAATCAACCGACACTACCACTGGCTACTTCGCAACCAACACCGTCGTCACCACTTGCTCAATCAGGTAACTCAAAACCTTTCATTATTTTTCTGAAACTTCCATGTTTGAACCCAAACATCAAGCCACTACCTGTCCCTTTTTTTATTTGACTATCACCTTCACCCCTTATGAAGAAGATTATTTCTCATTTATTGTCATTTTTAAATAATATATATCAATGAATAATAGATAATAGATTTTGGCAAAAAAAAAACTAATCAATAATATATTATATTACATATTCATGAACAAAAATTGGACATAAGTGGAACCATGATGTTTATAGCTTTGCACGTTCACTTCTTCCAAAAGTGCTAGGACTAAGTAAATATGCAAAGTCAAAAAAAATTTACAGAAACGGTTATTCAATACAAATGATGCCAACAAAAACAAGGCTTTCTATGTATAATGGAACTGATATATTGTAAAACTTCATCCTCACAAACTATTTTACCCTTCCAAATACTCATGGTATATTGTTGGTTTACCAGGATGTTGAATATACAAAAGAGAATATTGCTTTCCTTTAGTAATAATGTTTGTACAATTCACATCACCTGGTTAAGTCTACTAGACCACCTATTTATATGGTAATAACCAAATACAAGTATACAACAACTAAACCCATAACTAACCAGGCCGAATAGACCAAGCCAACCTAACATAACACAAAGTCTACTAAGTCTTATTTCTTACACTCCCCCTAACGCTTGGGGCAAAATATGTCTAATGCACCTTGCTTGCTAAGCAATATGTCTTGACTTTCTCTTGTGACTGCATTCGTTAATATATCAACTTGTTGATTGGCTAATTTCACATGTTCCAATCTAATCAGCTCATTCTGCAATTTTTCCCTAACAAAGTGATAATATATCTCAATATGCTTTATCCGCTCATGAAATACAGGATTCGAGGTGATATGAATTGCCGTCTTACTATCAAAATGCACATTTACTAGCATAGGATGATTCAACCTCAACTCATCTAACAATCCTACAGCCTAAACAATTTTCGAGACAGATGAACCCAAAACTCGATATTCAATTTCTACTGAAGAATGAGACACCATACTTTGTTTCTTTGTTTTCCACATGATAAGCGAACCTCCCAACTTCAATAGATAGCCTATGACCGACCTCCTAGTCATTCCGCAAGCTACCCAGTCAGAGTCACAAAAGCAATCCAAAGCTAGGTTCCCAGTTGAGCTCATCAACACACCATGTCTTGGATTCCTTTTGAGGTACCAAACCACATTTTGTGCTGCCGCCATATGTGCTTTTAAGGGATTTTGCATGAATTGACTTAAGATCTGCACAAAAAAGCTAATGTCAGGTCATGTCATTATAAGATAAATCAATTGACTTACCAAGGCTCTATATCATTGTAGATTTTGCACTAAGTCCTCCTTCTTGTCTCTACCTTCTTCATAAGCAAGAAACTTTATATTTTGCACCATTGGCACATCTAGAGACTTGCATCCACTGAGTCCTATATCATTCAACAAATCAAGTATATATTTTCGTTGACATAACATTATTCCTCTCTTAGACATAGCTAACTCAATTCCAAGGAAATATTTCATTTCTCCTAGGTCTTTAATTTGGAAACTATTGTGTAAAAGACTTTTTACCTCCTCTATTCTTTACTGGTTGCTACCTATAATTAATATATCATTAGCATAGACAAGTATACATATAACATCACCCTTATAGTACTGAAAGAAAACAGAGTAATCACTTTTACTTTGGTTGAAACCACCTTGAACTAATGATGTAGTTAGTTGATGGTTTCATTGCCTACAGGCTTGCTTTAGTTCATATAAAGACTTCTTTAGTTTGCACACCTTATTCTCCCCCTTAATATCAAACACTTGAGGAATATACATGTAAACTTCTTCATTTAGATCACCCTGCAAAAATGCATTATGCACATCCATATGGTGCATATCTTAACCATTGAGGGTTGCTAACTTAAGCATGATTCTAATAGTAATCATCTTGATTACTGGATAGGTGTTATGGTAATCCACTCCCTCTCTTTAGGTATACCCCTCTGCAACTAATCTAGCCTTATATTTGTCTATTTCTCCATTACTTTTATACTTTATCTTGTATATCCACTACAACCGATATCCTTCTTTCTTTTGGGCAAGGATACTATATCCCAAGTTTGGTTCTTTTCTAGAGCTTTTATTTTGAGTTTCATTGGTTCAAGCCATTCACTACACTTTATTACCTCCCCAAATATGGCAAGCTCACTAGCACTATCAACATTACTCAACAAACATAAATGTGATGACGAAACATTTTGATAAGTGATGTAATTTTCAATAGGATAAAGACATATACATTTTCCTTTACCTGTATTGTTGGCAGCAATATTGCAAATGTAATCTTGTGACCATATGAGAGCCTTTCAGTCTCTTCTTGGTCTTGCAACATGTGAGGAGATAGAAAGGTCCCTTAAATGATTCTCTTCCTCTTCTTCCAAGATGTCACCTTCATTAATGTAATATGAGGAATCAGCATTATTATCATTACCACTGCTTAAATTATGCTAAGGTATATTGAAGTTATGTTTGTCTATGCCAACAACAAGTATATATGGATCATCATAAAAAAGGAACAGTTCTTTAAAACCTTTGTTCACTCCCCTTTGGTCTGTAGACAAATTGTCTTTGAAAGGAAATATGTTTTCTTAAAAAATGGCATGTCTATTGACCAACAAGCATTTGGCATGCAAATCAAACAACAAAAAAACCCTTTTGATTATTAGGATATCTGAGGAAGACACATGTAAAACAAAACAGAGAAAAATGAAAAGCAAAGGAGACAAAAGGCTATCTTTGTGAAAGTGCTTTTCTGATTTTTCTAAGGCTCAAATGATTACAGTCCCGACAATTTATAGTGCAAAGTCACGAACTCACTTTCCACATATTTCTCAAACTACTTAGATATTTTCTATAGCACTCCCATTATTTAATAACAGACTAAAGCTAAACAATAGGAAACTGACTTACGTGAACAAGCCTCACGTATTTGATTTGGTAAAAATGAGTAAATAAAACAAGGTAAATAACATGGGAAACTCAAACCACATGCTTTTGATGTTGCAGAGGTTTGTGCTAATTTTTAACACTCCCCCTTAGTGCAAACCTCCTATCATCAACCTTGAGAGCATTTCAAAGATTTTGAAACTTGGGCTTCACTAAAGCTTTAATGAATATTTCTGCTACCTGAGCATTGGTTTTAACTCCTACTAGCTTGATCTCTTCTCCTAGGACTTTCTCATGTATGAAGTGATGGCGCACCTCTATGTGCTTAGTTCTTGCATGAAAATAGGGTTAGACGTAAGTTTAATAGCACTCTCATTGTCACACTTGATTTCCACAACATATTCAACTTCATGTAGTATGTCCTTGATCAATCTTTTCAACCAAATGCACTCCTGCCCTGCCATTATTGCTGCCACATATTCAGCTTCAGTGCTAGGTAGTGCCATTATATCCTGTTTCTTGCTGCACCAAGAACCTACTACTGACCCAGTTGCAAAACAGTAGCCTGAAGTTGAATGTCTGTCATTTTAATCTCCAGCCCAATATACATCAGTGAACCCACTTAACACGAAGCTATCACATTTCTTGTAAAGGAGTCTGTAACCAACAGTTCCTTTAACATAGCATAAGATCCTCTTGGCTGCTTCCAGGTGAGGGATCCTTGGATCCTGCATAAATTAAGAGATAACACTCACAGCATATGAGATTTCTAGTTTTGTGATAGTCAAGTAGATTAAGCTTCTAACAACCTGCCTATACCTTCTAGGATCCTTCAACATTTTTCCTTCACCTTTCTTCAACATCTTGTTTGGTTCCATTGGAGTAGCCTTTTCTCTTGAGTCCCCCATGTGAAATTGATCCAAGAGACTTTTTGCATAAGCTTTTTAGGATACAAAGTACCCTTGATCTGATTTTTCCACTTCCAAGCCAAGAAAACAATTAATCTCCCCTAGATTCTTCATATCGAAATAAATAGATAAGTTATCTCTTAAGTTTGAGATTTCTAACTCATTATTCCCAGTTATTATCATGTCATCAACGTATAATAATACCAGCAAGTGTGCATTTGATTTTGACTTTATAAACAAACTGGAATTTGAATTAGAAATTTAAATTCATAGAAACTGAGGTATTGAGCAACTTTACCATACCAAACTCATGGAGCTTGTTTAAGGCCATAGAGTGCTTTCTTTAATCGACAAACATAATTTGGAAACTGTTGGGAGATAAAGCTAGGGGTTGCTGCATAAATACTTCTCAATCTAGTTCTTTATAAAGAAAAGCATTCTTTACGTCGAGCTGCTACAGTCTCCATCCTTTAAAAGCAGCAAGTGATATGATAGTTCTCACTGTTACCATTTTGGCCATTAGACTAAAGGTCTCTTCATAATCTAATCCATGACTTTGGGAGAAACCATAAGCGACCAAGCGAGCTTTAAATCTATCGATATAGCCATCAGACTTCCTTTTCAACTAAAAGACTTCTTGCATGTAACTGGTTCACAACGTTTCAGTTTAGATACTAAGTCCCATGTTTCATTTTTGTCTAAGGCATCAATTTCTTCTTGCATTGATTTTTCCCAATATGATTGCTCTTTGCTTCTTCATGGCTTATTGGTTCTTCGGTAGTTAGTGCTCCTGTAAAAAAACACTCAGTTTTTGAGTACCTGTTAACTTCATAATATTTTAAATAATGTGGCCGCTTCTTCTCCCTTATTGAATGTTTCACAGCTTGTTTGCTATGTTCTTGATTTTCACATTGTGGTTCCTTTTACATTTCTCTGTCATTGGGTGTTTGCACATCATGTTCAGGAAATAAAGGCTATAGGTTGTCTTCATCATCTTTGAGAGCAACTAGTTTTAGAGAAAGGAATGATGACAATACCTCATCAAACACTACATCTTTGGAAATAGTAAATTTCTTTGTCTTTAGATCCATGCATCTCCAACCTTTCCTATGGGAATCATAACCAACAAAGACGCACTTCCTTGCTTTTGGGTCAAGTTTGGTTCTATTACCTTTGGGAATGTAAACATAGCATATAGAACCAAATACTTTAAAGTAATTTACATTTGGTTTTTTACCATATAAAGTCTCAAAAGGAGATTTTTGTGTACCTGGCCAGGGAGGCAACTTGTTTGTCACATGGCATGCCGCTGAATTGCTTGTAGCCAAAGTGTCTGAGGAGGATTTTTATCATGCAACCATTTAGAATCACCTCATTTCGATTTTTCCAGAATTAGTTATGATTTTTCAAAGTTTGGCCAGAAAATCCAAAAATGGGAATTATGACATCATCTCAATAAAAGATGACATCAGCATGGAATTAAATATTTTCTCATCTTCTTCAGCTCTCATTTCGTGCTGAACCATCTGAAAATAGTGAGAGAAAGTTGAGAGCTCTTAGAGAGAGAAAGAGGAGAGATCTCGCAAGGTAAGCCGATTTCTCCGACGATCTAGCTCCTAATGCGTATAACTCCGTTCTTAAGCTACTCCTTTATGTTCTTTAAAGTTTGGAAGCTCCTCTTTTGGTGTTTTGAAGTTAGGGTTTTCAGCCACAAGAAGGAAAAGCTAGTGGGAGCTTGAGGTAACTTCCAAACTCTTGCATATTGACTATTCTGGCTGTTATAGACAATTTAATCGGTGAAATTTCGCCGGATTGTCTTTGGTTCTAAAAATGGAAAATGGGTTTGTGGGGCTGTTATGCTGCCCAAATTGATACTAAATAGTAGTTGTAACCTAATGGAATAGTCAATAAAGTGGTTAGGAGTAGAAAGGAACGCGTTTACGCAGCCGAAACCGAAAAACCCTGATTTTCCCTGGAAAACCCATATATTTCGGTCTGGGTTATAAATGGGTCTTAGAGTTGGATTTTCAATGATTTGATGGTTCCATTGAGTTCAGGAGGGAAAATTAGGTGGGGTTACAGTTGGGCACTTTTTCAGAAAAGGCCGAAAAAGTATAATTACGAAAACGCCCCTGAAACCCTTAAGGTGGGGCTGCCAAGGGTAAATTTGTAAATTGACATTGAATTTGATAATTCCGAGTCCGGAAATGGATTCCTTGGGTAAAAATATGTCAGAATAGCCCATGTCAAAATTTCAAGAAAAGTACAACCGGACGGGGTACGGCGGGGCCGGACCGGTCCCCGGGGGTATTTTAGTAAATTTTCAATATAGCCTCATATAACCCCCGAAAACACTATGGAAGTGTCTAAATAGTATATTTGACATTCTAGGATTGAATGTGAATCCCCGAGTTGCTGGCACGCAAATTGAGGAGCAAAGACTGGAGGTAGGGAACTTATCTCTCCTGCATGCTCTGATAACTGTATTAATGTGTTGATGCATATTATTGCTTTGCTTGATAATGTGGAACATGTATGAATGATTTGAAGCTATGTTTCAATATATGTTATGGCCATATGTGTATCGTTCGAAGCATTGAGCTTATAGATTTGTCATTGTATGTGTGCATGAGTTATGTGATGCAAGCATGTCATGCATTAAACACTTATCTTGCATGCATATTGATAATGTTTCCCTACTGAGATTCTCTCGAATCTCACCCTCCCCTACTAACCTTCTAGACAGGGTAGTAGATCAAGGATATAACGAGCAGCTAAGGGTGATGAAGACTCCTTCGGGATTGAAGTTGGTAGTTGGTTCTCTTAGTTGGGATGTATATTTGGATAATTGTTTTCGGATATTGAGATTTGTTGTGTAATTCCCTATTTTTGAAGTTGTATAGGCTAATGTACCCTATGATTGTTAGCGAAGATATGTATTCCGGGATTGCCGGGAATTTATATTGCGTACTCTGATATATAAATGTGATTTATCTTCGCGTAGTAATTGTATTCGAAATGTGAATATGAGACCAAGTTTATAAATGATTTCGAAAGGTATTTTTGAAAACCCCATCATGTGATGGGTTAGTAAATGTTATTTGATTATTATTGGTCTCTATTTCATTTTAATCCCGTATTTCGGATATAATTACGGAGGGGGTTACAGACATAATGTACATAGAGCCCTTTTTCTCACTAGAAAAAACAACATAAGTTGATATGTCTTTTATATTGTCAAGCACTTTAACATCTTTAGGACCAAACAATTCATATTTTCCAGAATCAGTTAATTGAGGAACTGAAACTAGATTTTTGGTCAAACCTAGAACATGATAGACATCATGTAACTTGATACCCTTTGAGCATACATCATCAGCCACATCGATCACCACAACACCTTCTTTTGTTATAAGATGCGTGGAGTTATCTGTTGTGACAATAACTCTATGTCCATTATGTTCATGCACTTTCGAGAACAAGGTTTCATTCCCGGTTACGTGGTGAGAGCAACCTGAGTCGATGATCCACTCCTCCCCCTTGTTGTTGGCATAATTTGCAAAAGCTTGAATTGATTTTTGTTCAATGGTTTCAACTATAAAACAACTATCCCATTTGAGTTGATTATCTTCTTCACTTGTACAGACAACATTTGCCTTAGAGAGCTTCATCCGATAATATTTCTTGATGTGCCTAATTCTGCCACACTTGAAGCATGTAATAGTCTTCTTAATGTATGTATCACCATCTTCATCTATATTGGAATCCTCTTCTTTATTCTTGCTTCCTGACACGATTTTTATGCTTGGTTTTCCTTTCAAAAAGAGCATAGAGTCAGTCTCAAGGCTGTTTGCCATCTGATTTGCCAAAGTGTCTTGGTTAGAGAGCAAATTCTCTAATTCTTCAACCAAAGGTTGGGTTTGCCACCCTTGGATGGAGGTGACAAAGGGTCTATATTCTTTCTTCAAGCCATAAATAAGGTAACGACGCAGATGACCTTCGCTGATCTTTTCATTTGTATCGATCTCTGAATCTTAGCATAGATGCTCTTAACACGTAAGAAATATTTCGAGATAGACATACCTTCTTAAGTCAAGGTTGCCAGCTCATTCTCTAATAGCTACAGCCTTGCTCCGTTCTTCTTGGTAAACAACCTTTCAAGTGTTTGCCAATCTTCCTTTGGAGAAGTGACTTCATGAATTCTTTGCTAATAGGCATCCTCAAAGCACATAGAGCCTTCCCATACTTGATCTTCTACTTCCATCGTGACTTGGTGTTCTTAGTGGTGTTGATGGGAATTATGTCAGCACCAACCACTAACTCCCACAAATCCTGACCTTGAAGATATGCCTCCATACACATTCTCCAATACTTGTAGTTGTTGCCTACAAGCTTCTCCATCCCATTTTGAGTACTTCCTCCATTAGAGATTTCCATGGCAGCAATAGAAGAAATTGCGCTCCCTCACAGGATAGGCTCTAGTACCATAAAACAAAACAGAGAAAAATGCAAAGCAAAGGAGACAAAAGGCTATCTTTGTGAAAGTGGTTTTCTAATTATTCTAAGGCTCAAATGATTACAATCCCGACAATTTATAGTGCAAATTCACGAACTCACTTTCCATATAGTTCTCCAACTACCTAGATATTTTATCTAGCACTCCCATTATTTAAAAACAGACTAAAGCTAAACAATAGGAAATTGACTTATGTGAATAAGCCTTACGTATTTGACTTGGTAAAAATGAATAAATAAAACAAGATAAATAAAATGGGAAACTCAAACCACGTGCTTTTCATGCTGTAGAGGTTTGTGCTAATTTTTAACAACATAGGATAGATCGGGTTGAAATTTGTCAGAATTAACCAAAGCAATGGTAAAAGCTAAGCAATCAAAAATTCGCAAATCATCATAATTAGGTTTTGTCCCATAAACTCTCTCATAAGGGGTTTGATAACCTAGTATCCTAGAGGGAATCTGATTTACTAGATAGGCTGTTATTCTAACACATTCTCCCTAAAAACAAGTAGGAACACAAGATTGTAAGATTAGGGCCCGAGAAAGTTGCATAAGAGTTCTATGTTTACATTGGATGGTACCATTATGTTTGGGGGTATAAGGGCATGTAGTCTCATGCACTATCCCTTTAGCAAGGAAGAACTCTTTAAGATCTAGGTTGACAAACTTACTCCCATTGTTAGAACCCGCTCTTTTAATTGAAAAGTTAAATTTATTTGAAACATGCAAGAAAATATTTGATGTATGCAACAATTTCATGAGAAAAATCCATGTGGCTCTGAAAAAATCATCTACAATTGTTAAGAAATAGGTACATCCTGAGTGTGTGGGAGTTCTATATGGACCCTACACATCCATATATACTAATTCAAAACACTTTTTTGTTTTGATAAAGCTAGGGGAGAAGGGGAATTTAGTTTGTTATGCTTGAAAGCAAATGTCACAACTCTTATTCATGGATATATTCCGATTGTTTACAAAATGCAAGTGTTGTGATATAGAAAGGGGTACATGCCCAAGTCTAAAATAAAGTAAAGACATAGCAACACAACTAGCATTAGTTTTACTTGACTTCACAGCATTCACAAGATCATTTGCATGTGCATATTGGAGAATATATAGACCACAAACAAGTCTACTAGTCACCTTCAAGTTCCCACCTCGAAGGCCTTGCATCATACAATAATCAGGAAAAAATGCAATGACAAAGTCCTGTTCTTTAGTAAGTTGGGAAACTGAAATAAGATTAAATTGGAGTCCCGATGCATATAAGACATTTGTAAGGTGAAAACCATTATGAAATCTAATTGTACCTATGTGTGTGACTGCTACTCTATCACCATTAGGGATTCTAATATTTCTAATAGGCCCATGATATTTAGTGTATTTATCTAAAAGCGACAAGTTACCAACAAGATGAGTAGTTGCACCAGAATCTATTACCCAATTAGTGTGTGTTTTAGTATGAGCAGAGAAAGAGCAAACCTGTACCAATGAGTGCATGAACCATGGCATTTGCTTCTTCTTCCTTCTTAAGAAATTCAAGCAACTTATAATACTGGTTTTAAGAGAAAGTCGGTGCAACTATGTTGGCTCCATCTGCTTGTCCGTCACTTTCAGATGCACTTTGAATGTTCTTAGCTTTGTTGCCTTTGAAGTTAGATAGGAAACCAATTAAGTGCCAACATCCAACTTTGGTGTGGCCTTTTTTGCCACAATGTGTGCAAGTGAGATTCAACCCTCCTCTACCCCTTTCTCTACCTCTCCCCCTTCCTCTAGCAACCATTGCTATGCTATCATTGGGGAGTTCCTTACGTAGATTAGAAATGTTCTTTTGGGCTTCGTCTTTAGAAATCATAGCAAAAACTTGGTTGACGCTACGTAGTGGCGTCATGAAGAGAATTTGGCTCCTTGATGTAGCATATTCTTTATTAAGCCCTATAAGGAATTGGAGCAATTTTGCTGTTGAACTACTTCAGCATAAACCTATGAAGTGACATGTAACCCCCTTCCAACCATAGGTTGAGATTAGTTAGTAAAAATATAATTAAGTTTGAATTAGAGACCATGTATGATTTGGGACTTATTCAAAATTAAACATCCCAAAATCAAGGTTTACAAAAACTTTTCTAAAACCTGTTTAACAATGGTCTCATACTCACATTTCAAACATAAATGGCCTGTACAGGTTGATTTCATTCATACATATCATAGTACAGCATAAATTCTAGACACACTCAGGTTCCATTAATCAATAAAGGATTTTACAAGGCATAATGCCCATAATCTTTCCCTTTATTCGAGGATTACACAAAACTATCCCAAATGATTTATACATGATAACCAAATAACCAAAATAAAACTCCCAAATCCGGAGCTCTACCCGCTCTTCATCACCCGCTTCCCTTTTGATCATTCAGCCCTGTCTAAACATTGTTTTTGGGAGAGTGAGATTCTAAGAAATCCCCATAGTGTCAAATCACTCATAATATGCACAACAACAAAATATGAAAGCAAATCATCATACAACACACAACAACTACAACTGCAGTTATAGTGGCAAGGGCAGGTATGACTCATGTTACCCTTACGTTTGCTCACGCTATATTGCACAATCACATGATCATATCACATATATGACCACAGCTGGGATCTATATAAAACATTTCACAACACCAAGCCCACGGGCTGGATACTCAAATAGGAATCCATGATTCCATAACGCAGCCTCGGCACTTACAACGGCAGATATAACGGCCGGGGTAGGTATCATGAGCATTGCCCCCTATGATGGCTCACACTGAACTGCTCACGCTGTAATACCTCATGGTCGATAACACATTCATAATGATAAACATGCATACCAAGTATCATACACAACATGAGATAAGAGTCACTACCTTAGTCCTTTCGGGTGTATTTTGGCAACGATTTCTCCCGAACAGGGCAAATGTCAAATCCTATATTTATAATTAGGGATGAAGTGTCAATTCTCTATTCCAATTCTCAATGACTTCTTAACACTTAGTTTGGTTATCATTATTGCTCTTTTAGTATGCTACAAACACCTCTAACAAAAGCCCTAAAGGGTTGGAAGAATTATCCCAAAGATCCCCTTTTGGAAATCACAAGACTGGTATTTTCCATTGAGACACTTGAGTGAAGATAGCCTCACTCGAGTGCTATTGTATGGATATTTGAGTGAAGGAGACCACACTCGAGTGACGGTACAGTCTACACTCGGGTACTAGAGAGTGAACAACAGCAAGTGAATACCCTAGAGCACAAGAAACTTTCAGAGACAAGAACACTCGAGCACAGAAAGCAACACTCGAGTGATAGTCAAATGCTCACTCAAGTACTAAGAAGTGAAGCATAGAAAGTGAAGACCTGAGAGCAGAAAAGTTTTCAAGGATCAGGAGCACTCGAGTGGAACACAAAGCACTCGAGTGATGGCTTAACACTCGTAAGTATTAAGGCCCACTCTTGCCTTTATCCAAGGAAGTGCAACATGAAACTGGAAGCAGAAAGGGAAAAATACACTAACATACTCAAGCGAACTCACCCTCACTCGAGTGAACCCCATATCACTCGAGTGATTTTATCAGAAACCAAAAAAAGCAACACAACAGACCACACTTCCCAACAATTGCCCAATTGATTCTAATGGTCCCAAACTCTTACTCAAGGATACTCCCACACAAAAACACCCAAGGAATTCAATGAAACCATCAAAATTACCAAAATCCTATTCCACTATCATGCTTTGGTTTTTGGCAACATAAACATCAAAAATTCTAAAATCTCCAAACATACCATTTTATTCCCAAATCAATCTATCTATCCAAAGCACATACCAAAACACCCATTTCTATACCAATAACATGCCAAACTACCAATGACCCTTATTTTTTGAAATTAAGGCCAACTATTCTAGAAATTCCAAAGTAAATCATTTGACATAAAACATAGATAGAAGGATTGGTTTTACTTACCTTATCAACTTTCTCCAAGACACTTCTTGATTCTACAACCTCCACAATTCCTTGTGGTCACGAATCAACACCAATGGCCAAACTATAAACACCAAAATGAATCTCTCAACTCAAGAAACAACTCTAGAGAAGAAAGTTTGAGCAATGGAGGCCATTTACTCACCTTAAATGCAAGCTTTTCCTTTCTCTCTCTTGCCTAACAATGATTGCCAGAAATGGAGAGAAGAGAGAGATGAAGAGATAAGTGTGAAAGAAGAAGGAATGATGACATCCCCCCAACCCATGCTTGTCCAGCGAAAGAGGAGGGAAGAGAGGAGAGAGAAAATATTAAAATACCCCATGTTGACTTTTCCTATGCCTCTCTCTTCTTCTACACTTGACACATGTCCAAACCTTATTGGTTCTCATACAATAAGCCACCAATTAGCTACTCTAATCCCTCCATTAGCCATTTTAATCACCCTTCTCATTTTCTCTTAGCTAGTAATTAATTTCTCCCTTAATTACTAACTCATAGCCAATAATTCCATTTTTTCAATTTCTCACTAATTACGGCACATTAATTAAAATTGCCACAAAACACATATTTATCCATATTTAATTTCACAAATCATTTTCAATAATCATCATTAGCCCTTAATCAAAATTTGGGGCATTACATGGCAAACTTGCAGGAGGGAATTGGGATGAGTGCATATTGCTCTTCCCATAATTCTTTTATCTTACTATAATGGCTTGTGACTGAGAGGGATCCTTGACACAGGGAATTGATTTCATGATAAAAACTAAAAATTCAAGATCCACTAATTTTATCATACCTTTCTTTGAGATCATTCCAAACCTGAAAAGCCTCCTAGTGGTAGATTACACTATTAGCTATCTCCTTGGAGACTGAATTGAGTATCCAAGACAAGATGATGGCATTACGTCATTCCCATTATACATGTAATTTAGGGACTTGTGATTCTTTACGGCAGGAGCCATTTATAAACCCCAATTTCTACTTGCCTCTAAGTGTTATTGACATGCCTCTGTTCCAAACAGTATAATTTTCATTACCTGACAGAGTTTGTTGTATAAGTACATTGCCTTGAGTGTTAGAAGGATAAAGAAATAATGGGTGTGTAAAGGGGAGGTTATTGAAAGGGGACTCTTCATAGGGTTTCTTACTCATTTCTCCAACCATGTTCGCAAAATAGAGATGTCAATTAGTACGTGAGTAATAGCGAAGGATTATGGACCTGAAGGTTATCGAAATGAAGGACCTGAACCTTATTGAGGATATGGTCACCCAAATCTTTAGGTTCTCATTGTTTGGTTAGGATGGAGAAGGAAAAACATATTTACGACAATGATTTGGCGATCAGAGGTCGGCTATCGGAGAGGTGGTTCTGCAATGCCGCCGATGGGGATCAGAGAGTTAGAGGTGACGAGTCCGTTGATCAACGTTCTTGCATCGCAAATCAAAGGCATGAAGACTCTATCTCCCTTTTTGGGATTGGCTTGTTTGAGGCTAAATCTGGAGGAAATTTCATGAAGGCTCTCCCTCCACGTGTCTAGGTGTGGTTGCTCTTGCTCAAGTTAATTGTTGGATTACTCGATTGTGAATTCCAGGTGTCTAGATCTAGGTGCTCTTTCTCGAGTTAATTTCTTGATTACTCAATTATGAGTGTGGGTAGTATTCTTGGATCTGGGTAGTTCATTCCACACTTCTTGAGCCTGATTCTTTAGATCCTGTAGAGTCTTGGGCCTTTTCTTTAATTTTGGACCCTTGGTATTCAATAAGAAAGGTGGAGTCTTATTTTTGCAACTTGAGGCTCTGATGCCATATTGGTTTACCATGATGTTGAATATACAAAGAAGAATACTACTTTCATTTAGTAATAATGTTTGTACAATTCACATCACCTGGTTAGGTCTATTAGACCACCTATTTATACAGTAATAACAAAATACAAGTATACAACAACTCAACCCATGACTAATGAATATGGACTAGGCCCAATAGACTAAACCAGCCTAACGTAACACAAAGTCTACTAAGTTTTATTTCTTACACACACACACACATGTATAACCTCTATAGTTGCTGTATTGCAGAGCAAAAATTCCATCCTTACAAGCTATAAAGTGTAACTAAATACTGCCATGATGGTCTATGTGGTGGTGGATATGCTTATTTTTTATTTCTTGAATGACATGCCAATTTTATTAGATTTATCACTTCTATTAAGATTACACTAATTTGATTCTAAATTATTAATTATAAGTTAAGACATATGGTCTAGTTAGAATTCTATTAATAAATTAAGAAATAATAATTTTAATAAAAACATTGTAAAAAAAGAAAAAAAAATGTATAGATAAAGAGAAAATGATATATTTATTCACTTTTAATTAGCTCATACTCCTAACCTAACTTTAATAAACGTCACCTAAACTCACATTCGTTGATCTAAACGGAGTAGCGAGGATAGAAAGACAAAATTGTCTTACAGTGTGTTTGGATGCCAACAGAAAATGCGCTTTTCAGACAAAACCTTGGTTTTGTCAAAAAACATCCGAACACCCAAATTTCTGCCAAACCAAGGTTTTGATCTCAAACCATGGTTTTGGGAAAATCCAATTTTTTTTGCTTCTTTCCTTATATGGGCCCCACCTGTAATACCCCAAATTTTGAGATTTGAGGCTAGAGAATAAGCCTGAAATAAGTGGATTGCTAAGCCTCAATTTAGCAGGAGCCCAAATTTATTCCCTAATGATTCTTATATCTTTGGGGTATTAAAGAAAGTAAAATGGCGAATTTTGGAGAAAGTAATTATATTTTTGATGAAATCGCCTATGAGGTAATGAGCTTGTCATGCGATTTTGTATGATCAAAGGATGAGCAAAAATTATGAAATTTTACAAAGTGAAAGTAGATATCCTAAGCTTTAATTTGATAGGTACATACGACTCAATTAGAGCTATATACAAAAATTTATGAATTTTTGAAGTCAGTACAAAAAAACTGTGAAATTTTTGGAACAATATGCAAAGATTGAAATTCTGAGAATTTTTTGATTCCAGCTAGCAAGAGTCTATTTTTTCTTGAAACTATACTCAATAAGGATTCTATAGGCTTTAGAATAACTCCAATTTGATTTTTCTATAATTATTTATGATTTTTCAAAGTTTGGGCAAAAATCTACCATAATTTTGTAAAACTCCGAAAATGAAAAAAAAAGTGGTGGCAATCTTGTAATTATGGGGAAAATTACAAAAGCAATTCTCATCATCCTCTTCCCCCATTTCACGTCAGCCATGGCAGCCCAAGGAGAGAGACAAGGTTGAGAAATTCTAGAGAGAGAAAGGGAAGAAAACTCATGAGGTAAGCCGATTTCTTCGATGATTTAGCTCCTAACTGTTGTAATACTTCTCCTAAACTCTTCCTATATGTAAAATCAGGTTTGTGAGGCTCAAATTGGTTGTTGAAAAGGTTAAGGTTTCAGCCATATAGGAGAAAAGCTAAAGGGAGCTTGAGGTAACTTTCAAACCTTCATATATTGCTTGTTCTGGCTATTGTGGACAATTTAATCGGTGAAATTTCGCCGTATTGTCTTTGATTTGAAATTTGGAAATTGAATTGGCCTAGGGTTTATATTGCTAAAATTGGGTCCGAATGGTAGTTATAACCTAATGTAATAGTTAATAAAGTGGTTATGAGTAGAAAGAAACACGTTTGCGAACTTGGATTTGAAAAACTCCAATTTTTCTCGGAGTTCCTATAAGTTTTAGCCAGCTCTAGAAATGGGCTTTAGAGTTGGATTTTCAATGATTTGATAGTTTCATTGAGTTCAGGAGGAAAAATTAGGTAGGGTTACAGTTGGTCACTTTAGCGGAAAAGGCCGAAAAATCATAATTACGAAAACGCCCTTAAAACCCTTAAAGTGGAGCTGCAAAGAGTAAATTTATAATTTGACAATAAATTTGATAATTCCGAATCTAGAAATGGATTCTTTGGAAAAAAATATGTCAAGATAGCCTAGGATAGAATTTTAGGAAAAGTACAGCCGGACCGGGTACCGCGTGGCCAGGCCAGGTCTCCGGGGGCATTTTTGTAAATTTTCATAATAGGCTCATATAACCCCCAGAAACACTATGAAAGTGTCTAAATGGTACATTTGTAATTGTAGGATCGAATATGAAGCCTGAGCTGTTGTCATGCTTTACGAGGCACACGTTTCGAGGCGGAAAGGGTTAAGTTAGGGAACTTACTTCTCCTGCATGTATTTGATATGTGTGCTGTGTATTGATGCATGTTATTGCTTTCCTTGATTATGTAAAACATATATGAATGATTGAAGCTTTGTTTCTGTTTATACTGTGGCCATAGTTTTATTGCAAGAAACATTGAGCACACATATATGTTATTGCGTTAGCATGAGTTTATGTAATGGAAGCAAGTCATCATTAAGCACTTTTCTTGTATGTATATTGATATATGTTTCCTACTAAAATTCTCTCGGATCTCACCCTCCCCTACCAACAATTTAGACAGAAGGAGATAGAAGATACGCTGGGAACAAAGAATAGAATCGTATGAAGGGATTTCGGTGGTGGAACAAAGACGAGAAGATGTCTCTGTTTTACTAGAACGAGTTTAGATACCCAAGTAACCCTGTGTGGCTACATTGATGGTAATGATCATGTACGAACCCATATGGGGAATTTATGTAATCATGCACATATTATCAGCATAATTATGCTATTCTTGTGTTGCCTACTGAACCGCATATCGTTTTCTGCAAATACTCTAAAAAAGGTTAAAATGAGATAAGGGTGTGACACCACCAGCTCTCTCTCATTGGTCATTTTTCATTATGTGGGCCCCACACCACTCTCTCTCTCTCATCTTTTTTATTTTATTTTACTATTTTTCTCGTCTGTTTCTGATTTCTTTATTTTAATACTCACTCTTATATTTAATATAAGACCTATTGATCTAATTTAATTATATTAGAAAAAATAGTTAAGTTAATTAACGTTACATATAGACAAATTTATTTCTTTTTTGGTATTAATTATGAAATTTAAGAGGCATCATTTTTAATGTTAAATAATATGTTAAGAGGCATCATTTTTAATACCGTTAGGAGTTTTCTTCTCTTACAATTTAACTTCGTAAGGTCAAATTGAACATTAAATAATAGGTTAAGAGGCATCATTTTAAATACTGTTAGGAGTTTTCTTCTCTTATAATTTAACTTTGTAAGGTCAAATTTAACGCTTTTGTTAAATTTACTTCATTTTTAATTATTCATTGTTATTTTTGAATCTTCCAGAATTTATTTGTACTTGACACCCCTCAGAAAAAACTTTGATGTTAAATTTGGACCTTAACCTTTAAATAATACATAAAATATAATATTATCCTTTATATGTAATTATCACCAAAGTTCATGTCTTTTTTAACAATTTAACATTAAAAAAAAACTATTTTGATTACAACATCCAAACAATCCCATTTTATCTCAAGGTATTAAAACCCGGGCTGGATATTGAACCAGTCGGGGTACTGGATTAAGGGTCAGTGGCCAGTGGGTCAAATCGGAGCCAAACCGATGAGAAATTGAAAATTTTAGGCTTACAATATGAAATTCTAAAAGAAAAATTAATTTTTTTTAAGAAATTAAAACCCGGACCGGATTGGGAACCGGATCGGTCTACCGGCCGTTTCGTGGGTTTCCGGGCCGGGCCAGTCCGATCCGGTTCCACAACCCTGTTTTATCTAAATCACCTTTTTTTTTTGGAAAAATCACTCATAGGTCCCAAAAAAGCAACATATTATTAAAAATGTCCCTAGATATTGTAAAATACACTCAATAAATTATAAATACACGAAGATAAGTTATAAATAGGAATCTTTCTGATAATATATTATTTATTTAGGACCTAAGAGTGACTCTCCCTTTTGTTTTCCCAATAATTTATTCTCGTCATGTGAGTGATAGATAATACTCTGACCCCGCCTACGTGTTCCCGTTTTCCTCCTCCCTGTGTTCGTCGATCACTGGGTTCGACCATCGATGACCCGCTTTGTAATTTATGCTCCAATGACAATCAGCTTAGTCGATGCCAAAGGTTAGATCTCCTCACCCCTGTATGCGTCCGTGATTCTGAGGTCCGATTTCTTCCTTAGCAGTGCTTTTTGATCTACACTCTGGAGTAGGGGTGTTCAAATCCCGGGATGGGACCGGGAATACCCATTCCCGGTTCCCGTCTCGGGATTTCCCGGGACGGGGATTTCATTCTCGGTCCCGGTCCCGGGAAATTCCTGGGACAACCGGGACCGGGAATTCCCGGGACCGGGATCGGGAATTCCCGGTCTTAATAATATAATTATATTAGTTAAATTTTTTTATAATCTAGTGTTTAAAGTAATTATTTAACACCTAATAAGGTCATAAAAATCACATAAATTGAGTTAGAATTGAAAAATAACATTATTATCACATTCATCATTTTTGTTATTATCTTTATACATTATATAGTTAGGATTTGTATCACGATATATACAATTTAACTCTAACTAAATATGTGATATATATTTTATCAAATGATAACTTAATTTATGGGGTAAAAAATACAAAAATAAAATAATAACCTATTTTTTAAGGAAAAAAGAAAAAAAAAAAAACCGGGACCGGGAATTCCCGGGATCACAAGGTGTGATCCTGGTCCAGGTCCCGGTCCCGGATTTTTACATCCCGGTCCCGGTCCCGGTCCCGACCGGAACGGGAAATTCTCGGGATAAAATATTTGGGACCAAGCCAGGACAACCAGGACCGGAATACTTTGAACACCCCTGGAGTATATTTTCTCAAACAGCAACTCCGTTGCCATGAGTTCGATGTCTAGATCTACTTTGGTTTGGTGGCTTGACTGTTACGCAGGTGCAGTTGATGTTTTCGATTTTTAAAGTGCCGCCGCTGGATCTTCCGCAAGCTTCGCCTGATTACTTTATCGACGGCGCCTTTTGCTGCTCAGTCGCCTGCCCCGTCTTTCGCCTCCGTTTCAGCGCCGCCGTCTCGAATCGCTTGCGTTCCCTCAAGCATCTATCTTATTCTGTCCTCCTTTTTCTAAAAAGAAACTTTAGAACAGTAGCAATCCAGTCATTTGTTTACAGATCTTAAGCCTCAGGTCCTTAAATTGAATTGAGGGAGAATTGGACAATAAATTTGGCAAACAGGGATTTTTAACAATTTTTCCTAAATTTTGTGCTGAATAATTTTTCAGCAGTTAGCGTGGTTCGGTTTGCCGCTCTGGGCTTCTCCTCAGTTCCGCCTCTCTCTTCCTTCCTTTCATCGCATTCGCAGGCAGCACCACGCCACCACCTTCGTCTGAATTTGTCTTCCTTACACTTTTATTTAGGTACGGTAACTCTATTTATGACTTATGTTCTTATTACTGGTCAGTTACTGTCGGGATGTGTTTGTCTATAAATCGTTGATGATGCTCAAACACGTTGGGTAAATGACCTGGCTCCATTTGTGTCTGGAAATTTAGATGCTTGAGTTTAATTTCCTGCTGCTCATTGGTCTATTGACCAAAACAATTAATTGCATACGTACTCACTCTAGGCAACACTTTTCATGGTCATGTGTTGAAAGATGTAATTGAAAGACCATAACTTGCCAGAGTACTATCATTGTCATTCTTCAGTGGCTTTTAGGAGTTGCCTGAATCACGTTTTGACTTAGTTGAAACGCAAAATCACCCACAAATGGAGTCCAGTTTGCTTCAGTTTCTGTCTCACTTGTAAAATTTTAAAAGGAACTGCATCATACAAGTTTTAAAAAGATAAGCTGTGTTTGGTGCTCTGGTAAATTATAAACAATGGGATGACATTGTCAAGTTATTAATTTTCCCTTTCCTAATATTCATGGAGTTTTATACTTAATCTAAACAATGGGATGGCATTGCCAAGTTATTAATTTCCTTTTCCTAAGATTCATGGAGTTTTATACTTAATCTAGGGTTATCTGCATTTTTTGTGTAGGTCAATGTTGCTTATAAAATAGCTCAATAGGTTTGCCTTGTTTTTGGTGTTGGCGTAATATGAATTTGTGTCCTTAATGTGTCCTTAGGTCACTCCAAACCTTGTGTGCCTTGTGAGAGAGAAACCAAACAATAGAGAAAAAGCATGAATGAGAGGGAGGAGCCAAATAGAGGAATGAGATAGAGAAGGGGGAGTAATTGAGTGAATGGAGAGTTGAGAAGGTGAGGATGATAAAATGAAGATGAATGGGAAGAAAGTGAGATGGAGAGAAAGGGATGGACAGGAGAGAAGAGGTGATATCGAAAGGCTGTGTTATGGTGGAGGCTAATCAAAGAAGTGGGACCTCAGAACAAGTATCTACTTCTACTTTTTAACTTGGATACTCAGGTTCATTGATTTGGGTCTAATGGGATTATCTGAGGGTTAAGGGGCAAAACTACCGTTACACTTTTCTCAAAAGTGCACCCACCACTATAAACTTTTTTTTTTTTTTTTTTTGTGCAAAAGTAACCATGAACTTTTAAAAATGGTGCAAAAGTAACCATGAACTTTTAAAAAAGGGGCAAAAGTGACACTACTGTTAACGGCCGTTTAGTCAAAAGTTTTTAAGGGGCTAAAATACTCAAACTTTTCTCAAGAGTACACTCATCACCATAGACTTTTTTTTGGGTGCAAAAATAGCCATAAACTTTCAAAAATGGGGCAAAAGTGACGGTTATCTTACTGGATTCAAATGTAATATTTTCATTGTTCTAAGTCCAAGAAAAAAAAACATCGACTTGTCCACACCATGATTTTTCCAGACCAAAAATTGAAAAAGCCATCTTCAATGAAGATGACATCGCTATCATGCTCTCACCGATGTGTAGTAAATGGAATTGTTGAGATCCTTCCTCATCAACAATTTTGGCAACTGCGTTTACGACATTATTGATATCAACAATTCCATTTATGGCATGTCGGTGAGAGCAGGATGACGACGTTATCTTCATTGAAGATCGGTTTTTCAATTTTTGGTTTGGAAAAATCATGGTGGACAAGTCGAGGTGCTGTTTTCCTAGGCTTAGAACAATCAAAAGATGACATTTGAACACAGTAAGAGAACCATCATTTTGCCCCATTTTTGAAAGTTTATGGTTACTATTGCACCCAAAAAAAAGTTATGGTGGTGAGTGCACTTTTGAGAAAAGTTTAGGGGTATTTTTGCCCCTTAAAAACTTTTGAGTAAACGACTGTTAATGGTAGTGTTACTTTTGCCCCTTTTTTGAAAGTTCATGGTTACTTTAGCACCATTTTTAAAAGTTTATGGTTACTTTTGCACCAAAAAAAAGTTTATGGTAGTGGGTGCACTTTTGAGAAAAGTTTAATGTTAGTTTTGCCCCTTAACCCATTATCCGATTATGGGATATGCCTGATATGGAAAGTTGATGCTTGGAACTTTTCTTATGCACGTGTTTTTTCTTTCTTTCTTTCATTCTTTTTTTTTTAAAATTAAAATTTTGCTTTGATCTGTTCATCAATGCTTGATTTGAGTTGATAAGGTTTTGTTGCTGTTGTCTCCTCTGATGATAGGCTGAAGGGGTTTTCATTGATTTGAGTTGATAATATTTGTTGTCTTGCTGAGTACTTGCCTCACTACCTCGTAAGTTGATTGATGGTCAATTTCGTCAAAAAGTTTGCTTGGACATGTGTTTTGCTTTGGGGTGTTGACAGTTTTGATTGTCTTCCATCACTAAGGAAAAGTCTAATGATATGCCAATATGGTGATAGGTGCGCTCACGCACACACATATTAGTGGTAAAGGTGACTAGGAAGTTAAGGAAAAATTTGGGAGTTTTGGGAGAGCCCCTAACGTCCTGAAAATCAAGAGACTATAGGGTCATTTTGTTTCATTCCTTGTGTCTTTACTCTGTAATCATCTGGATATTCCTTTTCTTTTTACCTGATATTAGATAGGAAGTAGAAGCCTAGTTACATATAAATAAAAGTAGAGTTTTGAAGGTTCCATCATATTCCTTTTTTAATTCATAATGTTCAAAGGAAAATTGAGGAAGGACATGGGCTTCTCTCAATGCCATCAAATAAAACAACATTTTACAGAAAAAAAAGGTAGAAGAATTGAGTTGAATGTGCTGATACTTATGCAGTATTTGGTGGAATGATTTACTTTCCTTGTCTCTGGTTCTTGTTTATTTTCCTTGTTTAATGATTGAGTAATGCTGGCACGGAAATTAGTTTTAGTTTTCAGAATATGTTATTCATTTAAATATCTTGAAACTGCCAAAGTTTAGGGAAGTTAACATATTTCACGCTTGTGGTTGTTGTACACAAGGTTGTTTATATGAATGATGAGGATCATATTTCTTTGTTGGTTTGCTGTTGTAAATTGTTTATTACATAAAATCTTAACTTCCATTTACAAGTTTCATATCGCTTGAAATTAATCCTTTGTTTATTCATTTTGCCGGGCAGAGTATTATTATCTTTTGGCCCTTTACTGTGGGATTGGACGTTTGGAAATTTCTTAAAAGGCATCAACATGCAGGCAGCTTGTGCTCGTACTTTCTCTTGCATGTTCTGTCAATCTCTTAGGCTAAGAAACTCATGTTCTGCATCAACATCTTCTCACCTTTTAGGAGCTAGAAACTTTCAGCATAGAGAACAATGTCAGGGCCATATAAGATCATATGATTTTGATATTATTATTTCTAAAGCTAGTAAAGGTAGTAGTAGTAGTGAGGATGAAATTTTTCAGTCTCTTGTCAATGACCGAGCATGTGATGGTATAAATGTGTCTCACAACCTAATTGAGGTGTTGCTCCATCGGTTCAAGGATAATTGGAAGTCGGCACTTGGAATTTTCAAATGGGCTAGTTTGCGTTCAGGCATTAGGCACTCACCTGAATCATATGATATGATGATTGATATATTAGGTAAAATGAAGCAATGGGGTAAGGTGAGAACTCTCTTAGAAGAAATGAACCAGAGAAGTGTCATCACTCTCAATACTTTAGCTAAGGTAATGAGGAGGCTTGCTGGTGCAGGGCAATGGGAAGATGCTGTTAGGATATTTGATGAAATAGAAACTCTTGGATTGGAGAAAAACACAGAGTCCTTGAACTTGTTGCTTGATACCCTCTGCAAAGAGAACAACGTGGAGCAAGCTCGCGCCATCTTCCAGAACCTAAAGCAGCACATTTCACCAAATGCTTACACATTCAACATTTTTGTTCATGGATGGTGCAAAGTTAGGCGTGTAGATGAAGCGAATTGGACAATCCTAGAGATGAAAGGTCATGGTTTTCGTCCTAGTGCGATAAGCTACACAACCATCATCCAATGTTATTGTAGAGAACAGAATTTTGACAGGGTTTATGAGCTCCTTGATGAAATGCAAGCTCAAGATTGCTCTCCAAATGTGATCACTTTTACTGGTATCATATTTGCACTGGCAAAGGCAGAAAAATTTGAGGAAGCTTTGCAAATGGCTGAAAGGATGAAATCTACTGGATGCAAGCCTGATACACTTTTCTACAATTCCTTGATTTATACACTGGGCAGAGCAGGTAGAGTATATGATGCTACTTATGTGTTCAAAGTGGAGATGCAAAGTGCTGGTCTTACCCCAAATACATGCACCTATAATACTATGATTGCCATGTTTTGTGATCATGCACAACAAAGTAAGGCCTTTGGACTACTCAAGGAGATGGAAGATTCAGGCCTCTGTAGGCCTAATACTCAGTCTTACCATCCATTGATCAAATCATGCTTTAAAGCTGGAATTATGGATAGTTGTTTGAATGATATATTGGATTATATGGCAAATAAGCATAATCTTTGTCTTGATATTTCAACATACACACTTATAATTCATGGACTCTGTAGAGGAGATAGATGTGAGTGGGCTTACTCAATATTTGAGGAGATGATTAATCATGGCTTAGTTCCTAGACATAGAACTTGCCGTTTATTGTTGTATGAAGTTAAACTGAAAAATATGTATGGAGCTGCTGATAAAATTGAAGATTTCATGAAGAAACATTTATAAATTTATCATTTTTGTGAATTTCACTTTTTTTTTTGGTTATAATAAAAAGTAGGTGAGGTGGGTTTTGGGGTTCATTAGTGCCAAGCTATGCCCCCAGGCTCAAATAGCGCTTACAGGGGTATTTATAGATTGCTCATCAATAAGGTCCTCACATTAATGGAATTTGAATCCACAATATTATAGTTGTAAGATAACCTTTTTACTAATTGGATCAATCTTTATTGTAGTGAATTTCACCTTTTTAGACTACATAATATACATTAATTTTATACTTCATATTTAATTTTAAGTTGATCCGGCGAAGGATGTACTTGGTATGGGGAAAATTATAAGTTACCACTAATAAATAAGCCGTAAAATTAACCCAAACTCTCAACTATAATTATATCATAAAGGAAACAAATAACAAATCCTTTATTGTCTTAGTCAATTATCTTAATCATAATTCAGAATTCTAATTAGATGTTAAACTAAATTATCATAAATCCTTTACTTTCCCTCCATTTTATGTTATAATTTCTCTCTTATGCATAGAGACTTCTTTTGTTTTCTTGGTAATAATAAGGGTTTCCCCTTTTGAGATTCAGAGGACAAAGGTTTTCACCTCTCTCAATAAGTGCAATTTCTGGGATTCGAACTTATGTTTTCTTCTTTATAGAAGTGATGTCACTTATCACTTCAACCAACAGCTTCTTGATTGGATAAAGACCTTTTTAATAATTGTTCATGACATTCGCATGTCTAATATAATTTTTAAAATATTAGTTTCGTTTTTATTTTTTTGAGATTTTTAAAATATTAGTTCTATGTTGATATTATATTGCAAAAATAGATTTCAGAATTTTATTTTTATTTATTTTTATTGCTTTTATTGATTTAATAATATATTTCTTTAACTAAAAGATAAAAACGTAAGCAAATTAAAAGGTGTATCGGTAAATTATATTTTCACCTGCTTTTGAAATTTAGAATAAAAATAATTAATTTTTCAAAAATATTTCAAATAATTTATATTTAAATTTGGATTATGTCATGTTAAGTTTTTAATCTCTGCAAATACATGACAATCAAATTATCATATATGAAAATAAGTCCCCATCATAACAATGAAAATTTCTTTTTCTTTTGTTCTTTTTTCCTCCCTTCTCCATATTTATCATCATCTTTTTTTCCAAATTCCACCAAAACCTTCAAACAGGAATTAATCCTCTTAGTTAAGAAAATTTTAAAGGAATCCTCAAAAGGCTTTTGAAGGCGTTAGCTTTAGCCTTTAGGGCTATGCTTGCATTCTATTAAAGCCTGATCAATCCAAGTCCTTTTGTTTTTAATAACATCAATCTGATCCTATTTGAACAATTTGGGTCGTTAGGGTTGGACTTAAGGCTGGGTATCGTGCTAAAGTCTAGGCCCCCAAAACCTGCTCCTGGCCTTTATAATAATTTTAAATTTTTTATTCATTTACTAATGTTAATTTTTATTATGTAAATTTTATACGTAATATATATATATATATATATATATCGGTCATTTAAGTTTTCATCAATTTTTAGTTTCCTCTTAAATTTATAAAGAGTATTTTTAGTCCTTAATATTAATTTCATTAGTCTTGTTCAATCAAAAAAGCTGAATCAACAAAATTAACCAAGTCATTCATACTCCCCACCAAGGCACCAATCAAAAAGCTCCCACTCAAAGATATTTAATTATGTGCAATTTATATTACTCACTTTGGTTTTTAATATAAGACATATTTGGGGTGTTTATCTTAGTCTTAAATATGAGAAAATTTTTATATTTTTCAATTTTTTCTTAATTTATCCATGTTGATGCTTGTTCGCCGTTTAGCTTCTATAAGCGTACAGGTCGCAAGTAATAAATTACTGAGAAAGCAAATATCGATTCACAAGGACCATGACAAAAGTGAGTTAACTAATGTAATCATGTTTTTAACTAGGTTGAATGAAATCATTTGAAATTGAATATGTCAATTAAGGAATTTTGCTGAAAACAATAAGGTAAAACAAAGGTAATTGTAAAATTGATTCTACTTCAAGGTTTAAAGGTTTGAGATTACTTCTTTCCCATTGTACTTCATGAAACTATGCAATTGATTCACTTATGCTAGTTATGTGAGTCCATATGCTAAAAGATTTTAAGATCATCAATATAGCTCTCTCAAGTCAAGATTAATTTTTAATCTTCATTAACAATATTCAATCTCTTGTCTATAACTAATGAAAACCATCTTTTCCAAAGCAATTCTTCATTAGACTATGCTAGGTTGTTAGATATATCTCTATTCTAACAACAAACCATCCATTTAATCTATAAATTTCAAGTCTAATGTGATTTTTCTCAAGTTCTACAATCAAAATAGCTCTATCAAACATCATTCAATTGAAATAAACTAATAAAGTGGTGATCAAGCACAAGATAGTAATTAAATATAGAGAAAAATCAGCATATATTCTCAACAACTAACAAAAGCAAGAAAATATAGTAGTTTCAATCCATACAATGAGTAGAAGTAATCCTAAATGAGAGTTTTAGTTACTCATGATCAATATAAACCAACAACTCAACTTAAAAGTCATATCCATATCAGCAAATGGGAAGAAGAGAGGAGAAAAACCAGAAAAAGAGAAGAAACTCTTGAATTTCTCCAAGAATGTCCTTCAAAAAGCACCAAAATTCTCCTAAGAGCTCTCCAAGAAGCCTCCTTGTGGTTCTTGAAATATCTCGAATTTTGGAATCGGAGGCTTGGGAATAAAACTGAATTAAGTGGATTGTTAAGCCCCGGTTTAGCAGTGTCCCAAATCTATTTCCTAATATTTTTTTATATCTTTGGGGTATTAAGAAAGTAAAATGGTGAATTTTGGAGAATATGATTATGCTTCCAGTGAAATTTCTTATGAGGCAGTGAGCTTGTCATCTGATTTTGTATGACCAAATGA
This sequence comes from Inga laurina, assembly GCA_963855925.1. Taxonomy (NCBI): domain Eukaryota; kingdom Viridiplantae; phylum Streptophyta; class Magnoliopsida; order Fabales; family Fabaceae; genus Inga; species Inga laurina. The sequence goes on along the minus strand of OY979702.1, from coordinate 21,952,337 downwards.
TGTGTAAAAATTATGAAATTTTATAGGGTGAAAGTATACATCCTCAACTTTAATTTGATAGCTCACATGAATCATTTGAAGCTATATGAAAAAAGATATGAATTTTTGAAGTAAGCCTAGAAAAATTGGAAAGTTTCTGAAACAACATTCAAAGATTTAAATTCTGGGATTTTTGTGCTTCTATTTGGCTAAATTATATATTTTTCCTTGAAACTATACTCAATAATGGTTCTATAGCCTATGGAATCACTCCAATTCAATATTTCTAGAATTAGTTATGATGGGAGGAAAAAGCTTACAAGGGTAAGTGATTTTTTTGGTTAATCGATTTTTAATGCGAATAACTCCGTTCTTAAGCTTCCTTTTGATATGATTTAAGGTTTGGAGGATCAAATTTTGAAGTTAAGCACCTACGTTTTCAGCCAAGTCGAGAAAAGCTAGTGGGAGTTTGAAGTAACTTCCAAACCTTTGTATATGAACTATTTTGGCTGCTGTGGGCAATTTAATCGGTGAAATTTTGTCGGATAGCCGTTGGTTTTAAATTTTGGAAATTGAGTTGCCTAAGGGTTATGCTGTCCAATTTTGGTTCAAATGGTAGTTATAACCTAATGTAATATAGTTTATAAAATGATTAGGAGTAGAAAGGAACGCGTTTACGGAGTTGAGATCACAAACCCCGATTTTCCCCGGAGAATCCATAAGTTTCAGCTAGATCTAGTCAGGGGTCTTAGAGTTGTATTTTCAATGATTTGATGATTTCATTGCATTCAGGGGGGAAAATTAGGTGGGGTTACAGTTGGTGGAAGAGCCCAAAAAAGTATAATTACCAAAATGCCCTTGAAACCCTTAAAATGGGGCTGCCAAGGGTAATTTTGTCTTTTGGTAGTGAATTTGGTAATTCTAAATCCGAAAATGGATTCCTTGGGAGAAACTATGTCAGAATAGCCCATATCAAAATTTTGGAAAAAGCACAGTCGGATCGAGTACGGAGGGGCCGGGCCGGGCGGGGTGCCTAGGTGCATTTTAGTAATTTTTCAATATAGGCTCATATCACTACCAGAAACACCATGGAAGTGTCTAAATGGTGCATTTGGAATTGTAGGACCGACTGGAGAGCTGAGCTGCGACACGTTTTATGAGGCACGTAATTCGAGGTGGGAAAAGGTTTAAAGTAGGGAACTTACCTCTCCTACGTGTATTTGATATTTGTGCTGGTGTATTGATGCATGTTATTGCTTTACTTGAATATGTGAAACACATATGAATGATTGAATCTCTGTTTCTATTTATGCTACGGCCATAAGTATGTTGTTTAAAACATTAAGCACGCAATATGTCATTGTGTTATCATAAGTTTATGTAATGCAAGCATGTCATGCATTATGCACTTATCCTGCATGCATATTGGTACTGTTTTTCTACTAAGATTCTCTCGAATCTCACCCTCCCCTACCAAAAATTTAGACAGGTGAATACAGAAGGTAGGTGGAAATTAGAGAAGAAAATTGCACGAGAGAGGGTTGTAATGGTGGAGCGAAGACGGGAAGAAGTCTTCATTTTATTGGGATGAGTTTAGACACCCTAGTAGCCCTGTGTGGCTACCTTAATTGTAAGTATCATGTATGAACCCTTATGGGGATTTTCTGCAATAATGCACATATTATCAGTATATTAATGTTATTCTTGTGTTGCTCGTTAACTTCCGTTTCCATTTTGATAATTGAAGAGTAATAAAGACAGAATTCTATGGGTATAGAGAAAAGTACAATTATACTGATAAAAGTATTCGTTCAAAATCCCAACGTCGTTTGTAAATAAAATACAAAATACAGCAGAAACTTCTATAATTACAGGATTCCCTAAAATATCTTAAACATAAACTAATTATAACCACCGTCTTTAACCTTGCCTCAAGACACGTGCCAATCACTTATCTATATCTGCACCTTTACCTTTCGTTCCATAGGCACCTGCTGAAATGTTTATTAAAGAAAATGGTGAGATTCTGAAGAATCCTCATAGAAATATGTTATCGTTCATAGAAAAGTTTATTTAAATTCATTACATAACTTTTTAATCTAAATCTTTTTATCATAGGAAATTTAATCTTGCATGATAGGCTGGGAAGACCACACTGGTTAAAATTAAGAGTGGGTGAGGATGGACACTATCGATTCTCATTTCCTCCCAATACTGGCGGTTGAATCTTAATGCTGAATAGAGACGGTTACAAAGGCAGCCGGCAAAGGTGGGAAATATGTCTCCTTAACGAAAGTGTCCTTGCGCCCTCAACCCTCCCACGATATCAAGATTCTGCAGGCTAGAGTTATCGTCGAAGATCACCTGACCACTTCCTACGAAGAAGAAGAAGAGGACCCTGACACCAAGCTCTGAAACGAACGTCTGATATCGGCTCTAATATAAGGCACAAAAAAGAAGCCATGTACAAAGGAAGCAGCCGTCGATGCAGAAGAACGTTAAAGCAAAATCGAACGCTATAGAATAAGATAATGAAGTATAAAAATCAAGCTGCATATTTCCTGAAAGATGAAACATATCAACACTTGATTCTCTGAAAAATAGGTACAAGCACTCACTTTGTAAAAGAGAACTAGAGAAGTGAATTCAAATCACTTTAATAAATCCAATTGACCAGACTCTAGATAATCACGAAATACATGTAATTCAAAGATTATGGGTATTTGAATAAGTGGTTAGAAAACCTATTTAGTATTTTTATATGGATAATATTACTAAGATTTTTTATCGCATCCTATCCAAAGTGTTAGACAGTTTAAGGCAATGTTTATACACCCTCTACCCTCCTGCGAAACCAAGATTCCTCTGGCTGGACTTACTGGCGAAGATCACCTAGCCGCTTCTGATGAAGAAGAAGAAGAGGACCCTGACACCAAGCTCAGATACCAACGTCTGATACTAGCTTATGATACAAGGCACAAAAAAGAAGCCATGTACAAAGGAAGCAGCCGTTGTTGCAGAAGAACGTTAAAGCAAAATCAAACGCCATAGAAAAAGATAATGAAGTATAAAAATCAAGCTGAATGTTTCCTGAAAACTGAAACATATCAATACTTGATTCTTTGAAAAATATGTACAAGTACTCACTCTGTATAAGAGAACTAGAGAAGTGAGTTCAAATTACATTGATAAAACAACCTGACCAGACCCTAGAGAATCACAAAATACATGTTATTCAAAGATTATGGGTACTTGAATAAGTGGTTAGAAAACCTATTTAGTATTTTCATGTGGATAATATTACTCAAATTTTTTATCCCATCCTGTCCAAAGTGTCAGACATTTTAAGGTAGTAATCATATGCCCTCAACATTCTCACGACACCAAAATCAAACGCTATAGAATAAGATAATGAAGTATAAAAATTAAGCCACATGTTTTCTGAAAGTTGAAACATATCAACACTTGATTCTCTAAAAAATACGTACAAGTACTCACTCTATATAAGATAACTAGAGAAGTGAATACAAATCACATTAATAAAAACAACTGTCCAGACTCTAGAGAATCACCAAATATATGTAATTCAAAGACTATGGGCACTTGAATAAGTGGTTAGAAAACCTATTTAGTATTTTATTTGTTTATAATATTACTCATATTTTTTCTCCCATCGTATCCAAAGTATTTGTCAAAAAGTAAATTGTTCCAAATGTTACCTTTCATGCAATTACATTGAGTAGAACTCTATGTGGCCTTTAAAGGTTATTTCTTTAAAATGATGGAAGTGATATACGAACTTGTGCAAGCTCTGATACCAAATATTGATACCAAGCTCTATACCAAGCAAAGATTTGAGTATGCACTTGATTTTCAGTAAGTAAGAGAGAGCTCAAGTATAGTGATATTCAAAGTATTGTGGAAATAATCACCACCATAATCTATGCAAGATGGATTCTTATTTCTCAAAAGTACTTTCATGACAAATATAGTTGAGATATCTACCTGCATCATTCAAACAAACTTTGTGATGTCAAAATGATGCATATTTCTAAACAATTTGGGTCTAGTCTTTGTTTTATGAAGGAGATAGACAAACTTAAACTAAAATGATGTATATTGAAGACAACCTTTTAAATCTACATTTCGTGTTTCAGTCGCTTTACCTCTCCAATGCTAAAGTTTATATCACTAAAAATGAAGGGTTACATTAAAAAGGAGAGACCTAGAGTTTCATTTTGTTTATTCGTATCACTTCATTTGGCTACCTGACCCTTACATATGTGTATGTTTTTAATGATTAAAGTTATATCATATATAATTGTTCAAAATATTTCTTTTATTTTTTCATGTTTTTACTAAGAAAAGTTTTTTTTTTAAATTCGTTACAGAACTTTTTAACCTAAATCTTTCTATCATAGGAAATTTAATCTTGCATGACAGGCTAGGAAGACCACACCGGTTAAAATTAAGAGTAGGTGAGGATGGACACTATCGGTTCTCATTTCCTCCCAATGCTGGCGGTTGGATCTCAATGCCAAATAAAGAAGGTTACGAAGGCAGCTGGCAAAGGTGAGAAATATGGCTCCTTAATGAGTAATCTGTCAGACACTTTAAGGCAGTGTCCATACGCCCTCAACCCTCCCACAACACCAAGATTCCTCAGACTGGAGTTATTGGCAAAGATCACCCGGCTGCTGCCTATGAAGAAGAAAAGGACCCTGATACCAATCTCTGATACCAACATTTGATACCAGCTTTTGATACAAGGCACCAAAAAGAAGCAATGTACAATGGAAGCAGCCGTTGTTGCATAAGAATGTTAAATCAAAATCAAATGCCATAGAATAAGATAATGAAGTATAAAAATCAAGCTGCATGTTACTTGAAAGCTAGAGAATAATATTATGTCATACATGTGGCAATTTAAATAAAAAACACGAGAGGAATAACGTGACTTCATACCTCTGACCATATATCCACCCAACTTTTTAGGCATGAAACAAAGAGGGAAACATAAATATGGTACTCTACATACATACTTACGAATCGAAATCACATATGTATTAATAGGTTCCTTTGCTAGGTGTTTATGCTATGAGTTCTTTTCCTTTTTTTTATTTTTTATTTTTTTACATTTCAGTCCTCGCTTTCATATATATCTTGCTCTCTACATTTCACTTGTGCCATCCATCTTGTTGAGCTGAGAGAGAGAAAGGGGGATCTATCATAACTTATTTCACAATAATTAAATTTCACCTCAAGTTTAGTTATTAACATGAAAGTTAGTTGTTTTGATACTTGTTGATTAAACTGGGCGCAACTTTTACTGTGGTATCTGCCTGTGCAAAAAATATCACTATACCATACCGAAATTGATATTGGTAATACTTAACATTATTGATAAGAGAGAGATATAGGAAAATAGGGTTTAGAGGATGTAAAATGAGAACTTGCATATTAATCTCATGGAAATGAACATATATACAACGAGTTGCAAGTATCTTGGGGTGTTGTGAGTATATATCATGCCCTAGATTGTTAATCCCGCTATATGTGGGTGATGTATTAAATAAAATAAAACATTAACAACATATCTAGAATATCAAAATATATCAAAACTGAGGGTGTCTTCTACACATCCCCCTAAGTTGGCGTATGAGGTTTACAATGCCCAACTTGCCAATGATTGTCTGAAACCTGCCTCCCCCAAGAGGTTTAGTAAAAATGTCAGCAAGCAGTGTTGTAGTGGAGATCTTGATCAGTTTAATATCTTCGCTTTGCACTCATTCACGCATAAAGTAATAGTCTATTTCAACACGCTTTGTACACTCAAGGAAGATGGGGTTCACAGCAATATGTAGAGCAGCCTGGTTGTCACAAAATAAAGTTCATGTAACAACCATCTTATCCATATGAGTTCACTGGCAATGTTTGCCATTGCACGATACTTTGACAGAGTATTGGCGGAGAATGTTGATTGGGTATCCCAAGTTTGGTCGGGTTATAGTAAGATATAATAAGCGGCTAATGAGATGTCTGTATCTTTAAGGATGTCAAGAGCATACGTCTGTTGACTTAGGACAATGCCGATGGGTGTTTTGGTGACCTTAATGCCAAGGAAATATTTAAGTGGGACAAGATCCTTGATGCTAAACTTAAACTTTTGATGCATGTATTCTTTGACTTTAGAAATCATTTCTGGGTTGTTCCTTATGATGATTATGTCATCAATATAGATTAGGACGACAATGAATGTCTCACGTGCTTTGTAGATGAAAAGTGAGTAATCTCCATATATTCCTTGTGATCAATTAGATCACCTCGTTGCAACAGTAAAAACTTTATTATTAGAATAAACAGAAGACAAACCTATTACTATATATGTTAGGGATGGGCATAGGCAGGGTTGGGTAGGGCGAGACCCTTGCCTGATGCCCAGTTGGAAGGATGAACGGGCTGTATTTTACAGCCTGAAGCCCTGCCCTGCCCGCTAAAAGCCCTAACCATTTTGGGCTGGGCAAGGGTGGGCTGGGCAGGGTGGGCTTCCCTACCCAAGTGATAACGCCTTATCTTGTCCACATATGAAAAAAATAATTCCATATAAATTTTGTGAATATTCTTTTAGTTATCAATACCATATCTTAACTTTACCATAAGTAATATAAACTTTAAATACATTCGATGATTCCACATCTTGGGATATTTCAAAATAAGTCTACAACTTGAGTCTTGAAATTTAAAATCTACCATATGTCTTAACAAATATCCATACTTTAAAAATTAAACAATAAGGAAATAAAATGATTGTAATTAAAGCCATGAAGTCAAAGCAGTTTGCATCAATTCAATGTCCCAAAGGTTGATCAAATGATGAAGCATTTGGAAAAAAAATTAAAAAGCAACTATAATTTAATATATCTCAAAGTAAAGAAGAAAGGAAGAAATCTATTTGTAAATAGTGTTTAGTGGCTAAGGCAAAAAAGAGAGGACCAGAAGAGTATTATACAATAGATAATATATATATATATATTTAAATAAATGAAAATAATTTTCTAGGCGGGGCCAAATGGGTAGGGCATCACCCCTTACCCGATGCCCGGCCTTGCCCGGTTATTAGCCTGCCCAAAGCTGCCTAAAATTTTTTCGGGCCACTTTTTTAGGGCTGGCTGGGCAATGTTTTGTAGGGCCAGGGTGGGCGCACTGGGCCATTAGGCACCATGCTCACCCCTAATATATGTATGTTAAAGGAAAAAAAATTAAAGCTTGCTTCATCAACATTATGACAGTTACCACTTAATTTTATTTAGTCAGTATTTTCTGTTAGTAACGTTAATGGTGTTAAAGTTTACGGACTAAAATTGTATTTTAAAAACTTAAGGGACTAAAATGATACCTCATGTATGTAAATTTAAAGAACCAAAAGCATACTTTAGCCTTTGTTATGTTTATAATGAGAAGTTTATGGATGAGGCCAAGAAAAAAGATATTTTAAATTGTAAGATGTTATTTATAAAAGATATTGGGAAAATCCCTCTAAAATACATTGAAAATAGGGAAATCCCTATTTAGTGCATTGAAATTGAAAAATATGGATTAGTCCATTGTCAGTACGGATGAACAGTGCGAGCGGCGCCAAAAGACGATTTTGCCCTTTAGCCCTCATTCTCGCCACTTCAGAAATAACAACAAGTGGTTCTTAATTAACAACTCCGGATTCTTGATTAACAACTCCGTATTCTTGATTAACAACTCCGTATTCTTGATTAACAACTCCAGTTTCATCTTTTTTTTTTTCACAATAACAACACCGGTCTTGTTATTAACAACTCCGAATTCTTGATTAACAACTCTGCTTTATTCTTCCACATATTCGCATCTAAAAATATAGTGTTGTTAATGTAAAATACGGTGTTGTTAATAAAAAAGAGGTGTTGTTATTGGCCCTGAAACTTAAATTACTCAGTTGTGAAACAAGAAATGGGAGTTGTTAATGTAGAATATGGTGTTGTTAATAACAAGACCTGTTGGATATGATTAGTTTTGATGATGTCAAATATAGATATGAAGTGATAAGAGCAAAAAGTTTATATAATGTAATTAGTTTTGATGATGTCAAGTTTATATAATGTATTTCTTTGACTAACTACTATATTTAATGTTACATATTTTGTAGATTAGTCAAGCAAAGAATGAAGAAGATTGAATTAATGAAAATGAACAAGAGGAAGAAGAAGAAAGAAATTGAAGATAGTCAAGGAGATGCTTACTTGGATTATGAAGAATGAAGAACTTGGTAGATCTATCATGAATATCAAGATTCAAGTTATTAGATGTGATATTGGAGGTTTCTATAATGTTACCGGAGGTTTCTATGATCAAATAATGGTTGGAATATGTTAATATGAAGATAAGATGACTTATATATGAGTTTTGGCACTTCTAGAGGTGTTATGCTCGAGCACAAGGTGTTATGCTCGAGCACAGGAAGAACATGCTCGAGCACAGACCACTTCACTCGAGCACGGGTGCATACTCTGTTCTACTCTGTTTTACGTTCAGCCTGAGCGAGGTCTGGTCTTTTGATCATATCTCTCAAACCACACGTCGGATTGACCCGAAACCGGTGGCATATGAAAGAAGACTCCCAACACGTAAAATTGGCACCAGGATCACATTTAAATAAGATCAAATGAAGGAGTTATGAATCGTCGAAAATGAAACTGAAATCACCGCCATATTTCGACACAGGTTCGGTATTTTGCTCGTAACTTACAAACCACACATCGGATTGAGACGAGACTAGTGCCAAATGAAAGTAGACTCAAAGCGCTTTCCATGGATAGGTAATTTGTCTAATTTGAACGTATATTCTAGGAGCTATGCCTTCAGGAAGTTGATGCTTGTGCAGACTAGCGAAATATACACTCTTTGGATCATAACTTGCAGAATACAACGAGTTTGGAGCTGATTCTTGTTGCATTGGAATGCATATGGCAAGAGCATTCTTATGATACATCATTTGAATCAAATGAACAAATTTTTTCTAAAGTGACCCCACATCACCCGCGAGTGTAAAAACTTTCTCTCTGAAAATATCGTGCGAGTGATGTCCAGAAGCAGCTGAAACGTGAAGAAAGTTGCAACACTCGAGCACTAGGGTTCATGCTCGAGCATTGGATGATTTCTCACTCGAGCAGGACTCTGTGTGCTCGAGTGAAGGACCACATCACCTGCGAGTGATAAATTCATCCCTCTGAAATCCTGATGCGAGTGTTGATTTTGAGAGCATATTCCTTGAGAATATGCGTCTCACTCGAGCAGAGGTATGTGTGCTCGAGTGAGGGACCATATCACTCGCGAGCACAAAATCTCACTCTTGTCAAAATGGTGTGCGAGTGACAACCCGAGAAGAAGCATGTACGTGAAAACTGAAGGCGCACTCGAGCAGGACGTTTTGTGCTCGAGAGATTCGAGACTTCACTCGAGCAGACGCGAGAGAAGTACAGCGAGTGCTTGCCCGAGAGGAAGTCAGAACGTGAAAATATCAACATCACTCGAGTGAGCCATATTGCACTCGAAGTGAGGTCCCGACAGAACATGGTAGAATGCACAAACAAAACAGAGCCTCACAACCATCAATCCAAACATGGTTAAACGTTATACAATCATTATGTTTTCACTTGTTATTGTTTCTAAACATTATCTAACATATATTTCAAGTGTAAAACAGGAGTTTACATATTTGGGTTGCATCTTCAAGAATGGAGATCACGTATGAAAATTCTTCACTCAACGTGATGAGTCCCAGAAGCCAGAAATTCAGTTTTTGACCAATGATCCAACATACCCATGACTAATACTTCATCATATTAATGATTAAGTATTTTGCAGTGTGAAACAGGATATTAAACGTTCGGGTTGCAGATTCAAAGAAAAGTCAACTACGGTGAACTCCATCATTACACACCGAATGGCGGCTACCAACCACGACAAGCAACTGACCCACCATGAGAGATTGTCTGAAACACATCCCGCTCCACAACGTTATTACAGCCCAAAATGAATCTTCCTGCTTTTCAAACGAGACGCTCCACTTTGCTCCACAACGGATAGTAGCTCGTTTTCAAATATGCTCAACGGTCAAAATGACTCCAACGGACGAATGCTCACAACGGTCATCATCTTCATCAACTATAAATGAGAGAGAGTTCAACTTGGATGTGAGACAGAAAAACTGAGAAAGATAGAGGAAACAGAGAAAAACGGAGAAAAACTGAGATAGCGTGCAACTACATAGAAATGTGAATCCTCTGCTTCTACCCATACACTCTCTATTTACAGTTTCTGTATTACTTATCATTGAGAGAGTGATTATTTGTATTGTACTTCAGTGAGATTATATCCACTCCGTAAGAGAGTCTGTAAACACCTTCATCTATATTTCTGAGTTGATCTCAAGGTACAGGGACCTTGAGAGGGTTGATTTTCTTACGGGGAAGCAGTAGAGAGAATTGCCGTAAGACATTCTGCTCGTAAGACTTACAAGGTGCAAGCAGTAGAGAACGTTGCTGCTCATAAGACTTACAGGGGTGTAAGCAGGAGAGAACGTTGCTGCTCGTAAGACTTGCATGAGTAAGCAGGAGAGGAAGATCTTCGGGATTGCTCTGCTCGTAAGACTTGCCGTAAGGGGGAGTATCTTGGTGAGAGATTTGTAAAAGGTTTCACAAGTACCCGGCTAAACTTGTGGGATTGTAAAGGCTTTTCTTGTGCCCGGATTAAACAAGAAGATAGTGGATTTGAAAATCTCAGGAGGAGCCTGGGGACTGGACGTAGGCCATCACAGATTGGACCGAACCAGGATAAATCACAGTTTGCATAATCTCTTCCCTAAACTCTTATATTTCCAGCATATATTACTTAATCTAACTGTTGATTTATAAACCTTCATACTTACTGTTTTCGTTAAGATACGAAAAGATTTCTAAAGTTCTTAAGTTTTTATTATACACCCAATTCACCCCCCCTCTTGGGTAATAGCCGGTTCTAACATTTGGTATCAGAGCCCGGGCTCTTGTTTAAAGGACTTAACCGTCTCAAGAGTTACAATGGCTAATTTTGGGTGTTCTATACTTTCAGAAGGTTTTGATTATACAATTCCACCTCTTTTGAAAGATATTGATTTTTGGTTTTGGAAAGCTAGAATGACTAGTTTTATAAAAGATTTTGATTTTGATATGTGGAATGTTTTTACAAATGTTTTTGATTTCAAACCAAGAAAAGATTGGATAGAAAGTGAAAAGAAAATGTTTTCATTGAACATTAGAGCAATGAAAATTTTGTATAGTGCTTTAACCGAAAATGATTTTGAGAAAATTAGATTTTGTTCTAATGCTAAACATATTTGGGACACTCTTGATTCTATGTATGCTTCTAACAATTGTGTTGAAGTTGAAAGTGTTGACAGTTCATGTGAAATTACACGCTACGCATCTACTATGCATGAACACTTGGAAGTTGATGATGAAGATGGAAAAATCATAGAACACTTCCATACAGTCAACATGGATAGGCAAGAAGAAGAGGATTCCCGAAAAGAGTTTAGTATAGACAAACATGAAAAATCACTCTCCGAAGCTCAAGATGAACTTAAGGTAAAAAGTTCCAATTCTTTGTGTGATTTTCATAAAAATGATTTTCAGAATTTACAAAAGTTTGTTTCTCAACCAATTGTTGATTCTATTGAGAAAAGCAAAAATGTTTTCAAATATGCTGGAAAGTTTGTTGGGAAGAAAGAATATTCAAATCAAATCCATTCGAATTTCTACTCTCATGATCGACATAATAGTTGCATGATATCCCATAATGCATATCTTGATACAATTTGCAATTATTGTGGCAAATCTGGTCATATTTCTCATACATGCTATATTAGAAGAAATTCCCATGTGAGAAATAAGTATATTTGGGTACCGAAGAAACATGTAAGGGTTAATACTAACAATCAAGGACCCAAGTATATGTGGGTACCAAAATGTCCATCTAGTACTTTATGTGTGCAGACTGATTATAAGAAGAATGGACATAAGGGTATGGAGAAGATAAAGAAGAAGCCAAGGGTTTCTCATGCGCCAATAAAGAGGTTCATACCATTTATATCAAAAAGGAGAACTCTCAAGACACCCGTTGCTGGAGTTACAGAGTATAAACAGAGAAAGAAGCAATAGAGAAAAGGAGTACGTTCCACCTCAAGAATGAACTACCATAGAATACCATTCAACTATCTTGAGGAGAACAAGAAAAGGAGGATCTCTCAAGCATCAAATAAAAGACTCCTAGAGTCTATATATTTTGAGAGAAGGTTGCCAGCACCCAAAGCAAGATATTCAAAGTATCAACATCATAGAAAGATGCAATGGGTAAGCAAAAGCAATCCTCCAAATATCTAAGGCAAAGGTACACAATGATAAAACCTCATATGCTGTTGTTTTTAATATTTATTGAGGTTTATACATTGTTACTTGTTACCTTAGATATAAGCATTGCACATAAATTTTTACAATCTTTAGAAAAATCATACATAAAGAGTTGCAATGTTTGTCAGTCTAACTTGTTATGCATATACATACTTCATGAGAAAACAATGTTTATGCATAAAGACATATTTAATTCAGTATGCTCAATTGTTTCAAATTAACTATATTCTTAGAGCATTTGAATTATGATTCTTTCAAGCTAACCATAAGTGGATCCAAGTAGAATTGGATACCCAAGGAAGAAAAATGGTTATATGATTTTTGCAGGAACAATTTGAAAAAGAAGCATGACATTCGAGAGTAAGGGGTTAACAAAGTATGTAGAATCTCTACAGACACTCTCGTGTTCATCAAGAATAATGTCACATACTCGAGAGCACACTTGAGTGCATAGAGAACTCAACTGAAAGTGCAGCAAGAACTCGTGATTGCCACAGATATAAATGCATAAACTGTCTTTAAAACATGGATTACTCAAGTGATCTTGGAGGACTTGAGTACAAAGATTCAAGGAGATGGAAATTAACTTGGGTGTCTACAAGTTACACTCAAGCCAGGTACGCTGTATCAGTAATTTCAAAACTCAACCATCGTACTCATTCTTTCCAACTCAATTTGAGTGGTAAATTCTTGCTCATTAATACATATCATTAGCAGTCAATGATTTATAGTTTTCAAAATATTTTCAGATTGCTAAATGTATCGAAATAGAATTGTGCATGATTTTTCTATGCATTGGAAATTTGAAATACATATTTCACAAATTTACTTGAATTTCAATTCATTCTATTTATAAAAGTGCATACACATTATTTGAAAATTATTCGTATCTTGTTTGCATTCAAATTGGTCTCAAAATTGGAAGTTAATATTTTTATACTGAAAGTCAGAATGCTTCAAATTCATTTATCAAAGTATTTTTCCATCGTTGACGTATTGATCTTAGTTGTGCTATTCAATACTTGAACTCTTCAGTCTTTATTCCTTAACATGCTAGACCTTACGTCTAACAAGTTAACTATCTATATGAGTTTCAAGTGTATTCCCTAGAAAAGAATTCTATATGTGAAAGCCTTGTGCCTAATGCCTAAATCATTAGTTGGCCATGTTATTCCAAGCATTATAAATGTTCATTAGTGCATTGAATCTTAATGCATTAACCATTATTGTGGAATAACTTACCGGGATATTCTAAAATTCTAGTCATTTTGATCAATGAGTATGTGCTTCATCATCCATAAATTCTTATACTCATATTGTTGCTCAAATGCATTACCATTTGTCTTCATCCATTCTTTGAGTAACTAGAATCTTGCACTTTAAGTCTTGTTGCCTTGAATATTTATCCATTTTAAGATGCAACTCTAAAAGGCAAGGTTATCTCTTGATCAATACTAAAGTCATCATGCTTATATATGTCAAGATAAGCCATTTTGGCTAATCCATTTCTCATATGACTTTTATTCTTGAGAAAATTCTCCAACATGTTAACTCTTATAATTAACATGTTATCTTAGTTGAATTCCTTAGTGAAGCTTTCTGATATATATTTTACAACTGTTGACTTCCATTGTTTTTGGCATAAGCATTGGTATTTAACAAGCTTCATAAATGAGTTTTCATGCATTCAAAATCTTAATGTCATAATGCATATTTATGATTCAAGAGAACATAAGAGATTTTGAAACAATATTCATATCTCATTATCATTTTTGGAAAACTTGATTTCATTCATGATTTATCATTTTATAAAAGTTGATCATTATGGATAGATTCTCTACTCTCTTTGATCCAACTTACATGAATTGCACGAAAATCTTATCAATGACATATCTTTTAAAATGTATTTACATATTGTCATTGATCTTTGAAATCATCATTCTTGGTATTATTTGTTCATTACTCTTTACTATTCAATTGCTTGAATTTATTGAATTGGGTAAAGAATTATATTTTGATCTTTGTTGGTTTATGATACTCTTTGCTGAAATTTCATATGATTAATTGCATAAGAGCATAAGAGTTTTTATATCTAATATTATACGGACCCAAGAGAAGTTGGGTACCAGAGAGCATATAATTATACGTTTGCAGGAATTGACCAAAATGATTTACTTTTGGATACAAAGATCAAAGGCTAACAGAAGAGGCATGACTGATAGTGTTGCAGCGTGAGATGAAGCAGAATATGTGATATTACTCAAATGACATCCCGCCACTAGCAAATAACTAGCTAATGATACAATCAGAGAAAGAGAAAGAGAAGGAAGATCTCTTAGGAGACCCAGCGGAGATTATTTCAAAGCAGCACAGAGCCAAGAATAAATTTATCCACTATGAATCTTTGTTGCCTACCCACCTTCCTTATCATTTCAAGGTGATCATACATTTTCACTATGATATGGAGCCAACAGAGATGTTCAAAGGAAAATGCTGAGATGCACAGAATCATCAAGCTTGATGAGCCTATGAGGATTCTTAACTACTATCCAGCTCTATGTCTAAATCTTCACTGGATTATCTGCTATACCTATACTAGAGCTATGGTGAACAAGGAGAGACAACACTTTGCTAGAGTTGGCCTCCATGATTCTTCATGCTTTGGTCCATTTGTCTAAGGCTTTCTGAGAGAGGAGCTTCAACAATCACACAGAGCTTGCTACAAACAATGCTGAGATCATCAGTCAATGATAAGATGAAGCAGCTATGTGAACCAGAACTTCAAAGTTCTATTTGAGATGATGAATGACAAAATAAGGGTGGTATGTGCTATGGTGAAATTAAAAGTTCTCAATGATGTTCGCTAAGCAAGGGGCACATACTAAGCCAATATGCAAATAAAGCCTTACTCCGAGCTCAATTTGGTATCTTCTAGTAGCAACAAAGATTACATCGTCAGATCATATATTCAGACAGTAACTAGCCAACGATGTATCAATGGACTACAGAGGATTATGACTCGAGTGATTACGATATTACTCGAGTGAGGTATTGTATTCTTGCTTAATTCAAAATCCTTGAGATGTATCACTTGAGTATACAATCGAGTAATGATTGAGTAGAATCACTCAAGTAACCACTCAGGTGATATTGGGTTATATCTCTTAAAACCCTTGATTAGCATTATCATTGCATTTCTCTCTAAATGTTCATACTTTCAAAATCATTTTCTCTATAAAGTTTTCAATTATTTTCAAAATCCAGGAGAGTTATTAATTGTTTTCCTAATGAAAATGTTTAAAACCATGCATCAATTAAGGGGGAGCTTCACATTCACATGTGTTTTATATGTTGAAAGCTCATCTCCTATTTGAAAGAAAATCCTTTTAATATACTCATCTATATTCACCATGTCTTGATTAGTTTTGATGATGAGTTATTCTTACATTGTTCTTTTCATGATCTTAATTTTAATATATCATAAGGAAAGGAATAGTTTGTTACTTGATTGACCTAACAATTCTCTTTGCAAAGAAAGATTAAATTTATGACAGGAGAATTTGTTGTGTGTAATAGCATTCCTCAACATACTACAAGAAGACTCTATCAACCTTGAGGATGTTTTCTAACGCTCAGTCAAGGAATATATATTAGCTACTACATTCAAAGCAATATAACTGAGCATTGAACATGCTAAACAGAAGCTCAACTCAATTGGAGAATCCTTGCAACAACATGAATATATATTGAGTTGCATAACAGAAGTGTGGTGTACATCATCATGAACTAGCATTGCCAAAGGATAAAGCAACGGACTTCAAGGAGTGCTTCATCATTTTTTTTTTTCCAAATCTACATGAGCATTTCTAAACCTTCTCTATTTACATTTCAAGAATACGTTTCATATATTTCATTGATCTTGATTATAAAAGTTTTCTTGAAAACCTCTCTAAATCTATTTTAAGTTCCTTCACATAGGGAAGAATCTATTGTTTTCTTGGTTCATTCATTTTGATTAAAGTCATTTCTACTTTATTTACTTCTCCACAAGCCTTACTTCTTTATATTTCAAACTTTTTGCTGATGTCAAATAGGGGGAGAAAAATGTAAGAAAAATATGTATGTTGCATATGTATGTTGTATTATATATAATATGTATATTGCACTTTGCATGTTGCACTTCATTCAGACATATTTTTCTTAAAGGATTTGTCATCATCAAAAAGGGGGAGAATGTTGGATATGATTAGTTTTGATGATGTCAAATATAGATATGAAGTGATAAGAGCAAAAAGTTTATATAATGTAATTAGTTTTGATGATGTCAAGTTTATATAATGTATTTCTTTGACTAACTACTATATTTAATGTTACATATTTTGTAGATTAGTCAAGCAAAGAATGAAGAAGATTGAATTAATGAAAATGAACAAGAGGAAGAAGAAGAAAGAAATTGAAGATAGTCAAGGAGATGCTTACTTGGATTATGAAGAATGAAGAACTTGGTAGATCTATCATGAATATCAAGATTCAAGTTATTAGATGTGATATTGGAGGTTTCTATAATGTTACCGGAGGTTTCTATGATCAAATAATGGTTGGAATATGTTAATATGAAGATAAGATGACTTATATATGAGTTTTGGCACTTCTAGAGGTGTTATGCTCGAGCACAAGGTGTTATGCTCGAGCACAGGAAGAACATGCTCGAGCACAGACCACTTCACTCGAGCACGGGTGCATACTCTGTTCTACTCTGTTTTACGTTCAGCCTGAGCGAGGTCTGGTCTTTTGATCATATCTCTCAAACCACATGTCGGATTGACCCGAAACCGGTGGCATATGAAAGAAGACTCCCAACACGTAAAATTGGCACCAGGATCACATTTAAAGAAGATCAAATGAAGGAGTTATGAATCGTCGAAAATGAAACTGAAATCACCGCCATATTTCGACACAGGTTCGGTATTTTGCTCGTAACTTACAAACCACACATCGGATTGAGACGAGACTAGTGCTAAATGAAAGTAGACTCAAAGCGCTTTCCATGGATAGGTAATTTTTCTAATTTGAACGTATATTCTAGGAGCTATGCCTTCAGGAAGTTGATGCTTGTGCAGACTAGCGAAATATACACTCTTTGGATCATAACTTGCAGAATACAACGAGTTTGGAGCTGATTCTTGTTGCATTGGAATGCATATGGCAAGAGCATTCTTATGATACATCATTTGAATCAAATGAACAAATTTTTTCTAAAGTGGCCCCACATCACCCGCGAGTGTAAAAACTTTCTCTCTGAAAATATCGTGCGAGTGATGTCCAGAAGCAGCTGAAACGTGAAGAAAGTTGCAACACTCGAGCACTAGGGTTCATGCTCGAGCATTGGATGATTTCTCACTCGAGCAGGACTCTGTGTGCTCGAGTGAAGGACCACATCACCTGCGAGTGATAAATTCATCCCTCTGAAATCCTGATGCGAGTGTTGATTTTGAGAGCATATTCCTTGAGAATATGCGTCTCACTCGAGCAGAGGTATGTGTGCTCGAGTGAGGGACCATATCACTCGCGAGCACAAAATCTCACTCTTGTCAAAATGGTGTGCGAGTGACAACCCGAGAAGAAGCATGTACGTGAAAACTGAAGGCGCACTCGAGCAGGACGTTTTGTGCTCGAGAGATTCGAGACTTCACTCGAGCAGACGCGAGAGAAGTACAGCGAGTGCTTGCCCGAGAGGAAGTCAGAACGTGAAAATATCAACATCACTCGAGTGAGCCATATTGCACTCGAAGTGAGGTCCCGACAGAACATGGTAGAATGCACAAACAAAACAGAGCCTCACAACCATCAATCCAAACATGGTTAAACGTTATACAATCATTATGTTTTCACTTGTTATTGTTTCTAAACATTATCTAACATATATTTCAAGTGTAAAACAGGAGTTTACATATTTGGGTTGCATCTTCAAGAATGGAGATCACGTATGAAAATTCTTCACTCAACGTGATGAGTCCCAGAAGCCAGAAATTCAGTTTTTGACCAATGATCCAACATACCCATGACTAATACTTCATCATATTAATGATTAAGTATTTTGCAGTGTGAAACAGGATATTAAACGTTCGGGTTGCAGATTCAAAGAAAAGTCAACTACGGTGAACTCCATCATTACACACCGAATGGCGGCTACCAACCACGACAAGCAACTGACCCACCATGAGAGATTGTCTGAAACACATCCCGCTCCACAACGTTATTACAGCCCAAAATGAATCTTCCTGCTTTTCAAACGAGACGCTCCACTTTGCTCCACAACGGATAGTAGCTCGTTTTCAAATATGCTCAACGGTCAAAATGACTCCAACGGACGAATGCTCACAACGGTCATCATCTTCATCAACTATAAATGAGAGAGAGTTCAACTTGGATGTGAGACAGAAAAACTGAGAAAGATAGAGGAAACAGAGAAAAACGGAGAAAAACTGAGATAGCGTGCAACTACATAGAAATGTGAATCCTCTGCTTCTACCCATACACTCTCTATTTACAGTTTCTGTATTACTTATCATTGAGAGAGTGATTATTTGTATTGTACTTCAGTGAGATTATATCCACTCCGTAAGAGAGTCTGTAAACACCTTCATCTATATTTCTGAGTTGATCTCAAGGTACAGGGACCTTGAGAGGGTTGATTTTCTTACGGGGAAGCAGTAGAGAGAATTGCCGTAAGACATTCTGCTCGTAAGACTTACAAGGTGCAAGCAGTAGAGAACGTTGCTGCTCATAAGACTTACAGGGGTGTAAGCAGGAGAGAACGTTGCTGCTCGTAAGACTTGCATGAGTAAGCAGGAGAGGAAGATCTTCGGGATTGCTCTGCTCGTAAGACTTGCCGTAAGGGGGAGTATCTTGGTGAGAGATTTGTAAAAGGTTTCACAAGTACCCGGCTAAACTTGTGGGATTGTAAAGGCTTTTCTTGTGCCCGGATTAAACAAGAAGATAGTGGATTTGAAAATCTCAGGAGGAGCCTGGGGACTGGACGTAGGCCATCACAGATTGGACCGAACCAGGATAAATCACAGTTTGCATAATCTCTTCCCTAAACTCTTATATTTCCAGCATATATTACTTAATCTAACTGTTGATTTATAAACCTTCATACTTACTGTTTTCGTTAAGATACGAAAAGATTTCTAAAGTTCTTAAGTTTTTATTATACACCCAATTCACCCCCCTCTTGGGTAATAGCCGGTTCTAACAAGACCGGTGTTGTTATTGTGAAAGTAAAAAGATGAAATTGGAGTTGTTAATCAAGAATATGGAGTTGTTAATCAAGAATTTGGAATTGTTAATTAAGAGCGCGTGTTGTTAAAAAAAAGAGGTTTTATAATTGGCCTTGAAACTTCAATTAGGAAGTTGTGAAATAAGAAAGGGGAGTTGTTAATTAAGAACCGTGTGTTGTTATTTCTGAAGTGGCGAGAATGAGGGCTGAAGGGCAAAATCGTCTTTTGATGCCGCCCGCACTGTTCATCTGTACTGACAGTGGACTGATCCGGATTTTTCAATTTCAATGCACCGAATAGGGATTTCCCTATTTCCAATATATTTTAGAGGGATTTTCCCAAAGATATTTTGATCTATTCTAAACATGTTGTGTGAAAATAATAGCCTTGAAGAAATACCATTCTCAACCCGTGACTTAAACTATTTTTCAACTGTGCATTGTTAGTATAATTTAATTTGGAGGTAGAAGACCACCATACTTTCTTATTTTCTCATCTCAAGCCATTCCATTTTTGTGAAATTTTGCAAACTATTTTTTTAATTTTTTTTAAAAAAAGATCTATTTCCTCGTCATAAAAGCATTCCTTTTTCGTGAACTTATTACTGCAGTTTTTGCATAAGTTTGTCTATTTTTAATAAAAAGATGAAAAATATTCGACTATTGAACTCACCATATCTACATGGACAACTCTTTCTTTTGTTTGTTTTATTGACCAGATCTGCATAGACAACTCTACAGCTTTCATATTATGCACAATTTCTTTTCTTTATGCTATGCTGCTGACGAAGAAGAACAAGAGGACCCTGATACCAATGTCTGATACCGGCTTCTGATACAAGGCACCAAAAAGAAGCCATGTACAAAGGAACCAGCCATCGTTGTAGAAGAGCATTAAAGCAAAATCAAACACCATAGAATAAGATAATGAAGTATAAAAAGCAAGCCGCATGTTTTCTGAAAGTTGAAACATATCAACACTTGATTCTCTAAAAAATACGTACAAGTACTCACTCTATATAAGAGAACTAGAGAAGTGAATGCAAATCACATTAATAAAAACAACTGTCCAGACTCTAAAGAATCACTAAATATATGTAATTCAAAGACTATGGGCACTTGAATAAGTGGTTAGAAAACCTATTTAGTATTTTATTTGTTTATAATATTACTCAGATTTTTTCTCCCATCGTATCCAAAGTATTTGTCAAAAAGTAAATTGTTTCGAATTTTACGTTTCATGCAATTACATTGAGTAGAACTCTATGTGGCCTTTAAAGGTTATTTCTTTAAAATGATGGAAGTGATATTCGAACTTGTGCATGCTCTGATACCAAATATTGATACCAAGCTCTATACCAAGCAAAGATTTGAGTATGCACTTGATTTTCAGTAAGTATGAGAGAGAGCTCAAGTATAGTGATATTCAAATTATTGTGGAAATAATCATTGTCACGCCCTTATCTAATTTTCACCTTTTTCAGAGTATTCGTAGAAGATGATATATGGTTCGGTGGGCAACACATGAATAACATGAATATACTGATAATAAGTGGATGATTACATAAATTCCCCATAGGGGTTTGTATATGATACTTACGATTAAGGTAGCCGCATAAGGCTACTAGGTTGTCTAAACTCATTCCAGTGAAATGGATACTTCTTTCCGTCTTCATTCCACTACTGTAATCCCCTCGTACGGTACCCTGCATTGTTGTTTGCTTATCTTCTGTCGTCTCCTGTCTGAATTGTTAGTAGGGGAGGGTGAGATTCGAGAGAATCTCAGTAGGAAACAGATACCATAATGCATGCATAATTGATGCTATGTGTATGACATGTTAGCTTTATCTAGATGTATGCCCCATAATGACATTTCTGCATGCTCAATGTTTCATACAACAAGACTATGGCCACAGCGAAAATAGAAACAGAGCTTCATTTATTCAAATATGCTCTACACAATCAAGTAAAGCAACCACATACATCATTACACAAGCAAAGATATCAAATACATGCAAGCAAGGTAAGTCCCCTATCTCCAGTTGTTCTCCTCGATTTGCGTGCTAACAGCTCGGGGCTCCATATTCGATCCTACAATGTCAAATGTACTATTTAGATACTTCCATAGTATTTCTGGGGGTTATATGAGTCTATCTTGAAAAATTACTGAAATACCCCCGGGGACCCAGCCCCATCATACCGGTCCGGCTGTACTTTTCTCGAAATTCTAACCTGGGCTATCCTGACATATTTTCACCCAAGGAATCCATTTTCGGACTCAGAATTACCAAATTCACTGCCAAAAGACGAAATTACCCTTGGCAGCCCTTATTTCAGTGTTTTAGGGGCATTTTCGTAATTATGCTTTCTCGGCCTTTTCCGAAAAAGTGCCCAACTGTAACCCCACCTAATTTTCGCTCCTGAACTCAATGGAACCATCAAATAATTGAAAATCCAACTCTAAGACCCATTTACAATGCTGACCGAAATATATAGGTTTTAAGGGGAAAAATGGGGTTTTTCAGTTTCGGCTCCGTAAACGTGTTCCTTTCTACTCCTAACCACTTTATTGACTATTCCATTAGGTTACAACTACCATTTAGTATCAATTTGGTCAGCATAACCCCTAGGGAAACCCATTTTCCATTTTTACAACCAATGGCAATCCGGCGAAATTTCACCGATTAAATTGCCCACAGCAGCTAGAATAATCAATATATGAAGGTTTGGAAGTTACCTTAAGCTCCTTCTGGCTTTTCCTGACTTGGCTGAAAACCCTAGTCCTCCAAACTCCAAAATCTTGCTTCAAACACCTCAAACAACATAGGAGATAAGCTTAGGAGAAGGATTATACACGTTAGGTACGAATTCACCGAAGAAATCGACCTATCTTGTGAGTTTTCTCCTCTCCTTCTCTCTCTAAAAGAGCACACACTCTCTCTCTCCTTGGCTGCAGCACATCTGAAATTGTGGGAGGAAGATGATGATTTTCCTTTTATCATTTATATTATAATATGTTAATCAATTGTTTAATTTTCCAAAATTCGGATTTTTACAAAGTTTTGGCAGATTTCTGCCCAAACTTTGAAAAATCATAACTAATTCTAGAAAAATCAAAATGAGGTGATTCCAAAGCCTATAGAACCATTATTGAGTCTAGTTTCAAGAAAAAATATAGACTTTTGCTTTCTGGAATCACAAAATTCCCAGAATTTCAATCTTTTCCTATTGTTCCAGAAATTTCACAGTTTTTCTGTGCTGACTTCAAAAATTCATATCTTTTTGTGTATAGCTCTAATTGAGTCATACGACCTATCAAATTAAACCTTAGGATGTCTAATTTCATCTTAAAAAATTTCATAATTTTGGATCATCATTTGATCATTTAAATGAACACGACAAGCTTACTACCTCATAGGCGATTTTACCGAAAACATAATTATAGTCTCCAAAATTCACCATTTTGGTTTCTTAATACCCCAAAGATATAGAAATCATTAGGGGATAAATTTGAGCTCCTGCTAAATTAGGGCTTAGTAGTCCTCTTAATTTAGGCTTATTCCCAAGCCTCAAATCCCAAATTTCGGGGTATTACAATCATCACCATAATCTATGCGAGATGGATTCTTATTTCTCAAAAGTACTTTCATGACAAATATAGTTGAGATATCTACCCGCATCATTCAAACAAACTTTGTGATGTCAAAATGATGCATATTTCTAAAAAATTTGGGTCTAGTCTTTGTTTTATGAAGGAGATCGACAAACTTAAACTAAAATGATGTATATTGAAGACAACCTTTTAAATTTACATTTCGTGTTTCAGCCGCTTTGCCTCTCATTTGGCTACTTGACCCTTTCATATATACTAAAAATGAAGGGTAACATTAAAAAGGAGAGACCCAGAGTTTCATTTTGTTTGTTCGTATCACTTCATTTGGCTACCTAACCCTTTCATATATATATATATATATATATATATATGTGTGTGTGTGTGTGTGTTTTTTTTTTCATTATTAAAAATTAGAGTTGAGAGAGATAGAGAGATAGAGGAGACTAAAACAAGGCATAGATATGAGGAGGAGAAACGATCTCAATATTTATAAAGGGAACTTTGTGTGGCTTTTAAAAGCAGAGGGATGTAGTGCCAAAAGCAGGAAAGGGTATCTTTGTCTTTTCCTTTTAATTATAATTTTGATATTTTATTTTAAGGAGAGCCATAATGACAAATGCGTGGACCTGCTACTTTGTCTCCCAATATTAAGCTCTGCAACTTTTGGTCTGCCATGTGAAACATTACATGAAAATGGATAATGTTTAGAAAATCATTTTCTTCTCCTATTAAATGTGGACGTTAATTAATTAGACTTGTTTTTACCATGAGAATGTTTTTTGGATAGACATTTTGTATTTTGTATTAAAAATAATTGTATCTCAAACTCGTGTATGCTCTAATACCAAGTTCTGCTATGAAGCTCCGATTCCATGTTCTGATACCAATGTTTGATGCCGACTTTTGATAGAATACGCTAGAAAGAAATATATTTTCAAAATTAGATTTTCAGATACCTAAGTAAAACAATCGCATATTATGATGAGAAAATAGTTTTCATAAACCAAAATGAACAAGTAACAGGATATAACCCACTACAACTAGGAATAAAGGATGCGGGTAAGAACAAGAATAGAGCACACACAAATAGAAAGTATCAACTGTGGAGGAAATGTCAGACGGTGGATCTACTCAGGCCTAATCTAGTAGCCCTTTCTGGTAGCCAACTAAGGTAACCTCAGCCGCTAGTTTTAAGCCCCGCCTCTCGACCAAGGATTGGTGCTTCACACAAGCACCCATACACCTGGTTAGCCCCTCCAGCTAGGGCAGCAATAGGGTGGCTAGCCCCTATGCCGTGTCGGGGTGAGAGCCAATACTTCCCCTCAGATCATACTGTGAGAACCCCTAATCATGGTGGCAAATTAGCCATATTAATAACTAGCTCTGATACCAAAATGTCACGCCCTTACCTTGTTTTAACCTTTTTTTAGAGTATTCAAGGAAAATGATATGCAGTTCGGTAGACAACACATGAATATACTGATAATAAGTGCATGATTACATAAATTCCCCATAAGGGTTCGTACATGATCATTACCATCAATATAGTCGTACAGGGCTACCAGGGTGTCTAAACCTGTCCGAGTGAAACGGGGACATCTTCCCATCTTCATTCCACTACCGCAATCCTCTCGTACGGTTCTTTGCATTGTTGTCAGCATATCTTCTATCTTCTCCTGTCTAAATTGTTGGTAGGGGAGGGTGAGAATTGAGAGAATCTCAGTAGGAAAATAATACCAATATGCATGTATGATAAATGTTTAATGCATGACATGGTTGCATCACATAACTCATGCTCACCTAATGATAAATCTGTAAACTCAATGCTTCGAACAATATACTTATGGCCATAGCATAACTTGAAACATAGCTTTAAATCATTCATACATGTTTCACATAATCAAGCAAAGCAATAACATGCATCAACACACTAACACAAATATCAAATACATACAGGAGAGGTAAGTTCCCTACCTTAACCCTTTTTTGCCTCGAAACGTATGCCTCGTAATGCGTGCCAATAGCTTAGGCCCTATATTCAATCCTACAATGCCAAAGGTACCGTTAAAACACTTTAATAGTGTTTTTGGGGGTTATATGAGCTTATTATGAAAATTACTAAAATTTCCCCAGGAACCCAGCCCGGCCCCTCCATGCCCGGTCCGACTGTACTTTTTTCAAAATTTTGACATGGGCTAGTTTGACATAATTTTGCCTAAGGAATCCATTTCCAGACTCAGAATTATCAAATTCATTATCAAATTACAAAATTACCCTTGGCAGCCCCACTTTAAGGGTTTCAGGGGCGATTTCGTAATTATGCTTTTTCTGCCTTTTCCGAAAAAGTGACCAACCGTAACCCCACCTAATTTTCCACCCTGAATATAATGGAATCATCAAATCATTGAAAATCCAATTCTAAGACCCTTAACTACAGTTGGCTGAAACTTATGGATTCTCCGGGGAAAATCAGAGTTTTTGAGTTTTGACTTCACAGATGTGTTCCTTTCTACTCCTAATCACTTTATCAACTATTTAATTAGGTTACAACTACCTTTCAGACCCAATTTTGGCAACATAAACCCTAGGCAACTCAATTTCCAAACTTTAAAACCAATGGCAATCCGGTGAAATTTCACCTATTAAATTGCCCACAGCAGCTAGAATAAGCAATATGCGAAAGTTTGGAAGTTATCTCAGGCTCCTTATGGCTTTTCCCAAATATGGTTCAAAACCCTAACTCCTCCATACCAAAATATGAGCTTTACAACCTTAAAGAACATGAAAGAGAAGCTTATGAGTAGAGTTATACGCATTAGGAGCTAGATCGTCGGAGAAATCGACTTACCTTACGAGTTCTCTTCTCCTTTTTTCTCTAAACTCTTTCAAGATTTCTCTCTCTAATTTCAGATCTGTTCACGTGGTTTGTTGGCTGGAGGAAGAGGATGAGCTTATATTATTATATTTTATCAATTTTCCAAATTTTCTGATTTTTACAAAATTCTGGGAGATTTTCTTCCTAAAATTTGAAGAATCATAACTAATTCTAGAAAAATCAAATTGGAGTGATTCCAAAGGTTATGGAACCCTTATTGAGTCTAGTTTCAAGAAAAAATATAGCCTTTTGCTATCTGGAAGCAAAAAATTCCCAGAATTTCAATCTTTGCATGCTGTTCCAGAAACGTCACAGTTTTTCTGTGCTGACTTCAACAATTCATATCTCTTTGTATATAGCTCTAATTGAGTCATATGACCTATCAAATTAAATCTTAGGATGTCTACTTTCATTTTGTAAAATTTCATAAATTTTGATCATCATTTTTTTATTCAAAATCACATGACAAGCTCACTACCTCATAGGTGATTTCACCAAAGACATAATTATATTCTTCAAAGTTCACCATTTTACTTTCTTAATACCCCAAAGATATAAGAATCATTAGAGGATAAATTTGGGCTCCTACTAAATTGGGCCTTAGCAGTCCACTTAATTTAGGCTTATTCCCAAGCCTCTAATTTGAAATTTCGGGGTATTACATGAAATTACAAGACCCACATGAACCTTAGCCTAATGATTGATCTTTAAAAGGATGGAATTCAGATTCGAACTTGTGCAAGCTTTGATTCTACGTTCTGTTACCAAGCTCTGATATCGTATATTGATACCATCCCCTATACCAAGTAAAGATTTAAGTATGCAACTAATTCTCAATGAGTGTGAGAGCTCACTCAAACATAGTGATATTCACAGTACTACGGAAATAATTGTCGCCATCATATAAGAGAGATGGATTGTAATTTTGCAAATGTACTTCCTTGATAAATATGGTTGATATAGTTGATCGTATATTCATCTCCCTCCAACATTGCTTGATGTTTTTTGAAGATCCTCTTCTCTTTGTCAAAGGTCAGACTTTTATAAAAATAATTGAAATAATAGAGCTTTTGTTCTTCTAATCCTTACAGCCTTTCATCCACAGAAGAAAAGGGCCAATGAAACTATTCGTAGGGCAAAAAAGTCCTCACTTTGCTCACTTTAGGTTGTAGGAATTTAGTAAACGTGGCATGTTTTCATTTGGCGGCTAATCTATCATGAATTATTCAAAATGTCAACAATGACATATTCAGAAAGGTTAAGAAGAGTTTTCATTGGGTAATAATACAATATTTTAAGCACTTCCTTTGGCTTACTCTATCAGTCCATTTTTCTCTTCTATATGCCAATATGAAAGTGAGACTCGAACTCGTACATGCTCTGATACCAACTTCTAATACTATACACCCAAAAAAAAATATATTTTCAAAATTAGATTTTCATATACATAAGCACAATAATCACATATTACAAATAAAAAATAGTTTTAACATAATCAAATTGAACTAGGAACTATAGATAACCCACGATAGCTAGGAACAGATAACATGAGTAGGAACAAGAATAGCGTAGAGACGAATACAAAGCCTCAAACCTGTGGAGGAAATGATGTGTCCAACATGTACCCCACCCTAAAGGTAATTTATTTAAAAGGATGGAAGTGATACTTGAACTCGTGCAAGCTCTGATTCCACATTCTGATGCCTAGCTTTGATACCACATTCTGATATCAAATATTGTACAAAGCAAAGATTTAAATATGCAGCTGATTCTCTGTGAGTATGAGAGCACACTCAAATATAGTGATATTCATAGTAGTACAGAAATAATCTCCACCATCATTTACGCGAGAAGGATTGTAATATCACAAAAGCACTTCCTTGAAAAACATGGTTGTTACAGTAGTCCCGTATATTCATCTCACTTCAACACTGCTGGATGTTTTTTGAAGATCCTTTTCTCTTTTTCAAAGGTCAACCTTTGATAAAAATAATTGAAATAATAGAGCTTTTGTTCTTCTAAACCTTGTAGTCTTTCATTCCCAAATGAAAAGGGTTAATAAAAACTATAAGTGGGTAAAAGAGTCCTCACTTTTCTCACTTTCAGTTGTAGGAATCTAGTAAATGTAACATGTTTAGGTGAGGCGGCTAATCTATCATGAATTATTCAAAATGTCAAAAATGACATATTCAAAACGATTAAAAAGAGTTTCCATTGGGTCATAATCTAATATTTTAAGGTTTGTTGGTTTTGGTGCAGTATGTGAGAACTTGGTTATTGATGTCGTTGGTGAGGCTTATAACTATTTTGGCTCTTGGGCCTACCTCCTCCATCTCCATCATTATCTATTATAGTCGTCTTCTTCCTCAGAACTTCACTCTTCTCCGAATAGTTCACCATGAGATGCTTGATCAAGAAAATTACCTCTTCAACCTCATTATCCCCTTCATGACTTGTTTCTATTAATTTTTGTTTTCTAATTATTTGTTATCCACTGTTAAATTAGATTAATGTATTATTCGCTTATACAGTTGCAGCTCTTCTAGCTTTTTTTTTAGGCCAGAGGATTTTACGTTAATTAGTTAGTTTGCTGATTCACAAGAAATTTTTAATTTTCTCTTTCCACTACCGACTATTTTGTTTGGGAAAAAAAGTCTCTCAAAATTCCCTTATCATAGGAAATGGAGGGAATGTATTAGTAATAATATAGATATTTACTATAACGTACTTCATGTAGGATAGGTATATTGCTATAAAAATTTTTAAAAAAATCATTGATTAGGTCAAAGCCTAATTTTATCACATGCAAAAAAAAAAAAAAAAAAAAAGCTTTTTGAAAGAGAATGAGAAAGTGCATTGTCTCATTCCCTTTTTTTTTAAAAAAAAAATCGATGTGCTAAAATTATATTGTAATAATTATTGATACATTGTAAAAGCATTGCATCATTTGGATGATGGCTAAAAGGAATGAATAATGAAATGTCCTATTTGCTCTTTTTTATAAAATAAGGAAAATTCACACCCAGTCCTAAAGAGGACAAATTAATACTGTAAGGTCCCTTGAAACCTCGATATTACTAATAGGTCTCAAGGGATATGAGGATAATATAATGCAATTGTCAAAATTACTTCATTACCCTTACTAATAGCTAAGGAAGAAAATTGACAAGTAGAGGTGTTTTAAATGACAAGTTAAGGTGCCTTGTTTAACAATTATTCCAGTATTTATAAACAATTAATGTCAACATGCACAACACATTTGTTATTGAACCATATAAACAACTGACACGATATAAACGAATATCAACTTGCACCACACACTTGTTATTGACAACTAAGAGATATACTTACATACTCCTAGAGCATTACTTTATCTGTATTCTGATTAATTAAAATATAACAACCATCTTATTTTAATCCTATATGGCAGATAAGTCATATAAAAAAAATTCAAATTTTATGATTTTAAAAACAAAGCAACTCATGGGAGAGAATTGCGTCTTTTGCTTCTCTAAATTATGAATTTTATGTTTTTTGAAATTATAAAATTTGAATTTCTCTATATGACGCACCTGCCATATAGGATTAAAATAAGCTGATTTATTGTATTTTAATTAGTCAGAGTACAAATGAAGTGACGTTCTTGGAGTAAGTAAATATTTTTTTGACAACTAAACTAAGTATATTAGCAATTACAATGGCATGTATTAACTAGTTTGTGAGGGCAGCTTGGTAATTTCACAATTGCACTATATTACCCTCAGGTCCTTAAAACTTGTTGTAACTTTGCAATTTCAAGCAGCCTTGCAATATTTATTTTTCCTCCTTGAGACTTGAGTATAATTTTCCCATAAAATAATTAAAGCTCAATCGGAATTGAAGGAATGCAGACACAGTGTTGTCTATCTATTCTATATTATTCCTATCACTATAATCAATTCCAACCCTATAGTTATGCGAAGAAAATAATATGATATCTTACAGTTTTTTTTTGCTGCACTATAATCAGTTCTAACCCTATAGTTACTCTAATTCCAACCTAATCACTCTAATCAATTCCCATAAAAGATAATTATAGTTTTTTTTTGTTATCATGATATCTTATAGTTACTCTAAGAAAAACTATTTATCTTCATTATCATTAAAAATCGTCCTTCTATTTTCTTATAATTCATTACAACAAATCAAACCTACCACAGTTGTCACTCCATATTGATATTAAGATGGAATGGCCAATCATTTTAGGAATGATTCATATGTGAAATGCCCTCAATAAGAAATTAAAATTTAATATTTTAAGAGTCTTTATTTGTTAGAACAAGTCAAAGCCCAATACCAATGCAGGCCCATACCACACATTTAAGGCCCAACTTATAATCTCTACTAGATACTTGTACTCTTGTATTATACATGCGATGTACTAACAATATCCAATCAACGAAAACAGAAGAGAAAATATTCATATTTCTATTTTCTCTATTATTTTGAATTTGTATTCTATTATGGTGTCAAAGCCATAGCCGTCAGAAATGACAGATCCATCTCAAAGCCCCTCCCACACTTCCTCCACCACTAAAAACTGATCTCACCCCTTCTCAACCACCTTCGGCATCATCACCACACCACCTACACCATCGTTTCCCTCAAATGCCTACCACTTTATCTCAGTCAAATTAAACCCAAATAACTAAATGGTATGGACGGCTCAAATAAAACATTATCTCTATGGCCAATGATATTTCTCCTTCATTGGTGGTTCTAATCCTCAACCTCCACGTAAACTTCCTGATGGATCCCCAGATCCCGATTTTTAACACACACACACACATAAAATTTTTAAAAGAAGAAATTTTTTTTAAGAGGTAAAAAATACAATTTTTTTAGGATTCAATCATAAGAAAAATATATTTTTGATATATATATATATAAAAGATTTTTTAAAAGAAGGAAAAGAAGTTTAAGAGGTAAAAAATATTAAAAAGGAGGGAAACTATTTTTAACTTTTAAGGGAGGAATAGAATATTTGCCATTAAAATTATTGTTCATATTAGTTGCAAAGGGTGACTGTGAAACGAAAAATATCCCAATGGATAGATGTTCGTATTGTCTATGTTTGTCAGTGGATATAACTGAATATTGCTTAAACTCTGAAGAAAAATCTTTGAAGCATAATATGCGGGACGATTTTTTCAGAGGTGATATTTGACAAAATAATTGACTCAAATAGTTTGCCCTTTTGTATTCAAGTGGGTGGTGTGAACTGTGAAGTGAAGGGGAGGGGAGAAGAGAAGACAATAGGAGCGCCTATAAAGACCCATAACACCGAAAACCCAGCAACTTGGATTGTACATTATCCAACCTTTATTACTGTATTTATTATTTTTCAGTAACTTGGCTGCTCTTAAGGAAGATCAAATAGTGGAATCACTTAGAGAATTTACACTTCTTAGAACAACTAAGAGGTTAGACGAAAATGATGTTGAGAGTAGTATGCATGTTATCTGTACCATGCTGGAGCACGCCTTGATGAAAATATTCGGCAAACCAAACCATCCTTCTCATAGGGAGACTAGCCCAACTTTACATACATTCAAGCTACCTGAGGACTCAACTGAGGGCATAGTAGTGTCTTACAGGAAGAAAATAGCATAATCATCCATGATAGGATGAAATTAGGACATTGGGTAGATGTAACACTTGCTGACGATGGCTGCTACCACTTTACGCTTCCTTCTAGAGAAAAGCCTTGGGTTATGGCTCCTCAAGCAGCATTTGAGGGGAGTTGTAAGGGCAAGTTCCATCGGTCCTTACTGAAACCGCCTACATCTAGAGGATCAAGTTAAACAACCCCCTCCCGCTGCAGAAGAAGAGCCTTCGAAAGCTGAAGATGAAGAAGAAGAGGATGAGAATCCACCTGTGACACTGCCTCTAAGGATGCCGATGGTGAGGATGACAAAGATGATGAGGATAAGGCTTCTGAAGCTGAAGGTGAAGAAAAAGATGATGAGAATGATGAGGAAAACCCACCCTTGACACTGCCTCTGAGGATGCCGATGGTAATGAGGCTGAAGCTGAGAATGATGAGGAAAACCCACCCCAGCACTGCCTATGAGGATAAAGAGTAAAAACAGGGGTTATGTTCTTGGCTTTGGGTTGTCATTATGTCTTCTCGGTGTGTAACAAAAGATCAATGTGTTGTTGGTCATAAAAGATCAATGTGTTGTTTGTTTACCCTATCTTGTGTGTGTTCTATCAGTTATATTAAGAGTTTGAGACTTGTGTGTGTTCTGTCAGTTATATTAAGAGTTTGAGACTTGTGTGTATGCTGTCAATTATATTAAGAGTTTTAGGCTTGTGTGTGTGTTATAAGTTATATCAAGAGCTTAAGACATGTGTATGCTGTCAGTTATATTAAGAGCTTAAGACTTGTATGTGTCTTGTCAATTATATTAAGAGTTTAAGACTTAAGAGGTTGGCAACAAAATATATATTATTAGTGTTTTTGAGCCGCTATTTTTTAATGGCATAGTGATTATCATTAATATGGTATATTAAGAGTTTGCATGTTATAGGTACCATGCTAAAGCATGCCTTGGTGGGTGGGGATAAGGATAAATATGTTGTGAAACCATTCTTCTTATAGGGAGACTGGCCCAACTTTATGTCAAACCTCTTAACATTTTGATATTCGTAGAGTATTAAATACGCAGTTCTATAAGGCATATAGAAATAGCAGAAATATACTGACATTAGGTACTTGTTTACAATATAGGAGAATCCCCATACGGTTAGAAGAATACATACAAATGTACAAGTGTTCCAAAAGAAACAAAAGTACAAGCCTAGATGACTATAGCAGCTTTGGTTTGCATTAAGACTTTATTCACTTGTAGCCATTGCCTTGCCCTTCAAGCAGCTAGTCTCAGCTGTAAGGTTTTTCAGTTTGAAAAAAGGGTGAGATTCAAGCGAATTTCAATAGCAACAGGCAATCAAACATATAGAATGCATTAATAAATATGCAATACACCATGTCATATAAGATACGAACTCGTGCTGTGTGTACCTTGTCCAAGCCAAAACACATGCTTGCAACCCTGGCTTAACTCGTGTTCAAGGTCAAACAACATGCTTGCAACCTCGGCTTAACTCGTGTCCAAGGTCAAATGACTGTTTGAACCCATGGCTTATCCGCATGTACCATAACTGGATCTCAGATCACAACTAAGTTGTGTGTCCGAGTCACTATCATGCTATAGAAGATGGCATATAGATTATTACATAGTATATGAAAGAAGGCGTTACTACTTGAATCCTTTTTCAGTTCCACAGTCCGTCCTAAACTCTTGTTCTTGCTTGAGCTATTTCCAATTCCTATAAAATTAAAGTTACAAATAACTAATTATTACTTGAACTATTACTACCTTTAAATCAAATTCTTTTGGTTAACTAATGCAGTTACAACAGTTTCTACACAGTACAACTCTACACAGCGCAGTTTCACTGTTTCCAGAAACTGGCAGATTTTTAGTCAGTTTTGGAAATTCATAATTAATTCTAAGAAAATCCAATTTGACTTATTCCAAAGCCTATGTAAAGCTCTTTAAATGTAATTTTTTATAAAAATACTTGAGTCTGACCACTATAACCATGTCACTCCCAGAATTTCGCCATACCTCCCCTGTTCCATATTACATTCCAGATACAAGGCTCAACTTTGAAAACTCATATCTCTTAACCTACTTGTCCAAAAATTGTGTTCTACTCACCAAATTAAAGCTCTATGTCTCTACTTTATGACTATAAAGTTTCAGAATTTTTGGACTAGGTTTGACTAACAAAATTCAGTTCATAACAACACTGCCTTTAGTGAAGTAAATCAATCAACATTTTCCTTCAACTTCTAAAAATTCCAGATTTGCATACAAATTCTCAAAAATCATGAACACATATATTCCCACACAATTTTCCCTTATAAATACAATGGAATCATTAAAATTACAAAATTCCAACTCCTATCCTATGTTTTACACTTGGCAGAAAGTTAGGGTTCTTCGGAGGAAAAATGTGTTTTCTTGATTTCTCTTACGTAACCACTTTCTTTCCACTTCTAATCACATGATTAACCGCTTAAACACTAAATGAACATGATTAGAGGAAATTTTGGCAGCATAACACTTTAGGGTCCGTCATCCCAAAATCACAAAACAAGGCAAAACCAAGCCAAATTCAACAACAATACCCATAACAAACATCTTCTAGAACAAGAGAATCGCGTTTATGAGATTACCTCTTGATTTCACTACTTTATCTCTCTAAGTCACCTCAACCCTCTCTCTCTCTCTCTCCTCTCTTGATTTAGCTTGCTAACCATGCATTTCAAGAAGAAGAGAGGTTAGAGGAAGTTCTAAGGAGTTTGGAAGGCATAAACACTTGGTTTATGTGCTCTTACCTTTGATTTTTAAATTTGGAACCCTAGCTTATTCTTAGTGTGCTTCAAGTGTTCTTGAACTCTCTCTCTATTTTGGTGCATCTGAATGAAAATGAAGAAGGAGGGGATGATTATCCTTAAAAAACTATCTAACTTCATCTCTTTCCTTAGAAGAAGTTATTGCATTTTTTTACAACATGCTGCTTTGAATTTTCTTTGCTACATCATTTTTATTTGGCCATAAAATTTGTTTTTCCTCTTCCTCCATTATCTTGACCAAAATATTGGGCCTTTGGAGGAGTTGAAATGCTTCTTAAATTATCATCATTTTATCTCTTCAATACTACTTTTAATAGCCTACGATTGTTGACTTTTCTATCTTCAATTTACTTAGCCAAAATTGCTTCAACTTGTGGCATATGTATCTCAACCACTAATTTCCCTTTGCCTCCTAATTTTTACAGAAAGTTAACCCACTCAATGGGAAAAATCAAATGGCTTCTTGCTTCATTTGTCAATTTCCCCGTTTTGCCCTTACATTTTGTGAAATTTCGCACATGCACTTAATCTGCTAGAATTTTCACCAAACTTGGAAAATTCATATATTTATTTATAGATGTCCAATTTCATTGGTTCTAAGGGCTATGTGACTCTTAGTAAGTCCATTTTAAAGAAAACAAATATAGCCTTTAGCTTGTTGGAAGCTTAGAATTCCCAGAATTACCATTATTGGACAATGCCACAGAAACTTGCTAGTTTTACTTGGCTAACTTCAAAAATACATAACTCTTTGTGTGTAGCTTTAAAGGACTTGTATGACCTATCAATTTAAAGCTTGATAAGTCTACTTTCATTCTAAGAGATTTCATAGGCATTGAACATCATTTTCCCATTTAAAAATGTCACACAACTAGACTGCCTCATAGGAAAACACACTGGCATCACCTTGTAACTTTGCAAATTGTGTTCCAACTTAACCACATAATGTGTGTGCCCATTAATTGCCTTGTTCTGACATTTAATGTGCTCTTTAATTCACCATTTTAGTCCCTTAAATGCCACAATTAAATACAAGGGATATTTGTAAATAAAAAGTGGGATGTTACACTTTACATACATTCAAGCTACCTAAGGACTCAACTGGGGTCATTAGTATGTAGTGTCTTAAAGGAAGAAAATAGCATAATCGTCTATGGGAAGATGGGATTATGACACTAAGTAGATGTAATACTCGCGGATGATGGCTACTATCACATTACGCTTCCTGCTAGTGAAAACCCTTAGGCCCTATTTGGTATGCGGCATTGGGGGGTACGGATTAGATTAGATTAGGGATTGAGTCAAGATGTATTATTTGGTATGAGGGACTAGAGATAACCAAGGATTGGGAGTACCACGAAAGTGGGATTGTAGCAAAACCACCTCCCCCTAGTATTGCGTTTTCAATCCCGGGATTGCAATCGTTAGAGGCAAAAATATCTCCGTTTATAATATTTTTTGGACAAAAATGCCCACTATCAATTTTAATAATAAAGGATATTTTAGTCTTTTCATAATTTATGAAGGATTATAAAATAAAATCAATTCAATTATTCCATCTAAATATTACCGCATATCCAACGTAATTTTAAACCTTCAACCCCAATCCTAATACATGTCCCTATCCCAATACCAATCTTAATCCCAATCCATCAAAATTAGTGCCTCATAGCAAATAGGGCCTTAGGTCAACATACTGATGCCGATGGTTTTGGTGGTACCCAAACTTGGGAGTTATGGCTCCTCAAGCAGCATTTAAGGGGAGCTGTAAGGGCCATTTCTATCTATCCTGACCAAGACTACCTAAATCCAAAGGATCAAGTTGAACAACCCCCTTCTACTATAGAAGAAGTGGCTTCTAAAGCTGAAGATAAAGAAGAAGAGGATGAGAACCCACTCGCGACATTGCCTCTGAGCATGCTAATGGTGAGGATAACAAAGAAGATAAGGATGAGGCTTCTGAAGCTGAAGATGAAAAAGAAGAGGATGAGAATGAGGAGGAAAACCCACCCCCGACACTACCTCTAAGGATGATGAGTGAAGGTTGGGGTTATGTTCTTGGTTTTGGGTTGTCATTGTGTCTTATTAGTGTGCAACAAAAGATTAATGTGTTATTTGTTTACCCTGTCCTGTGTGTGTTCTATCAATTATATTAAGAGCATAAGACTTGTGTGTGTGCTGTCAGTTATATTAAGAGTTTGACTTGCGTGAGTGCTGTCAGTTATACTAAGAGCATAAGACTTGTGTGTGTCTTGTCAGTTATATTAAGAGTTTAAGACTTAAGAGGTTTGCAACAAAATATATATTAGTAGCATTTTTGAGCCGCTGGTTTTTAATGGTAGAGTAATTATCGTTAATATGGTATTATTTTTTACCGTATATGGCAAACACACACATATCTATCTATCTATCTTAATTGTGATTTGCCAAAGTTGTTGGAGGAGAAGCCAGAGTAGAAAATCAAAAGAGGAGTGGGGGCAGGTGAATGGCTGAGGAAGATGATCATAATTCATGAATGCAAGAGCGAGAGAGAGAGAGAGAGAGAGAGAGAGAGAGAGAGAGAGCATTTGCCATTTGGCTTGCTACAAGCAAACGGATCAGAAGTAATAATTTAGTGAGAAAATGAGTGTCGATCCACAAGGATTATGACAAAAGTGAGTTAATTATTGTAACCATAATCTTAACTAGGTTGAATGAAATTATTTGAAATTGAGTATGTTAATTTAGGAATTTTTCTGAAAAAAATAAGGTAAAATAATGCTAATTGTAAAATTGATTCTACTTCAAGACTTGGTGGTTTAGGATTACTTCTTCCTTGTTGTACTTCATGAAACTATGCAATTAAATCATTTATGCTAGTTAAATGAGTCTATATGCTAGTCAAAGATCCTAAAATCATCAACCAAGCTCTCTCAAGTCAAGAATGATTTGTAATCTTCATTAAAAATATTCAATCTCTTGTTTATAATTAATGAAAATCATCTTTCCAAAAAAATTCTTCAATAGAATATGTTAGCTTGTTAGATATATCTTTACTCTAACAACAAACCATCCATTTAATCATCAAATTTCAAATCTAACATGATTTTTCTCAAGTTCTACAACCAAAATAGTTCTCTCAAGCATAATTCAATTGAACTAATCTAATCATATGGTGATCAAGCACAAGATAGCATTAAGCATAGAGAAAAATCAACATATATTCTGAATAACTAGCAAAAGCAAGATAATCTAGTAGTTTTAATCCATACAAAATGAAAGTTTTTAGCCACTCATGGTCTGTACATGACAAAATTTCAGCACAAAATCATAATTCATATCAGTAAAATAAAAGAAAGAGGGAGAAGAACAAGAAAAACCCAAGAATTAGTCCAAGGAGTGCAAAATATCTTATTTTTGACCTATCCCATGCTTTTATAATGGTTTTTCTGCTTCAGTTTTCAAAACGCACAGTATCAGTTTCACGCATTCACTGTAGATTCGCTATGGCGAATGCCATAGTTAATTGTCATACAGAAACAGATAGATAGAAACAATGCTTTTTCAGGTGGTTTCGCTATGACTTTAGCTAGAGTGGATTCTACGGCCAAAGGGTAGACATAAAGGTCATCTTCTGAGGCAGTTTTGTACTGGCTTGGCTACAACACTTCCATAGCAAATGCAGCCCTCTCCTTCATACTGTCCTTTTTCATCTTCTTACATTTTTCCCTTCTTTTCACATCTTCCCACGATCTTTGAGAGCTTTTACAACTTGTCATCCTCTACCTACAAGGAGGAGGGATTCATGAGCTCTTCAACTTTCACAAATAATCAAAACTATGTGCATTTAACTTATGATTCAACAAAATTTTGATTTAGCTTATGTCCTATCACATTTTCTTCTATAATCTCTTTATATGCACAATTTGAACCCAAAAATAAGTGAAAAGAGAAGAAAATGTGCTAGAATACTCTTGATTTCTATGAGTTAACACACCCTAAAACTTAAACTTTTGATTATTCTCAAGCAAAGAAGTCTATCCTCATTGAATGAATCAATTACTCATCATTTATGTATGAACGAATTGATCATCATAAGCTACTCAATAGATTATATTAAATAAGAAATGAAGACAATATGCAAAGATGAATGCTTCATAGATTTAAAACATGCTTTTTGAGAGTTCTTAAGTGAGTGTGTGAATGGAGTCAATATATATTCCTTTTGCACAAGCTAAAGTTAAAAGTAACACTTCAATTCATTTACCCATATTCAAATAAACAATTTTAGCATCCCCTAATTCCTTCTTCTTTTCTTCTAAAAATCAAAAGGACTTTTCTTAGCATGTAATGGGGTCAGGAGTTAAGGTTTTCAAAGAAAAGGTAAAGAATAACTAATCAAATACCTTAAGATAAATGATAACTATTCAAGAGTTTTCTTCCTTTTCTCATGAACAAGCTCCCACTAACTTGAACCATATTGAATTTTGCCAAACCCCTTAACATTTTGACATGTGCAGAGTAATAAAGGCACAGTTCTACATGCATACAGAAATAATACAATTATACTTATAAAAAGTACTTATTTACATACAGGAGTCTCCTCACAGGGTTTTATAATATATATAATTTGCCCAAAAATGAAAAAATAAACTAATAATATAACTAACAACTCTGCTCTCGAAGCCCACACACCTTAATTGGCAGTATATGCTGCCTTGCCCTTGGAGCCACTAACTCCTGCTGAAATTTTATTATTTTTAAAAAAGGGTAAGATTCAAAAGAATCTCAGTAGTAACATACAATCACAAAATAATCTCAGTAGTAACATAAAATGCAAAAAATAAACATTTCATGCTTCATGTTATTCACAAATTAATTAACAATATCACGTCATGTATACATGAGTTAGGGGCTCAATCCCCTACTATCCATATACCTTGGTTGGGTTATTACTCAACAACCAGGTAAACGTGCCTACTCACACTAAACTGTCCCTTTACAGCAAAACCATGTCAATTAATTAAATTATAGAAGATGTAATCCCTTGCCTTGTAACCCGTAATTATAATTCGAAATTCATAATTAAAATAAATAGAGACCAATAAATATAAAAAATTATTGACAATCCCTTCCTTACGGGAGGGTTTTCATAAACTCTTTCAAAACTTTGGTCCTTATCATGGTCTCAAATTCACGTTTCGAATATAATTACCCTGTGCAGTTAAATCACATTTATACATATCAGAGTGTAAAACAAAAATCCCGACAACCCCTGGTTTCATATCAAACTAAAGGGTTTACGGAGCATATTCACCCCTTACAGTTTCCCAATGAGGGGATTACATAACCCTATCCAAAATAATATTTACATACAAAAGATATACAGTAATCCCAAACCAAAATGGATAACCATAATCCAACATCAAATAACCCTACAAAATCCTAGCTGCTCCTGGTCGTTCGCTTCTCCTTGGAACCACTTGCCCTATCTATAGGTTAGTCAAAGGAAAGAATGAGATTCAAAAGAATCCCAGTAGTAACAAATCACTCATGCAGTATGTAAACAGATAGCATGCAAGTAGATAATTAGTAGCAACATCAGCAGCAATATCATAATGCAATATGATTTATGGCTTTCACCATAAACGATAGCACTCACGGCTATAAACACAATGCGACAGCTTTCGCTGTAAACTTAATGCAACAACTTGCGCTGAAATCACAATGCCAACTTTCACTGTAATCTGTAACCAACGACATCAAAAAGCATCACAATACATGATAAACATACATACAATGCTTTACACATAGTATAAGAGAAAGAGTCACTACCTTGTTCTTTCTTGATGTTTTCCAGCACTGCACGTCTACGGTCAGGGCAAATGTCGAACCCTATAACCAAAATCAAGATCAACGGATTAATTTTCTACTTCAAATTCTTATTGTTATAACTCTTAAAGTTGGTTATCCTTAGGACTCTTTAGGTGGCCACTAGAAGCCTAGAAACATACCTAAAGGGTTGGAAGAAACTACCCCAGAGATCCCTTTTGAGAAGTAAATACATTGATTTTTAACTCAGACACTTGCGTGAAGAAGACCTCACTTGAGTGATGGAATAACTTGCACTTAAGCACCGAAGATTACTCGTGAAAGTATTTTGCCGAGAGCACAACCTGAGATAGAAAGTTGTCACAGCACTCGAGTCTTGAACCCAGCACTCGAGTGATAGCCTCTTATTCACCCGAGTCCTATCGAGTGAGACACAGAAAGTGATAACTCGAAAGCAAAAGAAACTCTAGGGTGGGAAGTGCACTCGAGTGATTTCCCTGGTACTCGAGTGACAGCTTAATGCTTGCGAGTTTTAGATCACACTCTTGGAAAATAGCTTGCGAGTGTTAACCCGAGATGAACACTAAAAATATAGAACACACAAACACTCAAGTGACACTCTAAGTACTCGAGTGATACCCCATATCACTTGCAGGTTAGGAAATGCACTCTTGAACTTTGGCACAGAAGTGTAATGGATAACTGAAGGAAAAGAGAAATTACAACGCTACACTCGAGTGAGGCCTCCTCTCAGTAGAGTGAGGCTCTTCAGAAGCCAAATAGCAGCAACTGATAGCAACTTCCAGTTTTTACCAAATGTTTTCCAATGGTTCTAAAATTCTTGCATAAGCCTAATCCCACTTACTTTCACCCAAATAACCCATTGGAAACCTCAAAACACCCAAAATCCCACTTTAACAACAAGTTTTGTTTTGGGTCACCATATAACCCATATTACTCAATTTCCCCTAATTCTTCTTACACTGTTCCAAACCAATTCCAACATGTAAATAACATTATATGACACCAATTCTACCCTAAATTATCATACAACTCAGACATTCCATAATCACACTTAAAACAGGACAATTTACACAAATATCAAAACTTACCCAAAAATCACAACATATATACCAGAATGCTGCAAATGCTCACCTCGTAAACTTGCCAAAGTAAGATCCTTGATTCCTCAACTTTGAAATTTGTTCAAGCTCTAAAACACCTTCTTTCAAAAATATAAAACCATTAAGATGAAGCTCTCATCAAGGTGAACAACATTAAAGAAGAGGCCTAGAGCATTTGAGATCAAACACAAAGTCAAAACATTACCTTTCACTTTCTCTTTCCTTCCTTCCTTGGCCGAAAATGGAGAGTAGAGAGAGAAGATGAAATGATATTGAAGATGATCAATTTTTTCTCTTTTCCCCATGCTCCTAGCCGACTTTACAAGTGAGATGGAAGAGAAAATGAGTTTGAAATTTTGACCTCATCCAATGGCTCACAATTGTCCACATGTCATAATCTTGCTTCTTCTCCCAACTCTTCCTATACACATGCACACATTGGATAACTCTATCATAATTTCTTAAGCAACTGCACACTCCATAATGATTCCTACCAATTAGCCAACTCCCTCTTCAGTACTGACTAATTGGTCGAAAAATTTTCCAT
Organism: Inga laurina; assembly: GCA_963855925.1. Classification (NCBI taxonomy): domain Eukaryota; kingdom Viridiplantae; phylum Streptophyta; class Magnoliopsida; order Fabales; family Fabaceae; genus Inga; species Inga laurina. The sequence continues at coordinate 21,910,163 of OY979702.1, read as the reverse complement.
TTTTCTCTTGATTATCACTATACTACTAAATCATCACCAAACACATATATATCAAAGTTCATATCACATTGTCCAAAAGTGTCTGTTTAACATTAATTACATCAACTTTGGAGGTCATTAGCCCTTAATCAAAAATTGGGTCATTATAGAAAATGGCATATACAAACATATAATTATTGGCATAATGTATGAAGGATAGAGTTACTACTTTGTATGCCTTTTTTGCTTCACAAAAATAGCTCCTCGAACTACATGCCAACGACTCAGGCAATTAATCTGGTCCTAAAATTCCAAATGTATAAGAATTAGGTTAAAATATATTCATGTTCTACTTTAGACACTTCCAAAGTGTTTTTGTTGGTCATATTAGTCTAAAACTGCAAAATTACCAAAATGCACCTGGGGACCTAGTCCAGCCCCGATTTACATAGTTTGACCGTACTTTTCCAAAAATGTTGACTCAGGCAAGTTTTACATAGCTCTGCGTATAGCATCCATTTTTTACCTCAGTTTTTGCAAAATCACTGCCAAATGACAGTTTTACCCTTGACAGTTTCTGTTTGGGGTTTTAGGGATATTTTTGTAATTTCACTTTCTAGGGCTTTTCTCACAAAGTGTTCAATATCACCCCTACATAATTTCCCTCCTAAACACTATGGAATCATCATATTCATGAAAATCCATCTCCTACCCCCTGATTTAGCCTTGGCCGAAACATGTGCCTAGGAAAGAGAAAATGTGATTTTTGATTTTTAATTTCAAAAGCTTGTTCCTTTCTACTCTCAATCCCTTATTAAGCTATTTAATCACATACTAAATAAGATTTAAGGCTTTGGGCAGCATAACCCCTTAGGGTTATCATTTCCCAAATTTACCAAATCAACCAAGAATCACAATAACAATAACAATAAACCAAGATTTTTGATGTTCTTGAGGTTACCTTGAGTTGCTTCACTTTCTTTTCTCAAAATCGATGTCCCTCTCTTAACCTTAAGATTAGCTTGCTAAACATGGTGATTCATGGAGAAGAAGAGATTAGAGAAGTTATTATGCAATAGAGGAAGCTTGAACACAAGAACAATAAACCTTACCTTTGGGTTTCTTCCTCTTGGCTCCTCCTTCTCTCTAAGTATTTCAAGCTCTCTTTCTTTCTCTCTCTCTTTCTTTGTGCTTAGGCATGAAATGGGAATGAAAAAGATGAAGCAAGAGCTTCATAAAATATCCTATATAATCCCTTAATTAATAGATAATAGGATAATTCATTTATGACATAAGCATGGCATCACTCTTGTACTTCGCTTTATCCTTTTCAAACTTGTGTCATAAACTTCAATTAGACTTGAACTATTTTTCTTCCTTTTTGGTTAGCTCAAATGATGCTTAAGTGTAACCCCTTTCATGATCAAGGCTGAGATTAAGTTTATAAATACTTAATCATGTGTAATTAAAGACCGTAAGATGATTTGGGCCTTAATAAAAGTAAATTACCCAAATTCAGGGTTTTCAAAAACTTTTCTAGACCTGTTCAACAATGGTCTTATATTCATACTTCAATTAGACAATTGGCCTGTACAATTGGATTCCATTTACAACTATCAGAGTACACAGTAAATTCCCAACACACTCAGGTTCCATTAATCGAATAATGGTCTACAAGGCACAAATGCCCAAAATCAGTTTTCCGTTAACTAGGGGATTACACAATTACTATTCAATCTCCAAAATATACATGTAATTCCCAATAAAATATCAAATGATTTACAAAATGATAACCAATGTCCAAAATAAATCTCCTTGACCGGAGCTCTATCCACTCTTTGTCACTCGCTTTCTTTAGATCCTTCAGGCAAGGAGATTTATTTTGGACATTGGTTATCATTTTTTAAATCATTGGATAGTTTCTTGGGAATTACATGTATATTTTGGAGATAGTGAATAGTAATTGTGTAGTCCCCTAGTTAAGGGAAAATTGATTTTGGGCATTTGTGCCTTGTAGACCCTTATTCGATTAATGGAACCCGAGCGTGTCGGGAATTTACTGTGTACTCTGATAGTTATAAATGGAATCCAATTGGGTAATTGAAGTATGAATATGAGACCATTGTTGAACAGGTTTAGAAAAGTTTTTGAAAACCCTGAATTTGGGTAATTTACTTTTATTAAGGCTCAGATCATCTTACGGTCTCTAATTCCACATAATTAAGTATTTATGAACTTAATCTCAGCCTTGATCGTGAAGGGAGTTATATTTGTTGGTATCAGAGCTATAGTTCCTAGCAAGGATATGATATGCTAGGATAGTTGCCATAGCTTGTTTCCTTAGTCATAGATGATGACTTAGGATTGATTGTGGTATACATATGAGTAATTCTGCTATTTGTGGATATATATAAGTGTTATGGACTATGTGTATACATTGTTGTGGTACTGATATGGTGAATCATTTGTAGAGTTAAATGACAAAATGGTTCACCCTAGACTCAGACCGGACCCAGAGGTGGAGGAGTTGAATGACAATCCACATGACCCTATGCAAGAAATGATGGGTCTAATCCGAGAACAAAGAGATATGATTGCTGAGCTTAGAGAGGAGCTCAGGCAGGAAAGAGCCAAGTGTAATGCTGAGAGGGGTCAATCCACTTAAGAGGAGACCTGGGAAGAAACCCAAGTAGGGACTCATCATGAGGAAACCATTGAGGGGTCTAATTGGTCTTAAGAGGCCCCATCTCTCACGGTGCCACATCAAGAGTCACAAGGGGTACTAGTACGTGAGGGAAGAGACTTGAAATTTTGGGTCTCGAAGTTTTGCAAGCATCTACCTCCGGCCTTCAAAGGGAGATTTGAACCTCAAGCTGCTGAGGACTGGTTGAATCAATTAGAGAAGATCTTTGAAGTCCTTGAGTGTCCAACGGAGGTAAAGGTGAAATTGGCAGTGTACAAACTAGAAGGGGATGTAGACTGGTGGTGGCGGAATATCGCCATGACATTAAGGAATTGGAATATACCACTGACCTGGGAGGTGTTCTAAGAACAATTCAATGAAAAGTACTTCCCCTAGTCGGTGAGGCTTAAGAAAGAGTCTGAGTTTCTAGCCATCAAGCAGGGTGATACAGAGAGCTTTGATGAATACTTATCCCATTTTATCTGTCTATCTCAATACTCTTCCTAAACTCCGGCATAAAGATGATGAGGAGTGGAGCTCCAATATGCTTATTCGGGGGTTGAGGCATGAATTAAGGAAGAGATTGACCACTTATCTATTTACCGATTTTAATAAAGCGGTAGAAGAGTGCAGAATAACTGAGAATAATCTGAGGGAGTTGTACCCAGCTAAGGGTAAAGACAGCCGTAATGAGTCTAACAAGGCCAATACTTCCCAGAAATGAAAAGGATAAAGGTCCTCGTCTGGGGGCAATAACAAGAAGCCCTATTTACTTGGGGGTCGTGGTGATTAAAGACCTCCAGTGGGACTAGTATGCAATCAGTGTAGAAAGTATCATCCGGGCAGAACCTGCACAGCGGAAATGATTTGCTTCAATTGTAAGCAGCTGGGTCACATTTCTACTCATTGCCCATGACAGCAGGCAGAGCAAAGGCCCAGGAATTAGGGTCCAAGTGTTCGCCATGACAAATGAGGAGGCTCAATAGTCGATTGGATTGATCCAAGGTAAAATTCTTCTCTATGGTAATGAGTTACAAGCTTTGTTTGATTCAGGTGCAAGTCATTCTTTTATTGCTTAGGATTGTGTAAAGCGCCTGGGTTTACATGTGCATAAATTGCCATTTAACTTGGTTGCGTCGATGCCAATAGGTGTTAAGGCTCTGATGGCCGAAGCTTGTCTCAATTGTGTGATAGTTATTGAGGGACTTGAGTTTGTGGTTGATTTGATTTGTTTGCCGCTTCAACAACTAGAAGTTATCTTGGGTTTTGACTGGCTAACAGTGAATAATGTGCTACTTGATTGTGGGAATAGGAGAATAGTCTTTCCTACTCCATAAAGGGAAAATGATGTGAATGCCAGTTTAAATTTCTTTCAATGGCTGAAGTTGAGAAATATCTTGAGAAGGGATGCTAGGGATATATGGTGTTCTTTTCCATACAAGGAGAGACCAAAGAAACCTTAGAGAGTATACCTGTCGTAAGAGAATTCCCTAAGGTATTCCTAGACGATCTTAGCGGATTGCCTCCGGAAAGGGAAGTGCAGTTCCTAATTGAGATTGTGCCTAGAGCTGGTTTGATATCAAAGGCCCCCTACCGTATGGCCCAGAATGAAATGGCGGAATTGAAGAAGCAAATTGAAGAATTTCTTGAGAAAGGGTTCATTTGACCTAGTGTTTCACCGTGTGGAGCTCCAGTATTGTTTGTGAAAAAGAAAGATGGGAGTTTGCAGTTGTGTATCGATTAAAGGGAGTTGAATAAAGTTACTGTCAAGAACAAGTATCTTCTCTAGAGAATCGATGACCTGTTAGATCAATTATCTGGCTCGTGTGTATTCTCCAAAATTGATCTAAGGTCGGGATAACATCAGTTGCGTGTGAAGGCAGCGGATGTTCCAAAGACTACTATTAGAATGAGGTATGGGCACTATAAGTTCCTTATGATGCCCTTCAAGTTAACTAATACACCGGCAGTATTCATGGATTATATGAACCACATCTTCCAACAGTATCTTGACCAGTTTATGGTATTGTTCATCGACGACATTCTGATATACTCTAAGAATAGAGAAGAGCATGAGCAACATTTGAGAATTGTGCTAAGCATCTTGTGGGAAAAGCAACTTGATGCCAAGTTGAGCAAGTGTGAGTTTTGGCTTACAGAAGTAAAATTTCTTGGCCATGTTATCTCACGAGAAGGGGTCTCTGTGGATCCCAGTAAAGTGGAAGCAATACTTGATTGGAAGAGGCCATAAACTATTTCTGAGATTCGTAGTTTTCTAGGTCTTACTGGTTTTTATAGGAGGTTCATTCAGAACTTCTCTTGGATTGTATTGCCGATGACCAAGCTCATGAGGAAGGATCAACCATTTTTGCGGGATGAATGTTATGAGCTTAGTTTCACTGAGCTGAAGGAGAGGTTGACTTCGGCACTAGTGTTGATTATACCTGATCCCAATGAGCTTATGTCGTGTACAATAATGCAAGTAAGCAGGGGTTAGGGTATGTCCTGATACAACAGGGAAGAGTGGTGGCCTATGCCTCCCGACAACTAAAATCGCATGAGATGAACTACTCCACTCATGATCTGGAGCTTGAGGCAATAGTGTTTGTATTGAAAATTTGGTGTCATTACCTGTATGGTGTGACAGTGGAATTATACTGTGACCACAAGAGTCTTTAATATCTGTATGATTAGAAAGAGTTGAACATGAGACAGCATCGGTGGATGGAGTTATTGAAAGATTATAACCTGGAGATTAAATATCATCTGGGTAAGGCTAATGTGTCATGGATGCATTGAGTTGGAAGGTGGTGCTAGTGGCAATGATAATGATCCAAGAGAAGAGATTGATAGAGGAATTTCGGGATTTGAATCTCTCGAATAATATTTTGTGTGCTAGTTATGGTGTGGTCCAAGGGGAGAATGACCTGAGGACTAAAACTGAAGAGGCTCATATGCATGATGAGCGAGCCCAGTCTATTCAAGCTATGATTGAGTAAGGAGGGACTTGGGATTACGATTTGTCACCTAGTAGACTGGTGCGTTACCAGAAGAGAATCTATGTTCCACTGAAGGCTAACTTGAGACTGAGAATTCTTGATGAGGCTTATAAGAGTCAGTATACTCTTTACCTCGGTATGACAAGATGTATCACAACTTGAAATCTATGTACTAATGGCCGGGGTTGAAGAGTGATGTGACTAAGTATGTGGACCGGTGTCTTACCTGCCAAAGGTGAAGATTGAACACCAAAGACTTCCAAGATTGCTTCAGAGTCTAGAAATTCTAGAATGAACGTGGGAGAGTGTGGCCATAGATCTAGTGGTGGGTCTTCCTAGGATCAGAAATTATGATGCTATCTGGGTGATTGTGGATCGACTGCGCACTTCATACTGATTATTGCTAGCTATTCTCTGGATAAGCTAGCTGAAATCTACATCAGAGAGATAGTAAGACTCCATGGTACATTAAAGAACATTATCTTCGACAGAGATCTGCGGTTTACTTCTAGATTCTAGAGGGTTCTGCATGAAGCTATAGGTACTCAGTTGGGGTTTAGCACGGCTTACCACCTTCAGATAGAAGGACAGTTAGAGAGGACTATTTAGACATTGGAAGATATGTTGAGAGCGTATGCCCTAGACTTCAAAGGAAAATGGGACTACTATCTTCTATTGGCTGAGTTTGCTTACAACAACATCCACTACTACAAACTAGACATTTAACGACCCCAAAGGATGTCCCTTTTTAAATTAGGGACGCCCAAAGTTCAATATTTAGCGGGAAATATTGGCGCTGGTTGAATTTTGAAAAAAAAATTTGTACCACTTTAGACGTTCCCAGTCACACTAGGGACGTCTAAAGTGAGCTTTAGACATCCCCATTTTGACTGGGGATGCGAAAAAGCTTGTTAGACACCCATCCCATCAGCAGCAGGCCAACAGCTTTATTTTCCTTCCCCAAGCTTCATTCCGTCTTCCCCCGTGAGCTTCGTTCCAAGCTATCTTCCTCTTTCCCCTTTCCCTTGCTTCCTTTCCTGTCTTCCTTCCTCTTTCTCAGTTCGTTGCTGCAACTCCCTTTCCCGTGCTTCACTATCTGCCTTCTTCTTTCTCATAATCATATTTCTATTTTTCCCTCTCTCTTCTTTGACGAGAGCACCATCGTTTGTGTCTCCCTTTCACAACTATCGTCTTCCTAGCTGGTGGCACCGTGAGTCATCTCCATTTCCGTCGTCCACAGGTTTGTCTCTCACTCCCACAACTTTGGATACAAATGATTGAACAAATGCTTGTAACTGTTAATTTAAATCAGATTATGAAAAAGGAAAAATAGAGTAACTTGTATATGCATACTTTTAATCTGCTTGATATGGAAATGGACTGTCATTATTGCATACTTGTTTTTTTCGTCAGTAGACTTCAACACGGTGATGTATATATATAGACATGAGTTAAAAAAATGACAATGGTACTTAGGAATGAATTTAGTTTGGCTTAGGTTAGTCTAGTTTAACATTATTCAAAAGTCAACTAAATTATAAAAACATGTCAGAGTTTTGCCTCAAATGCGTGTATGGTTCTAGAATGTTGATGAGGTACAATATAATACAACATCAATTATGCCATAAAATAGGTATGACACTTTTTTTCTAGGAGAGCATTTCTAAGAGAGCTCATTTCTTGTGATGGGATGAATAATACTTATCTAAAAATTGTGGAGGCTTGAAAATTGTTTAGTTGGAAGCTTTGAACTTGGCATGGGTTGCTTGGTAAAAAAAATCACAATGATACATTGTCTTGAATATGAATTGCCTTAATTAGTTTAGTCTAAATTAAGTTGAGACGGTTTGTTATTTTGATTTTAGGATGTCTCACTTTTAAGGGGAATTTTGGGATGAATTTCTAAGGTGTGAATTAGAGTTGTGTTGTTGTACATACTATTAGATTGTTGGATAACATGTTTATTAGATAGTGCTGAACTGCTGTTGTTTCCATTCTAGTTTATGCAATATTTCTTCTATCCAATTTCTGCAGTTTAAATTTGCTAGACAGTGATGTATATATAAAAGGCCATAAAAAACTTTAGATGTCCCCAGTGCAAACTGGGGACATCTAAAGTGTTCTGAACCACTTTAGACGTCCCCACTTTGCACTGGGGACGTCTAAAGTCTGGACTTTTGCACTGGGGACGTCTAAAGTGGTTCAGAAACACTTTAGACTATTAGATCTCATGTTTTGATGATAACAAAGAATGATATGAAAAAGTCTTGAGTAATAAATAAGTTTGAACAAAGTAATAATAGGGAAAAACATCACTTGAAGTAAGCATTGGTGTAATGAAGAAAGGCCAAGAGAAAAAGCTGAGAAACTTGATGAGAAGCAAGTTTTCTAAGGCATTACTTGAGTATGTACTCGAGTAATGAGACAAAACTTGAAGTTACCAGAGATACCTTCCAGTAACCTGCCAACGTTACTCGAGTAAGTACTCGAGTAATAGTGTATAAGTTTTCAAGTTGCTCTCGGCCTGCCAACGTTACTCGAGTAGCTACTCGAGTAACCAGGTAAAAGTTTCCAAGTTGCTCTCAGCCTGCCAATGATACTCGAGTATGTACTCGAGTTACTCTTTTCAGAAAATGTGTTACTCTCGGCACTTTGTACCACTGCCAATGTTACTCGAGTAGCTACTCGAGTAACGCACTGAGGTAAGTAAAAACTTGAAGGTAGTACTCGATAAACTTGATTTAATTTTATCTCACTTTCCTCGAGTCATTACTCTACTATGCAAGGATTTAATGATTCTTTTTAAGTGGATTACTCGAGTATGTACTGGAGTATGCAGTGTTATGTTTGAAGGAAAACCTCAAGTCATTACCCGAGTAAGTTATGCACAAAAATTAACATAAGTTTATTTGAAAGTTTACTCGAGTTGGTACCCGAGTAACCTATGAAGAAAAGAGTGCATTACTCAAGTAGGTACCCGAGTAAACAAGCATTTCCAAAGGTTTGATATTTTGATTATTCCATGCACTGCCCGAGTAACCTTATAATTGTTTGGTGACTTGCAGTCCATTTAAGAATTCACGATGATACTCGAGTAAGTACTCGAGTAAACTTTAATGAATACTCGAGTAGCTACTCGAGTATGGAAACCCAGAACTTTTGAAATCATTCCAACGTTCATTGTTTTGTTTCCTATTTGATTAAATTTTCATTATATTAGTATTCTTAGCATTTCCACAGATAAACAATGAAGAGATCTTACCAAATAAGGAAAGTCAAAAGCAACGCTCAAATGTCACCGACCGCCACCTACCGCAAACGTATGTTTTTCAATACTGGAAAAGTCAATAGTGGCTGCGCACGCTCCAACGGACATGAAGAAATATGTTCCAGCAATCATTACGAACGAATCTATATATATGGGAACATCTAAACAGAGAAGAGAACAAGAACACACTCACGAATGTATCATCAAGTTCATTACTCTGTTTTACATTATACTTGTAATTCAATGCTTCAGTGATTCTTATTCACTCTGTGAGAGAGATATTTCATTCAAACTCAATATTTGTTATTGAGGTAACTTAAGGTTGTGGAACCTTGAGTTGGGATTGGATTACAACTTGTAAGGGGGAGCGAGTGTCCAGGCGAAGGAACTTGCTTGTACTGAGGTGCCAAGAACCCACTGAATCTTGGAAGTTATAGTGAAACTCTTGTTAGAACCGGCTATCACCCAAGAGGGGGGGTGAATTGGGTGTATAATAAAAACTTAAGAACTTTAGAAATCTTTTCGTATCTTAATGAAAGCGGTAAATATGAAGGTTCATAAATCAACAGTTAGATTAAATAATATATGCTGGAAATATAAGAGCTTAGGGAAGAGAATATGCAAACTGTGATTTATCCTGGTTCGGTCCAATCTGTGATGGCCTACGTCCAGTCCCCAGGCTCCTCCTGAGATTTTCAAATCCACTATCTTCTTGTTTAATCCGGGCACAAGAAAAGCCTTTACAATCCCACAAGTTTAGCCGGGTACTTGTGAAACCTTTTACAAATCTCTCACTGAAATACTCCCCCTTACGGCAAGTCTTACGAGCAGAGCAATTCCGAAGATCTTCCTCTCCTGCTTACTTATGCAAGTCTTACGAGCAGCAACGTTCTCTCCTGCTTACACCCCTGTAAGTCTTATGAGCAGCAACGTTCTCTACTGCTTGCACCTTGTAAGTCTTACGAGCAGAATGTCTTACGGCAATTCTCTCTACTGCTTCCCCGTAAGAAAATCAACCCTCTCAAGGTCCTTCTACCTTGAGATCAACTCAGAAATATAGTTGAAGGTGTTTACAAACTCTCTCACAGAGTGGGTATAATGCTCACTGAAGTATAATACAAATAATCACTCTCTCAATGATAAGTAATACAGAAACTGAAAATAGAGAGTGTATGGGTAGAAGCAGAGGATTCACATTTTATGTAGTTGCTTGCTATCTCAGTTTTTCTCCGTTTTTCTCTGTTTCCTCTATCTTCCTCAGCTTCTCATCAAAGTTGAATGCTATCTCATTTATAGTTGATGAAGATGATGACCGTTGTGAACATTCGTCCGTTGGAGTTCGTTGGAGTCCCACTGCTTCATTTGACCGTTTGAGCATACTTGAAAAATCAAGGTACTATCCGTTGTGGAGCAAGGTGGAGTGTCTAGTTGGACAGCATGAAGATTCATTTTGAGCTGTACATCACGTTGTGGAGCGTTTTGTGTTTCCGACAGTTTTTCATGGTGTGTCAGTTGCTTGTCGTGGTAGGTAGTTGCTGTGTGTAATTTTGAATCTGCAACCCGAACGTTTAATATCCTGTTTCACACTACAAAAATACTTAATCATTAATATGATGAAGTATTAGTCATGAGTATGTTGGATCATTGGTCAGAAACTGGATTTCTTGCTTCTGGGACTCATCACGTTGAGTGAAGAATTTTCATACGTGACCTCCATTCTTGAAGATTCAACCCAAATATGTAAACTCCTGTTTTACACTTGAAATATATGTTAGATAATGTTTAGAAACAATAACAAGTGAAAACATAATGATTGTATAACGTTTAACCATGTTTGGATTGATGGTTGTGAGGCTCTGTTTTGTTTCTGCGTTGCTTCTGTCAGCACCTCACTCGAGTGCAATATGGCTCACTCGAGTGCAGTTCATATTTCCACGTTCTGACTTCCTCTCGGGCAAGCACTCGCTGCACTTCTCTCGCATCTGCTCGAGTGAAGTCTCGAATCACTCGAGCACAAAACGTCCTGCTCGAGTGCGTCTTCTGTTTTCACGTGCATGCTTCTTCTCGGGTTGTCACTCGCACATCATTTTACAAGAGTGAGATTTTGTGCTCGCGAGTGATATGGTCCCTCACTCGAGCACACATACCTCTGCTCGAGTGAGACGCATATTCTCAAGGAATATGCTCTCAAAATCAACACTCGCATCAGGATCTCAGAGGGATGAATTTATCACTCGCAGGTGATATGAGCCTTCACTCGAGCACACACCTTCTGCTCGAGTGAGAAATCATCCAATGCTCGAGCATGAATCCTAGTGCTCGAGTGTTGCAACTTTCTTCACGTTTCATATGCTTCTGGACATCACTCGCACGACATTTTTCAGAGAGAAAGTTTTTGCACTCGCGGGTGATGTGGGGCCCCTTTAGAAAAATTTGATTCATTTGATTCAAATGATGTATCATAAGAATGCTCTTATCATATGCATTCCAATGCAACAAGAATCAGCTCCAAACTCCTTGTCTTCCGTAAGTTATGATCGAAGGAGTGTATATTTCGCTAGTCTGCACAAGCATCAACTTCCAGAAGGCATAGCTCCTAGAATATACGTTCAAATTATGCAAATTACCTATCCATGGAAAGCTCTTTGAGTCTTCTTTCATTTGGCACTGGTCTCGTCTCAATCCGATGTGTGGTTTGTAAGTTACGAGCAAAATACCGAACCTGTGTCGAAATATGACGGTGATTTCAGTTTCATTTTCGACGATTCATAACTCCTTCATTTGATCTTCTTTAAATGTGATCCTGGTGCCAATTTTACGTGTTGGGAGTTTTCTTTCATATGCCATCGGTTTCGGGTCAATCCGACGTGTAGTTTGAGAGATATGATCAAAAGACCAGACCTCGCTCAGGCTGAACGTAAAACAGAGTAGAACAGAGTATGCACCCGTGCTCGAGTGAAATGGTCTGTGCTCGAGCATGTTCTTCTTGTGCTCAAGCATAACACCTTGTGCTCGAGCATAACTCCCCTAGAAGTGCCAAAACTCATATATAAGTCATTTTAGCTTCATATTAACATATTCCAACCATTATTTGATCATAGAAACCTCCGGTAACATTATAGAAACCTCCAATATCACATCTAACAACTTGAATCTTGATATTCATGATAGATCTACCAAGTTCTTCATTCTTCAATATCTTTATTTTTTATCTTCCTCCTGATAATCATTCTTCATAATCCGAGTAGGCAGCTCCTTGACTATCTTCAATTTCTTTTCTTCTTCTTCCTCTTGTTCATTTTCATTAATTCAATCTTCTTCATTCTTTGCTTGACTAATCTACAAAATATGTAACATTAAATATAGTAGTTAGTCAAAGAAATACATTATATGAACTTTTTGCTCTTATCACTTAATATCTATATTTGACATCATCAAAACTAATCATATCTAACATTCTCCCCCTTTTTGATGATGACAAATCCTTTAAGAAAAATATGTCTGAATGAAGTGCAACATACATGTATAATGCAAAGTGCAAACATACATATACATATTATAATGCAAAGTGCAACATACATATTTTTCTTACATTTTTCTCCCCCTATTTGACATCAGCAAAAAGTTTGAAATATATAAATAAGTAAGGTTTGTGAAGAAGTAAATAAAGTAGAAATGACTTTAATCACAATGAATGAACCAAGAAAACAATTGACTCTCCCCTATGTGAAGGAACTGAAAATAGATTTGGAGAGGTTTTCAAGAAAACTTTTATAATCAAGATCAATGAAAAATATGAAACGTATTCTTGAAATGTAAATAGAGAAGGTTTAGAAATGCTCATGTAGATTTTGAAAATTGATGAAGCGCTCCATGAAGTCCGTTGCTTCTTTGGCAATGCTGGTGCATGATGATGTACACCACACTTCTGTTATGCAACTCAATATATATTCATGTTATTGCCAGGATTCTCCAATTGAGTTGAGCTTCTGTTTAGCATGTTCAATGCTCAGTTGTATTGCTTTGAATGTTGTAGCCAATATATATTCCTTGATTGAGCATTAAAAACATCCTCAAGGTTGATAGAATCTTCTTGTAGTATGTTGAGGAATGCTATTGCACTAAACAAATTCTCCTGTCACAAATTTAATCTTTCTTTACAAAGAGAATTGTTAGGTCAATCAAACTATTCCTTTCCATATGATATATTAAAATTAAGATCATGAAAAGAACAATGTAAGAATAACTCATCATCAAAACTAATCAAGACATGGTGAATATAGATGAGTATATTAAGAAGATTTTCTTTCAAATAGAAGATGAGCTTTCAACATATAAAACACATGTGAATGTGAAGCTCCCCCTTAATTGATGCATGGTTTTAAACATTATCAAGAAAGCAGTTAATAACTCTCCTGGATTTGAGAAACCATTGAAAACTTTATAGAGAAAATGATTTTGAAAGATTTAGAGAGAAATTAAATGGCAATTGCTAATCAGAGGTTTTAAGAGATACAACCCAATATCACCTGAGTGGTTACTTGAGTGATTCTACACAATCATTACTCGATTGTATACTCAAGTGATGCAACTCAAGGATTTTGAGTTAAGCAAGAATACAATACCTCACTCGAGTAATATCGTAATCACTCGAGTCATAATCCTCTGTAGTCCATTGATGCATCATGTCCTAGTCAATATTGAATGATGTGACTAGTACTGAGGGATTCTGAAGTGTAGACTTCTGTGAGCACTTTAGGATACCAAGATGAGCTCAGAATAAGGCATTGGGATTCTAGTTGATCAAGTCACAGTGTTGTCTAATCTTGCCATTCACGGAAGTGATAAACTCAGCATGTTTGTGGCAAGCTCTGTGTGATTGTTAAAGCTCCTTTCTCAGAAAGCCTTAGACAAATGGACCAAAGCATGAAGAATCATGGAGGCCAACTCTAGCAAATTGTCGTCTCTCATTTATTGGCCTTGTTCACCATAGCTCTAGTATAGGTATAGCAGATAATCCAGTGAAGATTAGACATAGAGCTAGGATAGTAGTTGAGAATCCTCATAGGCTCATTAAGCTTGATGATTCTGTGCATCTCAGCATCTTCCTCTGAACATCTCTGTTGGCTCCATATCATAGTGAAAATGTCTAATCACCTTGAAATGATAAGGACGGTGGGTAGGCAACAAAGATTCATATTGGATAAACTTATTTTGGCTCTGTGCTGCTTTGAAATAATCTCCGCTGGGTCTACTAAGAGATCTTCCTTCTCTTTCTCTTTCTCTAATTGTATCACTCTCTAGTTATTTGCAAGTGATGAGGTGTCATTTGAGTAATATCACATATTTTGCTTCAACTCATTCTGCAACACTATCAATCATGCCTCTTCTGTTAGCCTTTGGTCTTTGTATCCAAAAGTAGAGCATTTTGGTCAACTCCTGCAAACGTATAATGATATGCTCTTTGGTACCCATCTTCTTTTGGGTCCGTACAATATTAGACATAGAAACTCTTATGCTCGTATATAATTAAATCACATGATATTTAAGCAAAGAGTATCATAAACCAACAAAGATCAAGATATAATTGTATCCAATAAAATCAAGTCATTATAAAGCATAATGAACAAGTGATACTATGAATGATGATTTCAAAGATCAATGACAATTTGTAAATACATTTTAAATAGAAATTATGTCATTGATAAGATTTCCATGCAATAGATGTAAGTTGGATCAAAGAGAGTAGAGAATCTATCCATAATGACCAACTTTTATGAAGTGATAAATCATGAATGAAACCAAATTTTCAAGAATGATAATGAGATATGCCAATTATTTCAAAATCTCATATGTTCTTTCGAATCATAAATATGCATTATGACATTAAGATTTTGAATACATGAAAACTCATTTATGAAGCTTGTTAAATACCAATGCTTATGTCAAAAACAATGGAAGTCAACAGTTATAAAATATATATCAGAAAGCTTCACAAAGGAATTCAACTAAGATGACATGTTAATTATGAGAGTTAACATGTTGGAAAATTTTCTCAAGAACAAAAGTCATATGAAAAATGAATTAGCCAAAATGGCTTATCTTGACATATATAAGCATGATGACTTCAATATTGATCAAGAGATAACCCTGCCTCTTAGAGTTGCGCCTAAAAATGGATGAATATTTAAGGCAACAAGACTTAAAGTACAAGATTCTAGTTACTCAAAAGAATGGATGAAGACAAATGGTAATGCATTTGAGCAACAATATGAGTATAAGAATTTATGGATGATGAAGCACATACTCATTGATCAAAATAACTAGAATTCTAGAATATCTTGGTAAGTTATTCCACAATAATGGTTAATGCATTAAGATTCAATGCACTAATGAACATTTATAATGCTTGGAATAATATGGCCAACTAATGATTTATGCATTAGGCACAAGGCTTTCACATACAGAATTCTTTTCTAGGGAATACACTTGAAACTCATATAGATAGTTAACTTGTTAGACATAAAATCTAACTTGTTAGAAAATAAAGATTGAGGAGTTCAAGTAGTAACATGTTTAAGATTAAGAAACAAGTATGTGAATGATGAGGAAAAATCTAGTAAATGGATTTGAAGCATTTCTGACTTTCAGTATATATAAATATTAACTTCCAATTTTGAAACCGATTTAAATGCAAATAAAATATGAAAAATTTTCAAATAATGTGTATGCATTTTTATAAACAAGATGAATTTGGAATCTAGGTACATTTTTGAAATATGCATTTTGAAACTCAAATACATAGAAAGATTATGCACAATTTCACTTTCAGTCTATTTAGCAATCTAAAAGCAATTTAAAACCCATAAATGATTGATTGCTAATGGTATGCAATAATGAGCAAGTTATTCATTACCCAAATAAACAATTTATATAAGCATAATATCAGGTAAGAATAAAGAAGATAGTACCGTGCTCAAGTAATCTCGTAATTACTTGAGAAATTATCCTTTGGAGTTCATTTGTACATAATTCCTTGACTTTTACCTTCCAATCTTCCAGTTGGTGTTATCACTTGAACATTTACTCCCAGTTGTCACGTAGTGATGATTACTTGATTGGTTGCTTGAGTGACACTTCACTGTGCATCTTTTCTTCCTTCATTGCTAGCTAGGCACTTGCAGTGTTACCTCAAGTAATGCCTCCTTTTTGTTTACACATTTAAGATGTAGCCTTAAGGTCCAACTTCACTAAGATTTGAGTGAAATCTTATGTAGTCATAATCTTGAGATGAAGCTCTTCCTTTCTTCTTCCTACAAAACCTTATAGAAATTTTTCTTCCTTTGGTATCCAATTTTACTTGGATCCACTCATGGTTACCTTGTAGGAATCATAATTCACATGCTCTAATAATATAATTAATTTGAAACAATTGATCATAATGAATTAAATACGTCTTTATGCATAAGAGAAATATTTTCTTTTCAAATCATATACATGCATAAAGAATTAACCTTTTGAGCATTACCATACCTTTATAAATAAGTCTATTAAATGGCTTTTTAAGAGATGCGAAAACATAATTTCAAAATCACTTGCAATGCTCATTCCTAAGGTTCCAAAATATAAAACCTCAACAAATATTACAAACAACAGCATAGGAGGTTTAATCATTGTGTACCTTTGCCTTAGATATTTGGAGGATTGCTTTTATGTACCCATTGCATCTTTCTCTGATGTTGATACTTTGAATATCTTGCTTTGGGTGCTGGCAACCTTCTCTCAAAATATATAGACTCCAGGAGTCTTTTATTTGATGCTTGAGAGATCCTCCTTTTCTTGTTCTCCTCAAGATAGTTGAATGGTATTCTATGGTAGTTCATTTTTGAGGTGGAACGTACTCCTTTTCTCCATTGCTTCTTTCTCTGTTTATACTCTGTAACTCTAGCAATAGGTGCCTTGAGAGTTCTCCTTTTTGATATAAATGGTATGAACCTCTTTATTGGTGCATGAGAAACTCTTGGCTTCTTCTTTATCTTCTTCGTACCCTTATGTCCATTCTTCTTATAATCAATCTGCACACATAAAGTACTAGATGGACATTTTGGTACCCACATATACTTGGGTCCTTGATTGTTAGTATTAACCCTTACATGTTTCTTCGGTACCCAAATATACTTATTTCTCACATGGGAATTTCTTCTAATATAGCATGTATGAGAAATATGACCGGATTTACCACAATAATTGCAAATTGTATCAAGATATGCATTATGGGATATCATGCAAC
This sequence comes from Inga laurina, assembly GCA_963855925.1. NCBI lineage: Eukaryota > Viridiplantae > Streptophyta > Magnoliopsida > Fabales > Fabaceae > Inga > Inga laurina. The sequence goes on along the minus strand of OY979702.1, from coordinate 21,892,944 downwards.
TATTATGTCGATCATGGGAGTAGAAATTCGAATGGATTTCATTTGAATATTCTTTCTTCCGAACAAACTTTCCAGCATATTTGAAAACATTTTTTCTTTTCTTAATAGAATCAACACTTGGTTGAGAAACAAACTCTTGTAGACTCTAAGAATCATTTTTATGAAAATCACACAAAGAATTGGAACTTTTTACCTTAAGTTCATCTTGAGCTCTGGAGAGTGATTTTTCATGTTCGTCCATATTGAGCTCTTTCCGGGAATCCTCTTCTTCTTGTCTATTCATGTTGACTGTATGGAAGTGTTCTATGATTTCTTCATCTTCATCATCAACTTCCAATTGTTCATGCATAGTAGATGCGTAGCGTGTAGTTTCACATGAACTGTCAACACTTTCAACTTCAACACAATTGTTAGAAGCATGAATAGAATCAAGAGTGTCCCAAATATGTTTAGCATTAGAACAAAATCTAATTTTCTCAAAATCATTTTCGGTTAAAGCACTATACAGAATTTTCATTGCTCTAATGTTCAACGAAAACATTTTCTTTTCACTTTCTGTCCAATCCTTTCTTGGTTTGAAATCAAAAGCTTTTGTAAAAACATTCCACATATCAAAATCAAGAGCTTTTATAAAACTAGTCATTCTAGCTTTCCAAAACCAAAAATAAATATCTTTCAAAAACGGTGGGACTGTATAATCAAAACCTTCTGAAAGTACAAAACACCCAAAATCAGCCATTGTAACTCTTGAGACGGTTAAGTCCTTTAAACAAGAGCCCGGGCTCTGATACCAAATGTTAGAACCGGCTATCACCCAAGAGGGGGGGGTGAATTGGGTGTATAATAAAAACTTAAGAACTTTAGAAATCTTTTCGTATCTTAATGAAAGCGGTAAATATGAAGGTTCATAAATCAACAGTTAGATTAAATAATATATGCTGGAAATATAAGAGCTTAGGGAAGAGAATATGCAAACTGTGATTTATCCTGGTTCGGTCCAATCTGTGATGGCCTACGTCCAGTCCCCAGGCTCCTCCTGAGATTTTCAAATCCACTATCTTCTTGTTTAATCCGGGCACAAGAAAAGCCTTTACAATCCCACAAGTTTAGCCGGGTACTTGTGAAACCTTTTACAAATCTCTCACTGAAATACTCCCCCTTACGGCAAGTCTTACGAGCAGAGCAATTCCGAAGATCTTCCTCTCCTGCTTACTTATGCAAGTCTTACGAGCAGCAACGTTCTCTCCTGCTTACACCCCTGTAAGTCTTATGAGCAGCAACGTTCTCTACTGCTTGCACCTTGTAAGTCTTACGAGCAGAATGTCTTACGGCAATTCTCTCTACTGCTTCCCCGTAAGAAAATCAACCCTCTCAAGGTCCTTCTACCTTGAGATCAACTCAGAAATATAGTTGAAGGTGTTTACAAACTCTCTCACAGAGTGGGTATAATGCTCACTGAAGTATAATACAAATAATCACTCTCTCAATGATAAGTAATACAGAAACTGAAAATAGAGAGTGTATGGGTAGAAGCAGAGGATTCACATTTCTATGTAGTTGCTTGCTATCTCAGTTTTTCTCCGTTTTTCTCTGTTTCCTCTATCTTCCTCAGCTTCTCATCAAAGTTGAATGCTATCTCATTTATAGTTGATGAAGATGATGACCGTTGTGAACATTCGTCCGTTGGAGTTCGTTGGAGTCCCACTGCTTCATTTGACCGTTTGAGCATACTTGAAAAATCAAGGTACTATCCGTTGTGGAGCAAGGTGGAGTGTCTAGTTGGACAGCATGAAGATTCATTTTGAGCTGTACATCACGTTGTGGAGCGTTTTGTGTTTCCGACAGTTTTTCATGGTGTGTCAGTTGCTTGTCGTGGTAGGTAGTTGCTGTGTGTAATTTTGAATCTGCAACCCGAACGTTTAATATCCTGTTTCACACTACAAAAATACTTAATCATTAATATGATGAAGTATTAGTCATGAGTATGTTGGATCATTGGTCAGAAACTGGATTTCTTGCTTCTGGGACTCATCACGTTGAGTGAAGAATTTTCATACGTGACCTCCATTCTTGAAGATTCAACCCAAATATGTAAACTCCTGTTTTACACTTGAAATATATGTTAGATAATGTTTAGAAACAATAACAAGTGAAAACATAATGATTGTATAACGTTTAACCATGTTTGGATTGATGGTTGTGAGGCTCTGTTTTGTTTCTGCGTTGCTTCTGTCAGCACCTCACTTGAGTGCAATATGGCTCACTCGAGTGCAGTTCATATTTCCACGTTCTGACTTCCTCTCGGGCAAGCACTCGCTGCACTTCTCTCGCATCTGCTCGAGTGAAGTCTCGAATCACTCGAGCACAAAACGTCCTGCTCGAGTGCGTCTTCTGTTTTCACGTGCATGCTTCTTCTCGGGTTGTCACTCGCACATCATTTTACAAGAGTGAGATTTTGTGCTCGCGAGTGATATGGTCCCTCACTCGAGCACACATACCTCTGCTCGAGTGAGACGCATATTCTCAAGGAATATGCTCTCAAAATCAACACTCGCATCAGGATCTCAGAGGGATGAATTTATCACTCGCAGGTGATATGAGCCTTCACTCGAGCACACACCTTCTGCTCGAGTGAGAAATCATCCAATGCTCGAGCATGAATCCTAGTGCTCGAGTGTTGCAACTTTCTTCACGTTTCATATGCTTCTGGACATCACTCGCACGACATTTTTCAGAGAGAAAGTTTTTGCACTCGCGGGTGATGTGGGGCCCCTTTAGAAAAATTTGATTCATTTGATTCAAATGATGTATCATAAGAATGCTCTTATCATATGCATTCCAATGCAATAAGAATCAGCTCCAAACTCCTTGTCTTCCGTAAGTTATGATCGAAGGAGTGTATATTTCGCTAGTCTGCACAAGCATCAACTTCCAGAAGGCATAGCTCCTAGAATATACGTTCAAATTATGTAAATTACCTATCCATGGAAAGCTCTTTGAGTCTTCTTTCATTTGGCACTGGTCTCGTCTCAATCCGATGTGTGGTTTGTAAGTTACGAGCAAAATACCGAACCTGTGTCGAAATATGACGGTGATTTCAGTTTCATTTTCGACGATTCATAACTCCTTCATTTGATCTTCTTTCAATGTGATCCTGGTGCCAATTTTACGTGTTGGGAGTTTTCTTTCATATGCCACCGGTTTAGGGTCAATCCGACGTGTAGTTTGAGAGATATGATCAAAAGACCAGACCTCGCTCAGGCTGAACGTAAAACAGAGTAGAACAGAGTATGCACCCGTGCTCGAGTGAAATGGTCTGTGCTCGAGCATGTTCTTCCTGTGCTCGAGCATAACACCTTGTGCTCGAGCATAACTCCCCTAGAAGTGTCAAAACTCATATATAAGTCATTTTAGCTTCATATTAACATATTCCAACCATTATTTGATCATAGAAACCTCCGGTAACATTATAGAAACCTCCAATATCACATCTAACAACTTGAATCTTGATATTCATGATAGATCTACCAAGTTCTTCATTCTTCAATATCTTTATTTTTTATCTTCCTCCTGATAATCATTCTTCTTAATCCGAGTAGGCAGCTCCTTGACTATCTTCAATTTCTTTTCTTCTTCTTCCTCTTGTTCATTTTCATTAATTCAATCTTCTTCATTCTTTGCTTGACTAATCTACAAAATATGTAACATTAAATATAGTAGTTAGTCAAAGAAATACATTATATGAACTTTTTGCTCTTATCACTTAATATCTATATTTGACATCATCAAAACTAATCATATCTAACAACTCTCAGAGAAGCTCTGAGGACTGGACGTAGGTCAAAGTGGTTGTGGTCGAACCAGTATAACTCCCGGTGTACACTTCGGTGATATTTCTCCTTACTCTTTCCTGTTTTAATTTCAACGTCAAATTTTATATTTGCAACGAAATTTTTAAGATCACCCAATTCACCCCCTCTTGGGTGAAACACTTGCTCTAACATAGACATCCCTAGTAACGACTGGGGACGTCTAAAGTCTGACCTAAAGACATCCCTTATTTTAGGGACGTTATTGACAGTATTTTCTACGTCGCTCAGATAGACGTCCCCCTGTTTTCAGACGTTAAAAGGCCCAAAAAAGAAACGTTAAAAGCATTTTTTGTAGTAGTGAGCTATCATGCGAGTATCCAAATGGCTCCGTATGAGGCATTGTATGGAAGGAAGTGCCAGTCACCGTTGTGTTGAATAGAGTTGTCTAATAGGAAGTTGTACGGGCTGGATCTTGTTGAGCAAACTTCTGACCAGATCAGAATTATTAGAAAGAGGCTCCTTATAGCACAAAGTAGACAAGAGAGCTTTGCTGACAAAAAGAGAAGACCTCTGGAGTTTGAAGTGGGGGATCATGTTTTCTTGAGAGTATCTCCGGTCACAGGCATTGGGAAAGTAATCAAGCGGAAGAAACTGAGTCCAAGGTATATTAGTTCATTTGAGACTCTGGCAAGAATTGGGCTAGTGGCATATCGAATAGCACTACCACCGAATTTGAGTTGATTGCATAACGTATTCCATGTCTCGCAGCTTAAAAAGTACCAACCATACCTTAAGCATATTATTGAGTATGAAGAGGTTGAGTTGCAAGATATACTTCACTTATGCGGTTGAGCCAAAGCATATAATCTATCATGAAGAGCAGCGGCTTAGGCATCAAAGCTTATAGTTTGTGAAGGTGGTCTGGAAGGGTATGCCTCCAAGAGAAGAAACTTAGGAAGCGGAAGCGGACATGAAGAAGCAATTTCCTAATTTTATGCCCCCATGATGTGTAACAAATTTCGGGGACAAAATTTATTGAATGGGGGGAAAATTGTAATGCCCCAAATTTTAATTAAGGATTAATGATAATTATTGAGAATGATTTGTGAATTTAAATGTGCCCTACAGTCGATAACACACACACAAGTTTGCAATGGCTTCATGCCAAAGATTTTTTCACAACATACCAATGATAAGTCATGCATACTAAACATCATACACAACATGAGAGAAAAGTCACTACCTTGGTCCTTCTGGGTGTGCTCTGGCACCGATCCCTCCCGAATAGGGCAAATATCAAATCCTATAATTCATAATTAGGGACGAAGTGTTATACTCTTTTCCAATACTTAAATGACTTTAAATCACTTAAATTGTTTATCATTTATGTTCTTTAGGAAGCTACAAACACCTTTAACAAAAGCCCTAAAGGGTTGGTAAACCTATCCCAAATATCCCCTTTTGAAAGCACAAGAATAGAATTTCTCACTGTTTCACTTAAGTGATAATGGACTTACACTCGAGTCCTAGAAGTAACACTCGAGTGATAGCCAAATGCTTACCCGAGTTCTAGGAAGTAAGGTGTAGAAAGTGCTCACCTGAGAGCATAAAGGAATGATAGAAACCAGAATTGCCCGCTATACTCAAGCATAAACCAAATCACTTGAATGGTAGCCTAATGCTCACCCTAGTTCCCCAAAGTAAGGGTCAAGAAGTGCTCACCCGAGAGCACAAGAAACTTTTAGGAGAACATCACTAGAGTATGAACCCTGGCACTCGAGTGATAGCTTAACACCCTCGAGTGCTAAGACACACTTTTGAGAAATTGACTGTGAGTGACAACTCGAGATGCGAGTTCATGGTGTCAGATACACATGTACTCGAGTGAGAACCCACATCACTCGCAAGTGAGGCAACAATTTTGCCTTTTATGTGGAAGTGCAATAGAAATACCGAAGGCCATAAAGAGAAATGCATTACCGCACTCGAGTGAGACCCATCCTCGCTCGAGTGATGCTTGTCAAAACCCAGAAAATGCAGAAAAACTAACAACACTTCCAGATTTTACCCAAATGTTTCTAATAACCCTAAAGCCTCAACCAAGGCTATCCCCACATAATTTCACCCAAGGAATCACATGGAAGCATCAAATTTACCAAATTTCTATTCCATTATCATACTTTGGTTCTAGGCCACATTCAACACCAAAATTCCAAAATCTCCAAACATATCATTCCAATCTCAAATCAATCTATCTATCTAAAACACATACCAAACACCCATTTTCATACCCAAAAACATGCCAAATACCCAATGACCCCTATTTTTTGGAAATAAGCTAAAAATTCCAAAAAATTCAAAACTAACTCAATGGGGATAAAACCTAGATAGAAAGGTGTCTCTTACTCTCCTCTACTACTTTCCCAAAGGAGCTTCTTGATTCTCCAACCTCTAAACTTCCTTGAGAGCTCAAATAAACACCAATAAAAGATCTAGAACCATAGAAATAAAGCTCTCAATCCAAGGAACAACATTAAAGAAGTGAGTTTTGGCATTAGAGGTCATTCACTCATGTTAAACCAAGCTTTTCTTGTTCCCTTTTTTGCAACAATGGCGCCGAACAAGAGAGAGAGATGAATGAGATGGACGTGTGAAGGAGATGAAGCAATGATGACACTCCCAAGCCCATACCACCTTCAGCAAAAATGAGGGAAGAAAGAGAGAGAAAAAATGATTTTTAATCCCCTTTTGACTTTTCAATTCACTCTCTCCTCCTATAAGCTTGCTAAATGTCTACACCTTATTGGTTCTCATAGAATAAGTAACTATTTAGTCACTTTAATCCCTCCATCAACCATTTAACCACACTTCTTATTTTTCTCTTAGTTAGCAATTAATTTTCTTATTAATCACTGACTAATTAACTAACAATTTCCCATTCTCTCAAAATTTTTCCGGATTTTGGCACATTTACCGAAATTGCCACAAAACTCATAATAATTTAGATTAAATTCAAAAATCATTCTCAATAATTATCATTAGTCCTTAATCAAAATTTGGGACATTACACTAAGAGCCCCCCACAAACCAAGTTTGGCCTTCTTTACATATGCCTTAACTAGATGCACACTATATTGTATTTTAATCTAATTTCACATGTGCTCATCATTTTTTTATAATTCCACATTTATTTCCCTTGGCTTGAAATAATGCCACTTGGCATAATTTGTTGACCAAAACTTATTTTCCCTTTTATTTTCATGTATGGTGAAAATATTAGGAAAAACGGAAATTATAATTATCCAATGAATTTCCCAAAATCTCTCTAATTGATTTGTGCACAAGTCCAACTTTGACTTTCCAAACCTTGATTTATTTGACCAAGAATATTCCAAATATATATTTTCCTTTTATTTTTCTTAATTAACTGAAATTACCTTCAATTATTTAAAAATAATTCATCTTGTGCTTTATTGGCAAAATTACAAGTTTACCATCACATTTTTGGATTTATTTTAGAACTTATTACTTTTTTTTCATCCATGGCCAAAATTAACATTAATATTAGGCCAAATATTATGCTTTACTATTTCTCCATTTTGGGCTTTGATATTGGGCTTTCCAGAAAACCCAAGAATTAATTCCATAACTTGTTCTAGCTCAAGTCTCATGAAAATGGAAATGTACTAATTTCTTAAATTTCAAATTCATAAATATTCACCATTTCATTTTATTAAATATTTCAAATAGTTACAATTCATATTGGTGAATAAAATTTGGGGTGTTACAAATTTTTCATATCGAGCCTTCTTTGTATGCATATCTTTTTTTTAACTACTATTTTGGCTTGATTTTTATACAATGTGAACTCTTTTACTTTCAACACCCCTTTCCCAAATATTTTGTAACTTTGCGTAACATCACCACATTCCACCGCCCAATCACTTATCATCTATCTCAAGGCAAAGGAATCATGGTTTTACACTTTGGCTAGGATAGGTTGGTGTTAGGTTTTTCAATAAGAATCTTTAATTGGTTTTTCAAATAGGCTCAAAATAAGGGTTCAAAGGGAAATCACATCAATTAGGTAAGTTTGAAAGACTTAACCGTGTTTTATGAACTGCCCTAATTAGTTTTTCAAATCTTATGAAATAAATCAAAAATTTTGAAGAATTCCAAAGGGGATTTTAAAATCAAAAATTGAAACAAAGGTATATAACCTAATTTGTCACTAAACCCTTCAACAAGCACATCCACAATAAATTTAACTCCAATAGTACGTAATTACTTAAAAACTCTTGAACATGTTTTATCACTATAATGCACTCATCCATGCACATTAATAAAAATTTCCTAGCTAATATAACATATAGAGCAGTAATTTATATCATAGGATCATCCAAAAAATATTTGACAAATAACTAAAACTAATAGCTCATTTTCAACAATTTTTCACAAGCAAAAACTTAAGCATGCAAACTCTCAAATATTCCAACAACTTCCGGACAAAACCTGTTCAATTTTTTTTTCCTATGCACTCATTCTCTTTCAAAATTTGTGTCTCTTTCAAAATTTTCAAAATTGTGACACATTCTTACCCCCAAATTTAAGATTAACAATGTCCTCATTGTTAACCTAAGCAGGAAGGGATTGAAACTGAACAATACCTGTACAATATGTAGCTCATATAGAGCAAGAATTCACAGGTAACAAAGACTTCAATGGCTTAAATAAAGCTTGGAATCAATGTAAACTCTAGCCATTAGTAGCTAGTTTCATAACATTCACAGCAAATATAAGACCAAACAAAACCACATATATGAATAATGACATTTGCCATAAGAAGGAAACACATCAAGTAGAACATGGCCATCAGGACCTATTTCAAAAGTAGAATAATCACTGTGCAATGAGCCCTCAGTAGCTCATATCCAAAACAAGAAGTCTAAGAGTAAGGAAAAGACCATCAGTAGCCTAATGCAAACAGAGAGCGCAAACAGTTAGCACAGTCAGGGATAGGAAGAAAACACAAAAATACATTGAAGAACTAAAAGAAAAACCTTAAAAGAAAAGAAAAATAAACTACCTTATATAAAATTTTCCCCCAAACTTAAAGTCTAGCTAGTTCCAAAACTTCTCAAAATATAATTCCAAACTTAAGCTTATCCTCATTGCCTTCAAAATCTATATGACCCTAAATGGTACTATGCAGCAAGAAAAGTTACCGGCCAATTAGTCAACAACCGAAGAGGGAATCTACTAATAACTTAAAGATTAATGGGTATGACTAATTGCCAAGTGAATAAAAGAGAGGAATCACATGGTTGCATATACATGGAAGGAGTTACAAGATCATAACACATGGCACATGTACATGGAAGGAGTTACAAGATCATAACATATGGCACTATGGTTACCATTGAATGTAGTCAATTAGTCAAAGGTCAAAAATTCAACTCTTACCTCTTTTTTCTTCTCTTAAAGTCAGCTAGGCATGGGAGGAGTGGGGAAAAATCTGATTTCGTCATCTCATTTTCTCTCTCCCCCCATTTTTGTCCATGTGAAAGAGGAAAGAAGAAGAAGAAGAACAAGGTGAAGGTGAGATTTTGACCTTGAAGATGACCTTGAATGCTCAAATCCTTTTCTTTAATTTTTTTCATGTTGATAAGAGCTTTAATCCTATGGTTTTACATTTTCAAGAGGTGGTGTTTTGTGAGTTCAAAGGAAAGTGGAGGTTGAAGAATCAAGGAACAAGCTTAGGGAAGTAAAAGAGGTGAGTAAAAGCTTCCTTTTGACATATGTGTTGTAACCATTGGTTGAAGTTCTTGAATTCTAGAATTTTGCCCTAATTTTTGTGTGATATATGATTGAATAAATTGCATGGTGTTTTACGATGGAAATGGTGTTTTGTTGTGTTATTTAGACAATGAAATTGGTTTGAAGTTTGAATGTAAAGTTTGACAATGTTGTGGTTTGTTGTTGTATTGTGGTAAATATAGAACATGTAGATGGAATGAGAATTTGGGTGTTTTGATGTTTCCATTGTATTCCTTATAAAAATTATGTGGGAATAGTGTTAATTGTGAAAATATGACTTTTGGAAACACTTGGTGAAAAACTGAAAAATTTGGAAAATTGTTAAGTTAAAATTATGTGCAAGGGACTAACTTTGCATAAGGTTTTGAAATAGCAAAAGGTGTGAAAATGTTGTGAAACTTTCCATTGTATAGTTCACACCGTAAGCTTTCCAATGATATAAAGTTTGAGTCATTTTGATGTCTGTGCAAGAAGTTATGGCCATTTGAAAATTAGCCAGGAAACAGGCCAATTGTTGGCCGCGGCCCAAAAGCATATGACCAATTCTTGGTCGCGGCCCAAAATCTTCTGTCCTATTCTTGGCCACGGCCTAAAAGTTTTTGACTTAATTTTGGCTGTGGCCAGTGGATCTTAGCCGCAACCCAAATCTTTCTTACCATCTATGGGCCGCAGCCAGTAGATGGCTTAGCTGCGACCAACCCCTTGAAAACTACATCTTGAACTTTCGAAAGATGGTCTTTGGTCAAATCTTTCCCAACCCTTTAGGCAACTGTTTGGGTTTCTAGTAGCCACCTAAAGGTTTCAAATGATACCCAACCTTAAGTATTATGGAGTTGAGTATTGGATTAGATAATAACTCTTCATCCTTGATTATGGTTTATAGGATTTGACATTTGCCCTGTACGTGATAGATCGATACCAAAGCACTAGAGAAAAGAATAAGGTAGTGACCCTTTCACTTATATTATGTATAATGCATTGTATGCGTGTCTTATCATTGAATTGTGTTGAACAAGAATGCCATTGTGAATACAGCAAAAGTTGTCGTGGAAATGCCGATGTGAAATATGTCGTTGTGAAACTTACGATTGTGAATACAGTGAAAACTATCATAGAAATGCCGTTGATGTGTTGCTGTTTTGTGATTTACTTACATGCTATGTGATTGTAGATGTTATGAGTGAATTGTTACTACTGGAATTCTTTTAAATATCATTCTTTCCATTGACTAACCTACAGCCACGGCAAGCAATTCGAAAGAGAAGCAAGTGACGAAGGGTAGCTAGAGCTCCTAGCTAGGAGTTTTAGTTTTGGTAGTTGGCTGTCATATTTTGTTGGGATTATTTGTACATGTTGTAAATATTAAATAGTGTTGTGTAATTCCATGTATAGGAAACTAGAAATGGGCAAATATGCCCTATAAACCCTCCAATTAATGAATGAAACCAGAGTGCTGTCAGAAATTTTTGTTACATTCTGATTTGTATGAATGAAACCAATATGCATAGGCCAAATACATTCAAAATGTGAATGTGAGACCTTATCGAATAGGCTTTGGAAAAAGTTTTTTAAAAAACTCACTTTATCACAGGACCGTATATTGTCTTGAAGTTGGGACTTTCAATAAGTTATGAATTATCCGTTGGTTTCTAATTTATCATAATGACACATTTTTGAACTATAATTACGGCTATTAAGGTAGGGGGTTACAATGTCCATTCTCCCTCACCCCTCCCATGACACCAGGATTCCTCAGGCTGGAGTTGCTGGTGAAGATCGCCTTGCCGCTGCCGAAGAAGGGTTAGAATAGAATTTTAATCTAATTATGTTTTTATGCTTTGGTTTAGTATTCTGTTAGTGGTGTTATCAGTCTGTCACTATAGGCCTTTTTTTAATAGGCAGAATGACTATCTTTAATATGGTATTATCTCTTATCACTTCTGACAAGTATATAACTATCTAGCTATCTTTTTACCCCACCTTTTGGTATAGTTAACTTGGTAATTTTTTGCCAACAATAGTTATTTATAAATAGCAGTAGTAACGATTTGGTTTTATTTGAACTGATTAGAAACTAGCAAACATGCATGCTTTATAGCTTTTTTCTTTATTAGTTTTCCTGATTGGATTGGATTATTCTTTAATGAATATATTTTTTTTAATAAATTAGTGAGTACAGTTTTTATTTTAGAAAAGATGCAAGCAAATCCACCATTAAAAATTTTATCCTTGAAAAAGACATAAATCAAAGTACATGTATTTTATGTGTATAAAAATTTATCACATCTTTCTAGCCAATAAATTTTATTAATGGAGAATTTTTTTTTTAATTTGTTCTTTTATTTTTATACAAAGAGGGAAAAGTATTAAATTTAGGATTGAAAAAACAAAGGTGATGGGCAAAGAATCTAGGGAAAATTACACTCAAGTTCTAAAGAAAGGAAATAAAAAAATGGTCCCATTGACAACTCCAGGGCGGGTCATTGACAACTTCAGGAGCAGGGGCATTAACAACTTCATGGAACTATTTTTTCATTTTGCAATTTCAAGAGATCATTTTTTCATTTCTTTTTTTCCTTGGGGCTTGAGTCTAATTGTCCCAATAATCTATAAGATGAGATTTAGGGGGAAAAACGCCCAACGGGTAGCATTAAAAAAAAGGGCTGCATTGCAACTAAACAAGGCACTCCCACACAAACAACGAGAAAGGACAATCCTCTATTCAGTCTTGGTTTGTTTATTAAACATACTCTAATAAGGTCATAAGGAGTATGGGAGTAGGGGCAGTATCGTATTTCACATTTTTATTCATATATTTTTGTTTGGAAGTTTATAAATATAAGGAGTGGATAGATTTTGTCAGGGTCTATTTGGGTACACGGTTGGGAGAGAAAAAGCCCAGTGCACAATAGAAAAAGCTCAGTGGAGAAAATGAACATTAGCTTTTGACTTTGATGGGTTTATTTAAAAAAAGTGGCCTCTGATAGAAGCCACTTTTTTCAGCTTCTAGCGTCAGTTAGAGATGGAGCACTTCAATGTTTTTTATTTTTTTTTAAAATGATTTAAATTTTTTAAAATTTAAATTCTTTGAAAAAAATTATCACGTAATATACAACTAATATATATATATATAGTATTCAATAAGATTCATACCTTTTTCAGCTATTTTCCATCTCAACTGACTTTTCAAATAATCATCCAAGTAGAGCCCATTAAGTTTAGAGAAAAAGCCACTTCTGCCACCGCTAATCCAAACATAAATCACATTTACAACCTGACTTTTATAAAAGTCATATCGTAAAAAAAACTATTTCTCCACTGCTAATCCAAACAAGTACTCAATCAATGAGAATTCCTTTATAGATAAAAAAATATGGAATTGACCGGTCCAGGTTGTTGGAGGAGAAGCCAGAGCAAAACAGTAAGAGAGGAGTGGGGGCCGGTGAATGTTTGACGAAATGGTCATATTATATGTGAAAAAACTTATACAGATTTTTATGATATATTAATATTGATGGTTCTACAAGGATGAGTCTCAATAACTATAGGTTGAGTCTTTTTGAGCAAAATACCATACACAATACTGGAAATTACCATGCTGCTCTCCTTGGGAATATTTTGCCAAAATGCTGCATCGAAAACTGTTCTTTGAAAGAAAGAGTTTGATTTAAAACAGAATTTGTTTATGTGTATATATATATATTAGGAAAAAATGTCAATATAGGCTTGTCTCATGCCTATGGCCAATAAATTAATAATAATTGCATATATTTTTATTTTTAAATAATAATAAAAATATATTCATTTATTAATATATAAATAATATCTCTTTACCAAAAAATATTAAAAGGAGGGGAAATATTTTTTAAGGGAGGATTTGAACATTTGAAACATTTTTTTTACCTTTTTCTATTTTTAAATTTTTTTTCTTTTTCTTTCTAGAATATTTGTCATTAAAATTATTGTTGATATCATTTGTAATTTTCAACAACATACCTATTATAATACAAATTACTAAATAATATTGTTATTTTTATGTAAAATTAAATATATGTTCAATTATTAATAAAAATCATTTATAATATTTATTTTAAAACTGTTAATCTTTTTATTTACCTTTAATTTATATTTTTATACATACACACCCCACGAGGATAGAAAAAGGGATAGTGGAGTGGACGTCTGGATCTGAGGGCAGGGCTATTTAAGTTGGCATAGGCGAAGGGGGTGTAATTTGTGAGAAGATGCCATAGGTGAGGGGTTGGCCTATATTGACATCTTTTTCATAAAAAACTATATATATATATATATATTTTTTTTTTTTGCCATCAACAACACTAATAGTATTAAATTCAACTAAGATACAATGTCTCATAAGTTACAACCATTAAAGACACTAAAAGAGAAAAGAACCAGCTTACACCAAACAAACACGTTGATTTAGTAAATAAATCCCAAATACAAGCTAACAATATATAGAAACAACTATATAAATATTCTTCATTACAACGAGAGCGAAGAGTTGAGACTTCATCCACTCCAAACGAATGGTATGTCTGCAAGTGGGACAAAGGTCGAAATGCCCGAACACAATGGCACGACTCTTCTAATGCTTCTTTGGTAATCCACTCGACTACCAAATCTGCTTTCCTGGGAACACACCTACAAGAGAGGTTCCTAACCAGATTTCTTGACACAAAGGTTTACTCAAGGATAACAACATTCAACCTCTTATCAAAGGGTAAACAATCATATGGCAATAGGAAAAGGAAACCTATTTCCACCCTGAGAATGAGGAAAAAAACCATATACACTGAACAGACCCATTTCTAGTCCTATAATGAACAACGTTAATCAAAACACTGAACAAGCACACTAAGAGCCACTGATGAACAGCGCATACAATCATACTCATACTAATCAGGCCTAGAAAATTAATAATCAGTTGACTATCTGTTGCACATCCCTTAAGCATAATACCTATGAATAACATTACCTCTCTACCCCATAAATCTACCTTAGACCAGAAATCACTAAACCTCAATAAGACTTCAGTGGGCAAATATAGAAACTGGAGCAAGCCACTCACCTCATGAGGCAATAATTGCAAAATTGAGGCCTTTAATTGTGGTTGTTCTGGCACCTTTGATTTCTTCATAGCGACTGAAAAGCCCTAGCTTTCACTTCTCTATTGAGTCTTCATCACCTTACCTTTGGCTGAGAAATCGCCGACGGAAGAGCCCTCCGACCCTATGGCTTGATCTCATGTGGCCTTTGATCTCTGTTGTCTTGTGCGCCACATCTCTGCCATAGATTTGCACCCTTCTATCTGTCGATCGCTACTCTCGCCCCTCAAATCCCCAATCAAATTCATCCTTGCTTTTGATGAGAAAGAGAGCTATCATTTCGATTCACCTAGCCACCACAGAGACCATAGGGTCACCCACCAGAGGTCCATATCAGATAGTGATAATGGTGCCTGAGTATTGAACAACTCCTCATGTCCATCCGCCTTTCATTCCTGCGCTTCGCCGTCACAGGACTCGCTCCCAATCAGCACATACTCTAGCCACGATAGAGGGGACCTGCCGATAAACTCCACCGGAAGGGGAGAAGAACCCTTACTGAGATGGAAGAGTAGTTGCCACTCACCCATCACTGTGCAGCCTCTTGTCTACGAGCTCACCCAATCGAAGGGAAATGAAACCCTAGCAGAGGGAGTTTTTCGCACCAAGGCGAACTCTTCATAAAAAACTATGTGTGTTTGTATAAAACACAATGCTAAAATCACATGGGGTGAATGATTTTTGTTTTAAATTAAACTTGTTCAATAAAAAAATGATCTCCATGTATGGTATTAAATTAATAGGGGGTAAACTAAATTAAATTATTTACACAGTGTAACATTCAGCTAATTTCTTTTATGTGTAAGGTATTTTGCTCAAAAAACCACTAGGTCGTGGATCAAAGAGGTAGTCATGGATCGTCAATTCTTTTTAGAGTCTCTCAGTAGCTTTCAAATGTGTTACTTCTGGTCTATGAATACATTGGGTAATACAAAATTAGAGTAAGAATTATGCATTTTTGATAGTTCATTTAGTTTTCATTAAGTAATTATATTTTGTAATAATAAAGGTATGTTGATATCTTTTAGTTGATTAAAATTTCTGGCGCTAGGCCACACTCACCTAACACGGACTTGGACTGGCTCAAGTCCAAGGGCCTGTTTGGTTCAAAGGGAGGGGATGGAATGGGATGGGCTCGTTTTTCATCCCCTCCAAAACTCCCCAATTTGGAGAGAACAAAAATGAGGGGATGGGAGTGATTTGGAGCCTTTTCTTTTGGGGCCCCTCCTCTCCAATTTTTCATACCAAACAAGGGGAGGGACTCATTTTTCACCCCCTCCCCTCAACCAAATAGGCCCTAAATGTCAGTCTTTAGGATCTGTTTGGTTTAAGGGGAGGGGAATGGAGGGGAGGGGAGGGATTTTGCTCCCCTTCCTTTATTGGCAACAACAAAATTTAAGGAGGGGATTGGAAATTTTTTGAAAATTTCCCTCCCCTTCCCTCAAAACCCTTCCCCCCAAATTGGGGGGATTTGGCGGGGAAGGGTGATATTTTATCATGTGAAGACCATTATGCCCCTACTTATTTTTATTATTCCCAAACTGTCCTTCGAACATCCCACTCTTTTATGGGCTTCTAGTAATTGGGCCCTCGATGTCATGAAGAGGATATTGGGCTTGCTTAGAATCTAGTTGAATAATAGAGACAACATCTTGTTCATTGCAGATGCCACCTAAGCTACATGTAGTACTTCATCGCCACCTTGGATGCTAACTTTGATGTTTTATTGGACACCACATAAGATGCCAACTGTATGTCTATCATTCTCCTCCTCTTGAAGAAGAGTCGTCCTCAACTCTTAAGGGTCATAATCGCCATGTGGAACAAACTTTGTTAGGTCATCATAATTTTGCTCCTGTAGTGATGATAAAACAATACTAGGAAAGGGATAGTCAGTATCAACAAACGTTTCTTCTTTTATATATCCTTTATCCTTATATTCACTCTCATTCTTTTTTATTTTCACTCAAGTCACTCTTAATTATTTTTTTCATCTTAAACTCATTTTCTCTTTCACTCTCAAATTTTCTTTTCTCTTCAAGCATTTTTCCCTGCGCCTCTTTCTCTCTTTTTATCTTCTCTATTTCTCTTTTTTTTCTTCATGAGTTTTTCTATCTCAATGGCTATAGAGACCATTCCTTGAATATCAATGTACAAGTACAACTTCATTTGTTTATCAATATATGGATTAAGTCCATGCAGAAATCAATCTATAGTTGCATTTGAGCTTTCTTTGACTTTAGCTCGAAGCATAGCAATATGCAACTCATCAAAGCATTCTTTGATACTCATGGGACCTTTGCTTGAGCTCTTATAATTCTTTGTAAAGCTTCTTTGGGAAGGATGCCTTTAACTTCTCCATGTCCATCTTAAGTTTGAAGAACTCATGTTGCATGCACTTCCTGAATAAATTGATACTTGTTGCGAATTCTTCTTTTTTGGATTCCTGATAACTCATCTCTAATTTGAAATGTTAGTTTGCTAAAAAATGAGGAGAAATATGGTAATAAGAAATGTTACCACTCTACTCATGTGTTTCACTCAATAAATTATATAGTCACTCTTGTTTCACAAAAAAATGGCTTTTAACTTGATGTAACACTCTTGCCTTTTACCACTCAAGCTTGCCTCCTATAGTATTTTTGATTGAAACTCTACAAAATCAAGAGACAATGTGATGATGTGGTAGTGGTAATCTTCGTAACTTGAAATTGTAAGAACCAAATAGTATGTGAGAAAGGAGAGAAATATGTGATGAAAGAAGATGGGAAGGAAAAAAGTGTGAATAATGATGGAAAGAAGAAGGGAAATAACAAGGGAAAAGGGGAAAAAGGAATCAGAAATAGAAAGGAAAAGGAAATCAAAATTGGAAAGAAGGAAGAATTAGGAAAGTAAGAGTCTTACCACCCAAGTTTGTAGATTTAGGAAAATTTTTGTGACTTGGAATGGAAGCTCTCAAAGGTGATAGAATGACGTATATTTCACCAAAATTTTTCTACACTTGTGACCTTTAAAAGGATGGTAAAATAGATATTCTACAAATCCAGTCGAGTGAAAATATGGCATATTTATTCGTCAAGTCACTTCTAGGTACAATCTTTGAAAAGCTCGTCCATGACATCGGTATTTGGAAACTCAAAGATCTCAACTGACATTGTCAAGCGGGGGAGTCAAAATACGTTGTACTAGTTTTCCCTTATCTAAGTTTTGTCCCACTGGGTTTTCCTAGAAAGGTTTTTAATGAGGTAGCATTGGACAGTGTATCAATAAATGAAGTACTCTTTTCTTTGGCTAGGTTTTTGTCCTATAGGGTTTTTCCTAGTTAAAGTTTTTAATGAGGTACATTCATCATGGACATCCAATAGGGAATTTTATGAATATTAATTATGTGAATGTCTATTGACTCATATCCAAGCCAACTTGCCAACTTACTTTCCAAGTTGTTTTTATTAATTGTGGTTTTTGGTATAAGACTCTTGAAGGCCTATAAATAGAGGCCATGTGCAAGCATTGTAATCACACATACAAATGAATGAGGATTACTCTCCTTTTTCTCTCTTAAATTTTCTCTTCTCTTGCTTTTGTTCTCCATCTCTTATCTCAATTTTTTTTTTTAATTTTCATAACAGTTATATACTTATTTTGTTGTTTTGTGTGTTTTACCTATTGGTCAGTTGTTTTGTTTGTTGGTAGGTTTCTTTTTTTAAAAAAAAAAAAAAATCATGTCGGCCATTGGCCCACTTATCAGGTATTAGACTTAGCCGAATAGCTTTCTTTTTTAGGAGTGAGGTGATGTGGGGGATAGCTTGTACTTATAGGCTCTTTTGAGTGTTTTCTTTGGCGTATGGTTGTTGGTGATTATATAATTCTTTTTGGATATTAATAAGATAACTTCTTTTGGCAAAACAAAATGAAGAAAAAGATTTTGTTGATGTCAGTCACTTTAGCCTATGAAGAAGAACCATAGTTATGTGTCTAATAGGCCATGTTAAATTAGATAAAGATTTTATTGTTCAAGGTGATGGTCGAGTCACTTCAATTCCCCTGCCTATCATTCACTAACAGCATCATGAGGGGATGATGTTTGAGGGAAACGAAGACATATCATCTCTATTTGTTTTTGAGTGAGCCTTATTTTTTAAAATATAACATCAGATCCCTCTTTCATGCAAACCAACCTAGTTTTATGTAAGTGGAAAGAAATGGACCATAAGTTCAGTGGAGGCATTCCACGCCGCTCTTTCAAGATATAAAAACTGACTGATGTCACAAGATTCCTTTTACATTAAGATATAAAAGAAATGGACCAGAAGTCAATCGATGTTCTGATTCTTTAGTTCGTCAGAGTCATTAATTGGATATTAGTTAAAATTGTTGTCATGGATGTTTTGCCAGCGGAGCATAGAGCAATTCTCTTAGTAAATCTCAGTTATAGGCTTCTTTTAGATAGCTAATCTATGCACATTTCCTCGCACCCTTTTTATTCAAAAAAAAGAAAAAAAAAACATATCAAGCTACGAGATGAGGAAACACTAAAGAAATTATGGTATGATCCATAACTTTAACGTAAAACAAGAGATATGGAAGTTGCAATAATGGAAGTGTATAAATGGTTCATCACGTAAGCAAAACCAGCTGATATTAAACACAAGCCCATTGCTTTGGCGAATCTAGTCTCTGATTATTGCATGTTAATTATATATAATATAATCTAAATTAGTTTCATAAATTATCATAAAAGAATTATCCTATATGTATTATTATAAATTTGAAGTCGTATTAACATTTGGAGATATTAACATAAATGGAATTTTTTTTATTTTACTGTAAGTTTGAATTAGATTTATTTAAATAATTAAATTATATGTAGTATTTTTATTGCCTAAAAACATAACGAGTTTTTAAATATGCTTGAAAAGTGATGTATGGCCTTCGAGACATATTTTTAAAGTGTGTTTAGTTTGAGGGGAGGGGAGGGGGTATTTTACCTTATCTGAAGAGAATCTTTTATAATAAAAGCCAAAAATAAAAGGAGGGAAGGGAATGAGAACCAAAATTTTGGCTTCCTTTCTATTAAAAAATTCAAATGAAATAAGAATATGAGGACCCCTGCCCTCCCCTCCTCTCAAAAGCTTAAATGCATATATTTTAAAATATGCCTTTAAAAAACTTTTATTTGGAAGGATCAGGCCAGAATCTAAAAAACTAATATTCATGCTCAAGCCCAGACTTTGTAAATTTGTGTAGTAGGGGCTTCATAATGATCATTATTTATAATGAGTTCGTAGCAAATATATTTGCCATATATATCGCAAATAGAGGCTTTCCACCCCATCCAAACCCAATTATCTTATCCATTGATATTGGGCCTAAAGTCCCCTTCCATGGCCCATTGAAGTCAGGCTTCTTCATTTTTTTTTTTTGGGTACAAGACAGGCTCCTTTTATTACAAAAAAAACCTGCATACACTGAAACTTTGCTTTCTCTCCCTTGACTGGTTTGATTAGGTGCGTACACGGTAATTTGGTCTTAATTAATTTAGATTTCCTTATTTTTCATATTAATTGCATAAAAAAGGTTATGTAAGAGATCTGACTATAATTAATAATGCTGACACATATTTTATATTTTTATAGGGTTAAGGACCATTTTTATCTATAAGTTGTTAGAAAATCTCTTTTTTGTCTCGAAAGTTTTGTTTAAAACAATGTCATCTTGGAAGTGTCAAAAGTGGAGACTGTTGCCCCTACCATTAGTCATGATTAATTTTGACTGTTAAACCCTATATTTGACCCATTCATAAGTATGTGGCAGCCACATTGCAGTGAAGAGAGGGAGGGAGTGTGCACTGTGCAAAGGAGGAGGGAGGAGAGGAGGGTGAGGTGGAGAGGTGAGGTGACATGTGGCTACCCCATATTCATAAAATAATTAATTAGTTAATTAGTTATTAATTAATTAATTAATACTACTACTATGAGTTGGTTTATTTTTTTGTTGAATTCTAACTATTCTAAAAAAATAATAAACCAACGCAACGAGTCATAAAACTAAGCATAACAATTATATCAATATCAAATATTAATCGAATTTTTGTTTAATCTTATAAAATTTATTTAACATAACAAGAATAGAATAATTTTTCATTTTGTGTTTGTTAGCTAGATAGAACGTTAATGATATGGCAATGGGTCAAACATAGAAATTAACAGTCAAAATTAACTATGACCAATGGTAGGGGCAACATTGTTCCATTTTTTACATGTCCATAACGACATTGCTCCCAAAAAAATTCTAGGGAAAAATTGATATTTTCTGACAACTTTAAAGATAAAAATAGATCTTAGCCTTTTTTAAGACTTTCATATGACATAACCATGTTTGTGCTATGCTTCTTCATGCGAAGGTGCTTGGAAAAGTAATCTTGCTTATTCTATCTTCCTTGCTTATTCAATCTAATTAAAACCAATCATATATATTCCAAATTCCTCAACAAATTGATCATGCTGCAATATATGATAGCACAATGGCTTTACTCCCACCACAGCTTGAACATGTTAATGACAAGTGCCTTTCCATGAGACTCAGCTTCAAAGACTTTAGCATAACAATCAAGAGTCATCAAACCTTGTGAGATAATACAATCAAACCTCCTCCCATGTTAATTCTCCATCCCTTAACATCAATTAAACTGCAAATTAGATAATGTTCCTCTCCAACTAATTTTTACGTACAACTAAATTGACACCTTCTTACAAATTAAAGAAGCTTTGTTGTCATCAACAAGCAGTTAGTTGAAATGATAAATGGCCTCACTTCTATAAAGGGGAGAACATAAATTCAAATATCAAGAAGTACACTTGTTGGTTGAAATAGACCAGAAAATTATAAAAGCAATCTATCTCTATAAATATTATTATAGATCTGGAAATGTCAAATACAGAGAATCCTTAATTGCATAAGCTTAATGGAAATGCAAAAGATGAAAAAAAAAGCAACCTGTCACAGCAGATTGTTACTCACAGAAATTACAGAAGGGAAATAGAAAGAAACAGAAGAATAATAAGAGAGAAACTTTCTAACAATTGCTTGCCCTCCAATTCCTTACTCTCCTCCTTTTATTCTGCATTTTCCCTCAATTTCCATGTGGGTCTGCAAATTCTGTTACTCCTACGTGGCAACAGAGGTATATCTTCTTTAGACCAGATCTCTTCATTTGGACCACCATTAGCTTGGGCCTTCAATATTGCTTTGTTCCTAGGCCCATTCATAACAATACTCCCCCATCAACCTGGACCTTTCCTTCAAGGTCAAAATATGGATAAAGAGACCAAAAAGAATCTAGATCTTCCCATGTCGGTTGTTCTAAACCATCCCATTGAACCTGAATTTGAGTTACCCAAGTGTCTCAGATCTTTGCTATTCGAGTAAGCAAAATATTTAAAGGTTGAAGAACAGGGCTAGATAAATCAGTCATAGCAGGTAATGGGTGATAGTAATAGTCAGGGTCTCCATAGCATTTCTTACGTAACGAAGCATGGAAGACTAGGTGGATATGAGCTTCTGGAGGTAGTTGTAATCTATAAGCGACTGAACCAATGCGATCAGTAATAAGAAAAGGACCAAAGTACCTTAAGGAAATTTTACGACGAGGATGATCTCATAAAGACTAATGACGATAAGGTTAGAGCTTAACAAACACATAATCACCAATAGTAAATATCTTCTCGGTTCGATTCTTATTAGTATAGAGCTTCATTAGATTCTGAGCTTTGGTCAAGTTGTCTTGTAATTTGATGAGTAAAGCATCACGCTCAGCCAATTGGTCTTTAATGGACATAGGAATATCCATTGATTGATCTAACCAAATTAGTTTAGGGGGTTCTTTGCCAAACATAACTTGATAGCACTACTAGAAAAAATGGTTTTAACGTCCCTTTTTTTGGCCTTTTAACGTCTGAAAACAGAGGGACGTCTATCTAAGGGTCGTGGAAAAAAATGTCAATAATGTCCATAAAATAGGGGATGTGAAAGGTAGACTTTAGACGTCCTTAGTTGGTCCTGGGGACGTCTAAAGTGTCGCCACCCACCCTACCACGCCCCTTTTTATTTAAGGACGTTGAAAGTTTTTTTTAAATGGCCTTTTTATATATTGCACTGTCTGGAAAATGTAAACTGCAGAAATAGGATTCCAACAATAGAATAAAATAATAGCAGTTCAGCAGAATAGAAACAACAACTTGAAACACAATGATCAACCCAAGGCTCTACTACATGCAATAATTTTAAGGAGTAGTAAACTAATTAACTAACAAACCACACAAACTACACAACAATCTATATCCAAGTCAGTTATTGCACTAAAAAGACTATATCCAAGTCCCCAGTTTGTACAATAACCAAGACTAAATCCAATCTATATCTAACAACAATAACGCTAATTATATGTACAATATATAGAACGACCACAAAAGTATGTCCTACACAAACTACTAAATACTTTACTCTGGTATACGTTGAAGAAGATGTCCAGCCAAAAAGTCTCTAATCATATTTAGGTCTTCATATGAGTAGGCATCTTCATTGTCAAAAATCTATAAATTAGAAAATAAGCTTAGATGAAATAATGAATTAAGTGAATGAATTGCCATTGAATTACAACACCAAGAATATTATCATCTGAGAATGAAGAATCGATTACTTGTTCAAAATCTGTCGTAATGCCACTCTGAATGATGTTAAACATATAAAGTAAGACATAGTATCCACATTCCCAGCAGCCAGGTTGTCGAGGGCACTATAAATCAAAAGCAAATGGTTAAAATCAATAAAGGCATATCTAAAACGACCTTCAATCAAAAGAACTTGATTTGAAACTACGTACCTTTGGAAACAACCATCTCGGTTCTTTGCCACCTTTACGTTCGCGTGGCCCGCCAAGCGCTCGATACGTCGTGTATGCCCTATCATTAAAATGAAAATTGACATAAATTAGAATAATTCATTAAGTCAAGAATCAAGAAGCAATGAAATACAAAAAAATAACTTACGTGTTGAAGACGCTTTTAGTTTCTTTGTCTGGTCTTCTACGTAAGGAATCAAACTAGTAAACAACGTGGGACCGAGGATAGAGAATACACAAACGCCAGTGATAATTATCACAACATATACAAATTAAAAAGAAGTTAGATGGCAAGGCAGTTATTTATTAAAAATCTCAAATACACAAAATTAAAATGCGTACCCTTGAACAATCGGTGCTAGATAACAATGATAGTCGTTCTCTGCCACTGTGAAGCCCACATAGTTCGTCCTTCTTTTCAATGTATTCCCAGTCCTTGTTGTATGTGCAGGAGACAAGAATCCATATAAAGCAACTCTTTGAGAGTCAATGCATATACAACGGAAGGAGCTATAATAGAATTAAAATAATGAATGTATTAGCTAGTTAAAATCAACTTAACTAAATGAAGGAAAAAATGGGAAATAAAAAACTTACAGGATTGCAAATTTTCCCCATCTAATATCTAGCTCCTCCAATATAATGAACTGTTTAAGATTTTCTTTATCAATTGTGAAGTGATACTCTAATTCCTGGCCCATAATCCCTATAGGCATATGCAAATCAATCTGGCGAATGCCTTTATAGATATGCTGCAGTTGTGCTAAGAAGGGCCATTTCTCTGCATCCTGCTCGTTCTTTTAGAACATAAAAAAACATATTGTTAGTAGGATGTCAACACATATCAAGTAAAAGTGAGGTAGTTACATACCATTGGAGGTGTTGGTAGTAACAAGCCAATAAGATGTATAGGCCAAAGGATGAAAGATCCTCTCGCCTGAGCTATCATGGCAACCTCATCATCAGGAATAGGGATGACTGTACCTTCTTCCCCCTCTCGAACATACGTCACAGTCGCCCTACGCAAATGCTGTGGAATTTGCTGATTATGGTGGGTAGTAGCTTCTGTGTGAACGAGAGCATCTGCAATTACACGCAGCACTGGGGTATCCAAAGAGAGGACAGTAGGTTCTCCTAGCACTGGAGTAGGAGAAGGGTCGCCAAGTGGTTTCTCCACCAGGTTGTAACTTCCTTTGGTGCTGTGGAAGGCCGGGGATGAATAGGTTCTACGCTTGGTAGTTGCCATCTGCGATTCAAACATCTTTATCATTTCAGCTCATAGCTTAGGCATCAGCTCAAGACGTAGCTCTGGCAACAGCTCTTGTCAGAGCTTGTCGTGAAGGTTGGCCTCGAACTCTTGTGAGACTTCCTGATGAATCTTGGCCACAAGCTCCCTACTGGGTTCAACTTGTGACGAATAAGGATGTAAGGCTCGACCAAAATACTTTGTGACACGAACTCCCCCTGCCTCCCCTCGAACATGACCAGGGTGATCTGCCTTCCTAATCGCCGTTGACAAGATGTCCATCCGTCCACTTGGAGTGAACGAACCTTGGCTACTATGATCTTCCAGTTCATCCTGCAGCATAAAAGTTATCGTAAATGAAAATTAAGCACTCCCAATATGAAAAAATAACTTTTTACTTATGCTCTAACTACTTACAATTCTTGCGGCAACCTCAGCAACAGTCAGATTTACATACTTCCCACCCTGAAGCCTCATTGCTTTCCATTTTTTGTGATGTGGAGGAGGTGTCGGGGGCTGGACCTCAACAGTAGGATCTGATGTGGCTGCTTCCTTCAATTTCTCCAACTCTTCTGCCATCATCTTTCGCTCAAGCTTCTAATAACCACCATGAGACATGCAATATTGATAGTTATTAGCTGGTTGCCTCTCTGTATTTGCTGCACTTAATGCCTGTGAAAGAAAAACAACGAACACCGAATCAATAATGTCAACTATATTCAAATAAAACACTATGATGACAGAAATCTTACCAAAAAGTTTGGATCTTTGCGTGATGCCATAAACAACCTCCAGTCCTCTGGAGACAAAAACGTATACTCATGACATGGACCCTGACCCCTTAGGTCCCCTCGAATGTAATCTTGTGTAAGCCTGTTCTTGAAATCTTTCCATCGTAGACAAACCTCCGTCATCCACTCCTTGTACATCTCCGCAGTGTCAGAGACATTATAGGTTTGCTGCAAGGTAAAAACATAAGTTAATTATATTTGAAGCAATAGGAATAAAGATATATATGCAGATATATTGAAACTTATATACCAAAAGTTGTTGCCAAATCCAGTCTTTGGTTTTTGGTGGAACCAACTTCCAATTATCATAGATAATGCGAACTTTGCTTCAAGCCAAAAAACCTAAGTAGCTAATGAAATGGTCTTCCTCCGGACCAATTGGTTTCATATTTTCATCAAAGTCAATATGCAACCTCTCCTGTTGATGATGATGATGTGCTACCAATGCAGGCATTTTTGTACTGCCTCTAACCCTTTTTCTTGCAACCGATTCAGGTCTCTCATCAGGTTCAGGCCTATTCATTTCATTGTCCCTATCACTTTGTGAGTCACCAGAATTGTCCATATTCCTGTAAACACAAAAATCATTGTCAGATAGGTAAATAAATTGTAAGTAAATGAATAAACTAACTAGTTATAAAACAAACAGCACACATTACTATTTTCTAAGTTAAGCACTTACTCTAGATTGTTTCCCATATTCCTTCACCATGATCATTTCTCTTATCATATTCTTCATCATCTACCAATTCTACTTTACTTGTTGTAGGTGGATTAATTGTGAAAGGTGGTGTGTCGTCAAGGTTGAAGGTCAGATCACAATGCTTCTGTTTTTTACTTTGAAGGACAATGGAAATTTTTTTATTTGCGGGATCTGTGACATAAACCACTTGTTTTGCCTGGCTTGCCAGAATGAAGGGCTCATCCCTATAACCTACTCTGTCAAGATCAATTGAGAGAAATCCAAATTGTTGATCTATTACCACAGCATTATTGCTAACCCACTTACATTTGAATAAAGCAACTTTGAACTTGTTGTAAGTGATTTCCCATATTTCTTCTATCACTCCATAATAGGCCATGGATGCTAATATGGGGTTTTTGTCTTTCAAACTGGAAAAGTGCATGGCTTCAGCTTCTACCATCACCCCACTATTTTGCATGGTACTTCTGTCTTCTTAGTCTTTTGTGTAGAAAGAATACCCGTTTATATCATAACCGCTCCAAGTAATGATCTAAAATGAAGGTCCCCAGGCTAGCCACTCTATTGTCTCAGACACATCAGTCTCATGCAAAACCTTTTCCTCAAACCACTGAATGAATGTCTTGTTTTGCTCAATAGTAATCTGCATGTCATTCTTCCTCGGATTCATGTTCTTCAATCTTTTTATGTGTTCATCTATGTACGGTTGAACTTTTGCCACGTTATTCAGGATATAAAGGTGTGCTTGCAACACCTCTTCACGAGGCATAGTCTTCACTTTCAGTCCTCGTGTTCCCTTGCTCCTCCCCTCTTCATGCCGAGATTGTTCCTTCTTCCTTGATAGATAATCGCTGCAGAAGTCTATAGCCTCTTCAACAACATACCTTTCAACTATTGAGGCTTTTAGTTGCTAGGGATTTTTAGAGTACCCTTTTAAGATCTTCATGTATCGCTCGAAAGGGTACATCCACCTCAGGTAAACTGGACCGCCAAGCCTTACCTCCCTTACCATATGAACTATCAAATGCACCATTATATCAAAAAATGAAGGAGGAAAGTACATCTCTAATTGAGACAATATGATATAACCCTCAACTTCCAGTTCATCCAGCTTTTCAGTGTCAATGACTTTGTTACAGATAGCATTAAAGAAAACATACATTCTTGTCACAGTGCTTCGAACTTCATCTTTTATAATACCTCTAATAGCTACTGGTAACAGTTGTTGCATCAACACATGATAATCATTGGACTTCATTCTCACTAACTTCAAATCGTCCATTGACACATACCTTCTCACATTCAAAGAATATCCTTGTGGTACCTTAATTTCATGCAAACACCCACACAAACTTCGTTTCTCCACTTTTGATAGTGTATGAGCTGCTGGCTCCATGTATGCCCTCCTACCATCATCTCTTAGCTGTGGATGTAACCGTTCTCTTATTCCTATATCAACAAGGTCTAGTCTCGCACTAATCCCATCCTTGGTTTTCCCTAGAATGTGCAAAAGTGTACTAACAAGGCTATCACAAACGTTTTTCTCCACGTGCATTACATCAATATTGTGTCTCACGTCAAGACTACGCCAATATGGAAGGTCAAAGAAAATTGATCTCTTCTTCCATATGTTCTTCTCACCCGCAGTCTTCTGATTCTTACCGAGTAAGACATTGATATGTTCAACCCAACTGTAAACTTCCTCTGCGGTTAATGCCTTTGGAGCCATTCCATGCTCCGGCAAGCCGTTAAAACGCTTTCTTAACCTACGATATGGGTGGAACCTAGGAAGGAACCTCCTGTGACCAAGGTAAACCGTTTTTCTTCCATGTTTAAGTTGGTGGAAGTGAGTGTCTGCTTCACAGATCGGACATGCTTTATGCCCCTTCACACTGTACCCTGAGAGGTTTCCTTACACAGGGAAGTCATTTATTGTGGTGAAAATCATTGCATGTAGCTTGAAGGACTCATTCTTATATGCATCAAACACATCTACGCCTTCCTCCCACAACTTTTTCAAGTCCTCAATCAAAGGCGCCAAGTAGACATCGATATTATTTCCTGGCTGTTTTGGTCCAGAAATCATCATAGAAAGCATCACATACTTGCGTTTCATACAAAGCCAGGGAGGTAAGTTGTATATTACAAGGAGTACTGGCCACGCATTGTATGTGCTATTAAGAGTTCCATACGGATTGATGGCATCTGTACAAAGCCCAAGCCGAAGGTTTCTCAGCTCGCTGCCAAATTCAGGGAACATTTCATCTATTTTCTTCCATTGTGGAGAGTCAGCTGGGTGCCGAAGATATTTTCCGTTGGATATTCTATCATCCGAATGCCATCTCAACTTCTATGCTATTTTTGCAGTGCCAAACAAACGCTTAAAGCACGATATTATTGGAAGATACCACAAAACTTTTACAGGTTGCCTTTTAGTTGTCCTATCGCCACAACCACCATCTTTCTTCACTTTGTATCGTGCAGTTTGACACTTAGGGCACTCACTTAGACCTTCATACTCCTTTCTGTATAGTACGCAGTCATTAGGGCAAGCGTGTATCTTTTTATACTCCATACGCATTGTAGATAGGATTTTCTTGGCCTCATACATATGATTTGGAAGTACATTATCATCTGGAAACATATTACACAACAGTTCAAGCAGCAATGTGAAACTACTATCAGTCCACCCACAAGTTGCTTTTAAGTTAACCAAATGTAATGTTCCTGTCAGCCATGTGTACTTACTCCCAGGGTACAACAGTGTCTCTGCATCACTCCGCAGGCTGTCATATTCATGCGACTGCGTAAAGGATTCTACCTCAACATCATGAATCATTCTCTCCATTCTATCTTCATCTATGACATCCACAGCTTCCTTCTTGTGCGACGGGCAATCAGTTACTTCCTCACCATGCCATATCCACCTTGTGTATCAAAGATTTATTCCATTACAAAGTAGGTGATCCCTTATAACTTCAATATCCCATTTTCTCTCATTTAAACAATTGACACAAGGACAAAAATACATTCCATTTTCGGTTGGAGTATTCCTTCTAGGAAATTCAATAAACTCTTCAACCTCATTCTCATATTCTTTACTTGTTCTCAAAGCATTCATCCAACTATGATCCATTTTATTATCACCTATGCCATTCCCATTAACACTCAAGTTTAGAATAATTGTCAACACTGGGAATTGCCTTTTACTATTTTATTTTTTAAAATTTTGGCAGCATTTCCCCTTAAAAGTGAGACATCCCAAAATCAAAACAACAAATCATCTCAGCTTAATTTAAACAAAACTAAACTTTAGCTTCTAGCACTAAGCACAAATAGAATACACTTATATTTTACCAACCAAATTATTAAATCAGATATGTACTATGAGTGAGATATGTGGGAATTTACAAATCAACTACGTGTATTTACAAGAGACACATGTGTTATGATTGCTAAAATAATATATAACATACTCCACTGGGCATTTGCATCTTGGGATATATATGTGTATATATGGTTGATAGGTCATTTATAGGCATATTGCTTGTGAGTGACAGAGGGGAAAAAAGGAAATTTTTTATTATTGTTGAATGAATTATGAAGGAATATTATCATTATATTATATATATATATCTAGTCCCTTCTACTTGATCTAACTATTACTATTACTGGTGCGTGTGTGTATATAAATATTCCAGATTCTTTAGCCATTCTACACCTTGCAAGCCATTCACAGTCACACTTTAATTTATTCTTTTAATCACCAATTAAACTCAATAGCAAGCAAGGTGTACAGGTCCAACACAAGTCAAACTTTAAATTCACAGCTCACGTTGACAACAATTGTCTTAGCCAGTCTAGAAGCAAAACAGCAAAGATAAAGCTCAAGCACAAATCACACTTAAATTCCAGCCGAGAATGTAGAAATCTATTATCCTTGAGCCCAACACACTTGCCTTTGCTGCTGCTGTAACTGCCGTTGTAGTTGCATGTGTTGTGTTATGATTTGCTTTCATGCTTTGTGGTTGTGCATATTATGAGTAATTTGACACTACGGGGATTCCTTAGAATTTCACTCTCCCAAACAAATTTCAGACATGGCTAGTGATTCTAAAGAGAAGCAGGAGACGAATGACAGATAGAGCTCCGGGATAAGAGTTTATTTTGGATTTTGGTTATCATTCTGGATAATTTTACATGTATATTTTGGATCATAGAATAGTAATTGTGTAATCCCCTAGAATGGGAAACTGATTATGGGCATTGGTGCCGTGTAAACCCTTTACTGATTAGTAGAACTCGAGTATGTCAGGAATTTACATTGTACTCTGATATTTATGAATGAAATCATACTGTACAGGTCATTTGTGTATTTAAAATGTGAATATGAAACCATTGTTGAACATGTTTTAGAAAAGTTTTGTAAACCCCAGTTTTGGGAAGCTTAATTTTTAAAAAAAGTCCTAAATTACCTTATGGTCTCTAATTCCACATAATCACATATTTATGAACTTAATCTCGGCCTTGGTGAGAAGGGGGTTACCAATAGAGGCATAATTCTTGATGAATCTATGATAGTACACTGTCAAACCAAGAAACCCTTGTAACTGAGACACATAAACAGGAGTAGGCCAATTGTTAATGGCAGCTAGTTTCATGGGATCTATTTCCACACCATTCACATATACTATATGGCCTAAGTATTCAATTCGATCAGCAGTAAAAGAACACTTAGATAATTTAGCATATAGATGATGATACAATAAACAATCTAAGACCAACTGTAAGTGATGTAAATGTAAAGACCATTCACTACTATAAATAAGTATGTCATCAAAAAATACCTACATGAATTTTCGTAGATAAGGCTAAAAAAATGTCATTCATGAGGGCTTGAAACGTCGTTGGGGAATTAGTAAGACCAAAAGGCATGACAAGCTATTCATAGAGTCCATGGTGGGTCCTGAAGGCAGTTTTATGTTAATCTTCAGACTTAACTAGGATTTGGTGATACTCGGAATGAAGATCAAGCTTGGTAAAAAACTTGGCACCTCTTAGTTTATCCAATAATTCATCAATAGTAGGAATAGGATAAGAATCCTTGATTGTAACTGTATTAAGTACACGGTAATCAGTACAAAATCTCCATGTGCCATCTTTCTTCCAAAACAACAAAACAGGAGTTGAAAAAGAACTTGTATTAGGATGAATTATGCCTTGGTTAAGCATATCAGTTACCATCTTTTCAATGATGGCTTTCTGGCTGAATGGATAACGGTAAGGTCGTACCCATACGACCTGTACACCATGTTTTAAAGGAATGGCATGATCATGAGATCGAATAGGAGGTAAACCCGTAGGTTCAGAGAACACAACCTCAAATTGTCTTAACAAATTCAATAAATCAACGATAGATATGAGGGAAAAGAAATTGCAGATGTATGCTCAGTAGGAAAACAAACTAAGGTGAATAAATCTTGGATTGTGTCTATAGCTTGGATTTGTTTAAAATGATAGTACTATAGAGGTTCTGTTGAATAAGACCAATTACCAACTAAAGTGATAAAAGAACCATCCAAATAAAATTTAATAGTTCCTATACTATAATTGGCAATACGAGGACCCAAAGTAGCGAGCCAAGCATCTCCCATTACCAAATTAGAACCCGCTATGGGCAAAACATAGGCCAGAAGAGTAATATTATGACCCTGAATGTTAATGACAAAGTCTTGCACTATACCTTCTCCTCGCATAAACTGATCATTACCAACCATCACACGATCAGTAGAAGAGTGTAGAGGCAACTTAAGGTGTGACATAATTTGGGGATGAAAAAAATTGTCAAAGCTGCCCCCATCCAAGAGAATTTGCATAGTAGTACCATTGATTGTGCTAGAGAAGCGAATAGTAGACCGATTAGAAGACCCATGGAAGGTGTGAAAAGATACATAAGGAATACTAGGGTTCGGCACTACAGAGAATGAAGAATCAGCCTATGGAAGTTTTGGAGAAGGTGTATCCTCGTCAGGTTGTACCTCGTCATCCACTTGTAGTAATAGAAAATGGTAGTTAGGGCACTTATGGTTCCAAGAAAATTTCTCTTCACAATTTTAACAAAGCAATTTTTTTTGTCGTAGCTGCATCTTAGCAGTGGTGAGTCTCTTGATCGGCGTCGTTGGCCAAAAGGGCGGCTTGGGTAGGAAGCTAGCAGATGATTTCGGGTTCGGCGATGGTATAGAAGGAGAAAGAGATACAGTCAACTTGGAAGAGACGAAAGTAGCAGGTGAAGAACCCATGCTAACAGGATTCTTGGAACTCGACCTAATTAGAGTATATCTCTCATCAAACAAACGGGCCAAAGATGCAGCCCTCAGTAATGTTATTAGTTTTGGGCTAGGACTTCACTACGAAGGTCTTGTTTAAGCCCACTTAAAAAACAATACATCATTGAACAAGCCTTCAACTCTATTTTTTGTGGCCATGAACTCAGTGTGATAGTCATAAGCAGAGCCCGTCTGAGTTAATTTGAATAACTTGATTTGTGGGTTGTCAAAATGATAAGGACCAAGCTGCCCCTCAATAACGAGAGAGAGAGAGAGAGAGCACGCTAAGTTGGAATTTGAGAAGTGAGTTGCAACAATTGAAACCATGGAACTACTGAGCCATCAATCATTCAATTGTAGTGAGAGTCTTTTTCAAAATATATCACTTGAGTGGTTACTCGAATGTTTAATTAAAAAATTCACAACTGGCTCATTTTTAACAAGTGAAATGAAAGTGGCAAAGTTTAAGCACATCACTTGAGTGCACATTGAAGTGATTCACCACAATGTGCTTTTAAATCATTTTCTAAAGTTGCAAATCAGTATAACTCTTGAGATTACTTTCTTTAAGATTTGTTATCTTCAAAACGTATTATCTAACATTCACAATATAGCTTCTTTTTTGTTTTGATTAAGAGTGTAATCCCTTTTAAGGTTTTGAGTGCAAAGACTTTTCGACTCTACCAATGTTATGAATGGGCCTGCGAACAATGCAATATTGGAGGCCCAAGCTATTGGTGGTCCAAATGAGGAGATCTGATCCAAAGAAGATACACCTCTGTTGCCACGTAGGAGGAACAGAATTTGTAGACCCACATGAAAATTAAAGGGAAGTGCGGAATAAAAGGAGGAGAGTAAGGAATGGGAGGGCAAGCAATAGTTAGAAAGTTTCTCTCTGATTATTCTTTTATTTCTTTCTATTTCCCTTTTGTCATTTCTGTTAGTAAAAATCTACTGTCACATATTGCTTTTTTTTTTTCATCTTTTGTATTTACATTAAGCTTATGCAATTAAGGATTCTCTGTATTTGACATTTCCAGATCTGCAATAATATTTACAGAGATAGATTGCATTTATAATTTTCTGGTCTATCTCATTGGTGCTTTCATTCTACTTCTATGGCCAAGAGTACTCGTTTTCAGATCATGAATGCTAAAATTCAGAAGTTGGCTGAGGCTACTAATACATTATGACAACTTTTAAATCCACCTTAACTGCGAACAATACACGAATGCAGAGCTTGGAGTATTCTTTGGCTACTATTTCTCGTTCAGTTGATGCACTTACGAGAGGTTTTGAGTCATGGACTCAAGGGACTCCTTCCGGCACTTACTCTCATGCTCTGGGTTCTACTGCTTCTTTTGGTGGCTCCTTAGCATTTGGTAAATAGATTAAAATTGATTTTCCCAGGTTTGATGGCACTGACACACTGAGTTGGTTATTTCGAGCGGAACAATATTTTTCCGTCTAACAAATTCCAGATAATCAAGTATCTTTGTTGAAGATCACTTGATCGACTACTTGAGTAATATACCAATTCCTAATCACTTCGACTTCACCATGGTATCTTTTGATAGTAATCTTATTTTTAAAATATATTCACAAAAAGATCACTCGAGTGACCATTCAAGTGATGTGTTCTAAGTCTCATCACTTTCAGTTCATCATAATGAAAGCAGTCAGTGGTCAGTTTTTGAAAAAATATTTCAAAGTTGATTACTTGAATGACTACTCGAGTGATTACTCATAGTCACTTCACTTTCAATTAGCCACAGTGAACTCAGCTAGTTATCAATTTTCTAAAAAGAATTTCAAAGTTGATAACTCGAGTGTTGTATTCAATTTCACATCACTTGTACATCACAGTGATTTGTGCTAGTGATCCAGTTTTTCTAAAACTAAGGATCAAGTTTTTTTAAAACTAAGTTTAAAAAGATTACTCAAGTGACCTTGATATTTGGACATCACTTGCATAACAGCATAGTGACACAAAGTAATACTCAATATATTTGAAAAAAATCACTCGAGTGACCAATTGAGTTATGTAAGGACAGTTCATCACTTCCACTACACTATAGTGAGCCAGCTAGTGATATGTTTTATTTTGAACTAAGATGAATCATGACCACTCGAGTGACCTTACTAATGTTCATCACTTCCATATCACTACAGTCAGCCAACAAAGTGATATGTTTTGTTTTCAAAGTCAACTTTCTAAAAAAAATTGAAATCATTCAAGTGACCACTCGAGTAATGCAATTTCAGAAATAAAACATCACTTCAAAAATCTCAATACTCATACAAATCATCTCTAAGGTCGTTCATTTTGCTTCTAACTGACTTCATACATTATTACATCACTGCTAAACATATTAAATGTGCTTAATCAAAGATTAACATAATATTAGCAAAAAATGCTTTTATGTTAGAAGTATTTAATATTTCGAGCTTCAACCTCCTGAAATCATCTTTGCCTCTAATGGCTAATTCGAAAGACAAAAGGAATGACCTGACACACTCGATGGACAGAAGCAATGACCTCACATACTCACAACGACTACATTTAAAGAGCAACAATCATCAATTATCTTCACACTATAAATAGAAGGGTATTGAAGACAAAGAAACCAACTCTCTACGCATATTTACTATTGCATTCATTGCTAAGTTTTAAGCTTTATCTTTGTGTGATTATGTACTTCAATCCTTATTCATTTAATCTTGTGAGAGACATTACTGAATAATTTATTATGATTAAGTTACTCAAGGTAGTGGGACTTTGAATGGAGGCATTGATTGCAAAGTGTAAGGGGAAGTGAGCACCCTTTAAGAGGAACTTGCTTATATTGAGGTACCAAGAGCCCTATAAATCTTGGAATGACAGTAGAACTCTCAAAAAGACATCTGAGGACTGGACAGGTAAAATGGATTGTGTTAGAACCGGTAGACACCCAAGAGGGGGGTGAATTGGGTGTAAGATAAAGATCTTAAGAACTTTGAAAATCTTTCTGCATCTTAGAGGAAGCAATAAATATGAAAATAATGAATCATAAATCAACAGTTAATATATGCTAGAAATATAAGAGTTTAAGGAAGAGAGTGTGCAGACTGTGATTTATCCTGGTTCAGTCCAATCTGTGATGGCCTATGTCTAGTCCTCAGGCTCCTCCTAAGATTTTCAAATCCACTATCTTTTTGTTTAATCCAGGCACAAGAAAAGCCTTTACAACCCCCAAGTTTAGCTGAGCACTTGCGAAGCCTTTTACAAATCTCTCACCGAGTTACTCCCCCTTACACACTATAAGGTTACAACCGAGTTACTCTCCCTTACACACCCCGTAAGATACAACTTTGATGATGAAAGATTACAGTCAATCTTCTCTCTCAGAAGTGAATAGATGAATACTGAAGCACGATACAAATAATCTCTCTCTCAAATATACATGATATAGAAAATGGATAAGAATAGAGAGAAGTTGGATTGGAGTAGATGATTCATGATCTTTTCATGTTTCTCGTTGGTGTTGTCTTCTTGAATCTTCTGTATTTATAGTTGAGTAGGATATGACCATTGTGAGTATTTCAACTTATCCGTTGAGTCCCGTTGCTTCGTTTGTCCATTTGCTTGAATTTTGAAAACTAGCCGTTATGAACGTTGACGTTGCGCTTCCGTAAAGTCAACTTTTCTCTTTTCACATCATCTCTTCATTGTATTCCTAGAGAAACACATTAAACACTAATATAATGAAGTGTAAGAGTAATTGGAAGTAAGAAGAGTGAGTTACATAATTAATCCCATGATTTTTGAAAGCTTCAGAACGTTGCTATGTATTCCTGGGAAGCATTACTCAGTGGTCACTCGAGTAAGCCTTGGTCATTACTCGAGTGAGCCCTCGAGTAATCCTGTTCAAAATCTGGCCGAGAGCATTTCCTACTTCATTACTCGAGTGATCCCTCGAGTGATGTTACTTTTTCTTATCTGATTACTCGAGTAGTCCCCTAAGTGATGTGATTCATTTCTTGGCTGAGAGCTACTTGAAGATTTCTTCTCTGGTTACTCGAGTGATCCCTCGAGTTAGCTCTTAAATAACTTTGCAGATTACTCGAGTGGTCCCTCGAGTGACATCATTCAAATCTTGGCTGAGAGTATTTCCAACTGCATTACTCGAGTGCTCACTCGAATAAGCTTCCAAATAAAACTGTAGATTACTTGGGTGCTGACTTTGGTAATCTGGTTACTCGAGTGGCCTTCGCTTTTCTTCACACCTTACTTGAGTAGTCCCTCGAGTAAATTTCAAATAATTCTGCGTATTACTTGAGTAAGCCCTTCAAGTGAATTCTTAATTTTGATTCGAAACATAGCAAATTATATATCATCGGAAAGCCCTCATCATCTACATTCCAATGCAACAAGAATCACCTCTATACTCATTTTGTACAGAAAGTTTTGATCCAAAGAATATCTTTTGCATTTAGACAAAGTCTAAAATCATGAGCATCAACTTCCAAAAGGCATAGATCTTAGTATATAACTTGAAATGTGACAAATTATATATCTTTAGAAATATCTTTGAGTCTACTTTCATATGGCACCAGTTTCATCTTAATCCAATATGTATTTTGAGAGTTATGTCCAAAATACCAAACCTTGTTCTGGTAAACGATGCTGATTCATGTATTAACTTCAATAGATCATATCTCTCTCATCTGAACTCCTTTTAATGTTATCGTAGTGTCTATAGTTCATGTTGGGAGTCTAGTTTCATATGCCACCAGTTTCAGATCAATCCAACATGTGGTTAGAGAGATATGCCCAAAATACCGAACCTCTATCCTGACGATCGAAAAACAGAGTGCTCGCTCGAGTAATCTTCAAGTAACTCTGCAGATTACTCGAGTAGCCACTCGAGTAATCACCTCCAAAATGTGGCCGTGCCATATTACTCAAGTGCTTGATCAAGTAATCCCCAGAGGTACCAGAACTTCCGTATACATCATTTTAACTTCGTATTGACTCATTCCAACCTCCATATGATCAAAGAAACCTCCGGTATCACTTTTAATAGCTTGGATCTTGATATTCTCATGTGATCTTGCAAGTTCTTCCTTCTTCAATCTCTTTCTTCTTGTTTTTCCTCTTGATGATCATTCTTCATCACCCAACTAGATATCTTCTTGAATTGATTATCAGTCTTCATAACCCAATTAGATGTCTTCTTGAAAATCTTCAATCTTCTTCAATCTTTGCTTGATATTCCCATTAGTTCTTGCAATGCCTTCTTTCTTCAATCCCTTGTCTCTTGATTTTCTTCTTGATGATCATTCTCCACATATGAGGCATTATAACATCAACCCACCATCGGGTTTATGACTAATCTACAAGATATACAACATTAAATATGGTAGTTAGTCAATGTAGAGAATAAGTATATCATACAAACTTTTTGCTCTTGATACTTGACATCTATATTTGACATCATCAAAACTATTCATATCTAACAGATTGGACCAAAACCAGTATAAATCTCTTATATCTACCTTCAATGATATCTCTTTAATTCTATTCTCGATATTTAGTTTGTATTTGAGTTTAAATTTTTAGTATCACCCAATTCACCCTCCCCCTCTTGAGTGAAAGGCTTGAACTAATAGCAAACACTATCAAGCTTTGAGATTTTGTGACAACTTTAGGGCAAAAATGAACTTTACCCCCTAAGAATATTGCAGATGAGAGAGGGTAGGAGAGGAAAATTTAGATAATAAAGAGTGAAATGTAAGGTGACACGCAGGATTAAAATTGTTTAAGCTGTCACAAACTCACTAGTCAATAGATGATACAGTATACTTACTACATACAAAAACTTCTTTTTTTATAATACGCATACAAAAATTTCTCGTTAACAATAAACTAGCTCTTTTTGTCATATTGGTGGCAATTTTATATATATAAGTTTTAGTTATTGAAAAAAATGAAATGTCCATTTGTCAATAAGACTAAATAGAGTTAGAGCCCGTTTGGTTCAACCGCATTGCATACTTGCAATGGTAATCATGATTGCATTAACAAGATAAAAGTATTTGGTTGCTCTTTAGCATGGTAATAGGGTTTACCATGATAATAAGATTACTAAAAATTGATAATCCTTATTCATACCTCTCCCCCCATTAATACTCATTACCATCTCATTGCATTTTTAATGAAATCCAATTTATCCTTTAGTTTCATTTGTTTTTGTTTCACTTGTCACATTATGCTACAACTGCCACCACCACTACCTACTCCCCTATCACCATCGCTGATACCCCCCACCGTCACTGCCACTACCTCTTCCTCCTCCTCTATTGCCATCGTCACCACCCCATGCCATCGCAGTTGTCGCCACCATTGTGGCTACCACCATTACCTTCTCCTCCTCCATCGCCCTTATTGCCACCCTCACCATTGCCACCTCCACAATTGCCACAGTTGTCATCACTACCTCCTCCTACTCCTCTATTGCCGTCACCATATCATTGCGGCTGCTACCACTGCCTCCTCCTCCTCCTCTATCGCTATTGTTACTACCTACGCTGCCACCTCTATTGTTACTGCCACCGCTATCACTACCTCCTCTTACTCCTTCGCCGCCATCACCCTACCATTGCCACTACCACTACCTCCCCATCAACCGCTGTCCTCACTACCCCCATTGCTACCACCTCTACCTCCACTACTGCCTTTGTTGTCACCACTACTTCCTCCTCCATCATCACAACCACCCCCGCTGTCACCGCTACTACCTCCTCTTCCTCTATTGCTAGCCCCAGCTGTTACCGCCTCCACCATTGCCATTGTCGCCACCACTACCTCCTCCTCCTCCACCACTGCAGTCATTGCCACCCCCACCATTGCTACCTATACCGTTGCCATCATCGCCACCAATATCTCTTACTCTTCCATTGTCATCACTGCCACCCCCTGCTGCTGCCACCTACACTATTGTCGTCATCACCACCACAACCTCCTCCTCCATCGCCATCATAGCCACCCCCCGCTGCCGTCATCCCTACTATTGCTGTCATCGCCACCAGTACCTCCTCCTCTACGGTTGTAGCTATCACCATGTCCCATCACCATTACTATATCACTATTATTGTCGCCTCCACCACTACAACTTCGACATCGGACGATCCTTGGTAAGATAGTGTGGTCGTGACGGTTATTATAAGGCAATGCAATGGCTCTTGGCAATTTTTTCTACAAAAATTATATTAAGGGCAAAATAGACTTTGTGTGATAGATTAATTTTAAATAATTATTTAAAAAACAACTCATTGCACCTTACTTAAAAATCAAAACAAACACTAGCTATGTAATTAATATTGCATTACTTTACCATTACATCGTGAAAGAGGCAAGCTTCACCCAAAAGGGGGGTAACTTGGGTGATGTTATAAATTTTTCGCTTGATGTGGAGATATGAAAAATATAGTAAATAGAGTAGAGTTGAGAAGATTTGAACACAAAGAGTTATACTGGTTCGGCCTAACAACCAGGCCTACGTCCAGTCCTGAGAGATCAAGACCTACTGAGATTTTCACTATACCTCCAAGATTCAATGGGCTCTCAGAACACCACAAAACAACAATTGTCCTTGAAAGGACTACGAGCAGAAATATTCTCTCACTAAGAAATTTCTCTCCCCCTTACGACAAGTCTTACGTGCAGAAAAATAACTTATGACCTTTCTCACTTGATTATGTATACAAGACTTATGAGCAACAACGTTCTCTCCTGCTTACACCACTGTAAGTCTTACGAGCAGCAACGTTCCCTTCTGTTTGTATCTTATAAGTCTTATGAGTGGAAGGTTCAACAAGGAATTCTCTCAACTGCTTCTCTCGTAAGGAAATCTACCCTCTCAAGGTCCCAATACCTTGAGATCAAATAAACATAGAATTTGAATTGTATGAAGACTCTCTTATAGAGTAAATAGATAAACACTGAAGAACAATGTGTATACAGAGAATAATTTATGAATAGCAGAGACTCGTGTATAAGCTTGTGAATTCTTGTGCTTTTGTTAAGCTTGACGATCTCTGAATCTCTGTATTTATAGGTGTTCAGATTTTGCCCGTTTGAGTAATCATCATTTGAGGAGCGGGGCTTTGCAACTGTAGAATGGCATGCGTACGTTTGAAACCTTTTAATGTAGTAGGTGTGTGTTTGTCATAACGTTGTCTGCCGTTGTTTGACTTTCCTTCATGTCTATTTATTTCAACGTTCATCCTCCTGTATCACACTTATAATACATTTAAAATGATGTTAGACAATGATAATAAGTAATGATGATATGCATAATTAACAACAAACCATATTCGGATTGAACGTTGTGAGACTTGGTATTTTGGTGATCTGGCAGAGCATCACTCGAGCATGAATGGCTCACTTTGAGTGATCTCCTTATTTTCCTTCATCTGCTTCAGTTATCGGGTTGTGCTTGCATAGGTTTTCAGAGAGATAAAATTTCACTCGCGAGTGATATGGAGTCTCACTCGAGCACAACTCCTTCTTCTCAAGTGATCCTGTACTTTGCACTGGGAGTTTCTCTTCTGGTTATCACTCGCACATCATTTTAACAAGAGTGAGATTTTGTACTCGCAAGTGATGTGGTCCCTCACTGGAGCACACATACCTCTGCTCAAGTGAGACACATATTCTCAAGGAATATGCTCTCAAAACCAACACTCACATCAGAATTGGAGAGGGATAAATTTATCACTCTCAGGTGATGTGGGCCCTCACTCAAGCACACAGACTCCTGCTTGAGTGAGAAGAATATTCTCAAGAAATATACCATTTATACAAGTACTCGCATCAGATTTAGAGAGGGATAGATTTTTCACTCGCAAGTGCTGATGTGTCACTCGAGCATATGAAGTTGTGCTCGAGCACACTTGCGCTTCTCTGAACTTCATGACTCTCGGCCAAACACTCGCAGTCTCTTGCTCGAGTACAGAACACTCATGCTCGAGCATTGATGTCTCTGCTCGAGTGCATCAAGGAAGAAATGAAAATACT
Organism: Inga laurina; assembly: GCA_963855925.1. NCBI lineage: Eukaryota > Viridiplantae > Streptophyta > Magnoliopsida > Fabales > Fabaceae > Inga > Inga laurina. Next base: position 21,851,163 of record OY979702.1, on the reverse strand, counting down.
TGCTCTCGGCCAAGCACTCGCGGACCTTAACTCGCATGTGCTCGAGTGAGAATGGCTTCTCTGCTCGAGTGCAAACTCCAGTGCTCGAGTGAATCAGTGAACATCACAGTGGCATGCCTCTCGGGTGAACACTTTCTGGCTTTCACTCACACCTGCTCGAGCACAGAAGGGATCTATGCTCGAGTGTAAAGCTCATGCTCGAGCACTCCAGTTCAATTTGACAGCAGATACTAGAAAACATTGCTATATGCATTTGGTAACTTTGTAAACATTTCTTAAACTTATACAACCATATTTTGTACACAATTGTCTTTTTGTTATCATCAAAACTTGGGATCTAACATTCTCCCCCTTTTTGATGATGACAAAACCTTTTGTGATGGAAGTTAAGAAAGATTGATTAAGATAGAAAATTTTTGAAATACTTCAATGTTTCCAAATGCATATCATGTTTTAATTTCAAGTTCAAGTTTTCCTGCAATACTTCCTTTGGACACTTAACAACCAAGATAAGCATAGTATGAGGCAAATAACTTAATAACTTGAAACATAAAAATAATCATTAATATTAAACTTGATTTCAAATTTTGACAAAGTCAATAACATAATAACTAATAATCTAAAATAACATCAAATCCTACCCCATACAGAAAATCTACCCAAACTCCCAATTCATCCCATAGCTCAGAAATCATCACACATCCTTCTCCCCCGTTTTGTCAGCATCAGAAGGGGGTTAAGGAAAAGTGGTACCAGAAGGTGGAACAAATGAAACCATGGCAGTGAGAGGGTCAATTGGTGGAGATGATGGCTGTGGTACAGAGGATGAGGGAGGTAGTGAAGGCGACCGATCATAAGTGATATCAACATTAGAATCTGGATCGGTGAAAAGTACATGTGTCTGTGGTACAGAGGTATGAGTAGTCTCAGGAGGCACCTCTGAGGATGAAGATGGAAAATGAGAGTGTAAGAAGGTCTCTATATTTGTTATCCTCTGTGACATCTCATCCTGAGTCTTGAACATCAGGTCAAAGTTAATATTGGCCTTGTCTACCAGCTTGATGACCTGTGCCTCCATCTTTTCCACAAGCTTCTCATACTCAGTCACTAACTCCTTCTTCAGACTTGATACAGCTTGATTGATTGCCTCAGCCACATGGTTGGAAAGAAAGGCATTATTGAAGGAAGGAGGAGGAATAGGACCTTGAGCAGATGATTGTGCCTCATCACCTCTGGATGGAGTAGTTTCCCTCTTAGATGTGGCTTTGGTTCGACTCACTGGAAGATTAATACCCATGTGAGTTAGTTGAGTCTTACCAAACCTTGAAATGAGTACCCTTTCAGTTCCTTCCAAATACCATATCTTGTTTTTCATCAGGATGAAGGATACAAGCTGAGGGTATGGTATGGTTGCGGATTTTGATGAAGAAAAACGAAATCTTCTCATCTCGTTGAAGATAATCTCCCCTACATTCCTTTGTTGCTCGGCAATTAAAGAGGCCAACATATAGTAATCCTTTTGAGCAAAATGGGTAAAATTTTTGGACTTATTAACTATGCTCCGGGAATATATATAATGAAGGACTCTATGAGAATCAGGCATATCAATGGGTTTAAAATTGAGAGGGCCTATGGGGTCTTTTGGTCTCAAAATATGGAAGACTTCATTGGCAAAAAAAGAGGGTGGTTCAGGAGGTGGTGCAACATACCCAAGCAAGTCATTTATGATCTTAGCAGATATCATAATAAACTTTCCTCTAACAGTTGTAGATACTGCTTCCTCAATCAATTCACCAGATCTAGACTTAATATTATGGGACCTCATGTTGCAATAAAATGTTTTCACAACAGTGGGAGAATATGGTATATGGATATTTAGCCAAGGAGCATAGTATTGAAGATAAGGATATAAATCCAAATGGCAATTCTTCTTCAGATAATCTAAATCCGCATACACAACTGGACAGAAGTGCCTATGAATAAACTCATCATCAAATACCTTCTGAGACAGTGCATTGAGTTCCTCAACAATAAATCCCTCAGGAGGACTGGTGATGTGATCATCCACTAGTACTTGTGAGGCAGAAGGTGCTCCTGAAGCAGAGGCACTTGATTGCCTAGCTTGGTGTGAACTTGAAACACCGGCTTGAGAAGCGATCTTTCCAACTATCTTGTCAAGTTTGGACTTCTCCAATGCTTCCCGAAGTTGTTTGTTGAATGAATCACCAGAGGAAGAAGATGATTGTTGGGGTTGCTCTGTTTCCTTTTTCTTTCCTTTTCCTTGAACCTCCTTGGATTGAGACCGGGTAACTATTAGTTCCTTGAACACCACACCCTTTGGCTTCTTTTGAGGAGGTTGATCTTTCTTTGCAATTTGAGGCTTTGGGTGAGGTTTCTTAGCCAGAGTCCTCTTTTTGGTCTTGGGTTTAGGAGGAGGTGATGGTGAGGAAGAGATTTTGGGAGAGGGAGGTGTTGGTTCTGGGGTACCAGATGTACTGGCAGCAGAATGAGTAGGAGAAGGAGAGTGAGATCTTTGAGAGAGAGAGGGCATTTTGGTTCTTACCATTGTAGAGAAAGTGAAAGAGAAGCAAGAACTCACAGATTTTTGAAAATGATGAGAGAAGCAAACTGAGATTAGGGCACGAATGAGAAATGCAGAGGGTAAGAATCACCTTTTATAGAGGATTGAAGAGTTGTAACGGTGATTTAAGGCAAATGGACGTGATTGATTGAAGAGAAACGGTTGAAAATGAAGAGTTGCGCCCTTCGAGTGATGAGACACCTCGAGTGAGAGCAGAAAGTGTGACGTTCTGAGCTTCTGTGTAACTGATATAAGTGACAGTGCTCGAGCATAAACCCTAGTGCTCGAGTGATGTTCATACTGTGCTCGAGTGTGTTCTATCTGTGCTCGAGTGATATTCTGGAAAATTTAAGAAAACATGTAAAAACGTACCTGGATTATGAATTTCTTGCTATATTTTGTATCTTTGTACTCAAATCCTCCAAGATCATTTGAGTAACCATGATTTGGATTGCTTTTGAAAAGAAATTCTTCCTCTCCACTCGAGCAGGCACTCCTCACCTCAAGCATGTTCATATCATGCTTGAGTGAGAGTTCCTCACTCGCGAGTGAGTTCATCTCTCACTGTTGCTTTTGAGATAGACTCTTGGTATTCTTGTTTCCTCTGTTAACCTCTATTTTACATATCAAGAAGCAGAGTATTTTCAACAGTGCTGTGCTCGAGCAGAGCTACTTGTGCTCGAGTGACGGACCTGCAAAATGATTTTTAACACTCCGATGCCAAAGTCAGTATGGTTATCATCAAAAGGAACATTTAATTAAAACATTTAACAAGAAAACTTACAACTCATTAGGATTAACCATTCCCAATTCTCTTCGAATATATAAGAATTGATCTTTTGCAATTGGCTTTGTGAAAATATCCACAAGTTGAAGATGAGTTGGTATGAATTCCACTTTGACATCCTTCTTTTGAACATGATCTCGAATGAAGTGATGTCGAATGTCTATGTGCTTGGTCCTTGAATGTTGTACAGGATTCTTGGCCAAGCTTATCGTGCTAGTGTTATCACAATAAATTATAATTTATTTTAAATAAATTCCCAAATCTTGAAGTTGTTGTTTCAACCATAACACTTGAGAACAACAACTTGCCACAGCTATATATTCAGCTTCAGTCGAGGATAATGAAACTGTGTTCTGCTTCTTGCTGAACCATGATACTAGAGAGCCTCCCAGAAATTGACATTGACCACTGGTACTCTTTCTATCAGTTTTATATCCTCCGTGATCTGAATCTGAATATGCCAATAAATACTCGTTCCCTCTTTTTGGATACCAAAGACCAAGCTCTGAAGTATCTCCTAGATATTTGAAGATTCTTTTTACTGTCTCTGCATGTGATACCTTGGGAGCGATTGATACCTTGCACACATTCCCACACTGAACTGAATATCTGGCCTGCTAGCTGTGAGATAGAGTAATGAGCCAATCATTCCTCTATACTTAGTGATGTTGAAGCTAGGTCCCTTTACATCAGCATCCAACAGTGTTGTAGAACTCATTGGAGTATCAGCTCCGTTAGCATTATCTAATCCATATTTCTTTAACAACTCTTTCAAATACTTTGTCTGAGATATAAATATACCATTCTTCTTTTGTTTGATTTGAAGTCCAAGAAAGAAGTTCAATTCTCCCATCATGGACATTTCAAATTCTCCCTGCATAATCTTAGAGAATTCTTGACACATAGATTCGTTAGTAGCACCAAAAATAATATCATCAACATAAATTTGAACAATTAGAATATCATTTTTGTTATGTTTGATGAATAGAGTTGTATCAACTTTACCTCTGACAAAACTTTGATCAAGAAGAAATTTGCTTAGTCTTTCATACCAAGCTCTAGGTGCTTGTTTCAAACCATATAGTGCTTTCTTAAGTTTGAAGACATGGTCAAGTTTTGTTTCATCTTCAAAACCAGGAGGTTGTTCTACATATACTTCCTCCATAATATAACCATTTAGAAAAGCACTTTTCACATCCATTTGATAAAGTTTAAAACCTTTAATGCAATCAAAGGCTAGGAGTACTCGTATGGCTTCCAATCTTGCCACTGGAGCATATGTTTCCTCATAATCAATACCTTCTTCTTGATTATAGCCTTTTGCAACCAATCTTGCTTTGTTTCTCACGATGATTACTGATTCATCAAGTTTGTTTTTGAAAACCCATTTGGTTCCTATAACCGTATGGTCTTTAGGTCGTGGAACCAAATCCCAAACTTGATTTCTTTGAAACTGATTTAGTTCTTCTTGCATAGCAATCACCCAATCATTGTCACATAAAGCTTCTTCAATATTAGAAGGTTCAATTTCAGAAATAAATGCAGAGAAGGTTACCTCATTGAGGATTCTGCTTCTGTTTTTGACACCTTCATGAATATCTCCTATACACTACTACAGAATTATGATATAACCACCCCAATAGACGTCCCAATTTTAAAATTGGGTGGTTAAAAAGGAAGGCGGTGGCATTTTCGTAATTATGTGTACATAGGAAAACTCTTAGACGTCCCAAATTTGAATTTGGGACGCCTAAAGTTGAGTTTAGACGTCCCAAATTTTATTTGGGACGCCTAAAGATTTCCATTGGCGCCAAAAAAATAAATTAAAAAAATTTAACTTACTTTAGGCGTCCCAAATGGGATTTGGGACGCCTAAAGTCAATTTGGGACGCCTAAAGTATTGACTTTAGGCGTCCCAAATCCCATTTGGGAGGCCTAAAGTCTCTACTTTAGGCCTCCCAAATGGGATTTGGGACTCCTAAAGTCATGTCAGAAATTCTGACATGCGTGAGACTTTTTTTCCCCTTTTCTTCATTCCCATGTCAGAAACCCATACTTCTTTTTCCATCTTTCCCATCCCCATGACTTCTCTTCCCTTTTTTCTGCATTTCCTTTTTTCTTTCATTCCCGTGACTTCGTCTTCCTCAATCTTCTTCCCCTCTTTCTTTTCTTCATTCCCTTTTCCTTCACCTCCTTCCATTCTCATAACACCTTCTTTGCTCTTACCCTCCGGCGTACACCTCCTCCACCTTTTTTGCTCGCTCCACCCTCTGGCGTACACCTCCCACTCTCTTTGTTGCTTTCAGCCTCCGGCGTACATCTCCTCTCCACTGTGTATACACAACTCCTCCAACGTCTTCTCTCCACCTTGGAAGCACACAGACATTGTTGGCTGCCCTGTCCCCTGGTTTTATCAGGTTTTTTTTATTTAAATATAAATTTACATGAAGAATTAAGTTAAACTTGCAATATGAAATTATTATAATGCTTTCAATTTATTTACATGATTCTAGTTATTGGAGTGTTTTTCCCTTGATTGTTTTTTTTTTGCCAGAATCATAAACTAGTTGTTAGTAGTTATGCAATACTAATAATGTTTTTGTTTTATACGTTTGGAGCTTGGAAATTGAGGAAAATACATATGTATATTTATTTTGATGAAATGAACAACAATTAGTTTGTAGTTGTGTGGTGACAAATATTTTGACACTTTCTAATTGTTGTTATACATATATGATATTAGGTTGTATGAGTTGTTGTTATTATACATATATATATATATAATAAAAAGATTGCAGTGCTAGAAATTCTTACCATTTCGTAAGGGACATTTTTTGGTTTATGAATCCATCTTCAATTCTGTTTCTGCAATTTTAATTTGCTGGGTAATGAAGAATATAAATAATTATTTTAAAAAAAATAAAACTTTTTAATGTCCCAAATTAAGAATTTGGGAGGTCTAAAGTCCCCCAGTGGAGGACTTTAGGCGTCCCAAATCTCAATTTGGGACGTCTAAAGTCCTGACTTTAGACATCCCAACTTTTTTGGGACGTCTTTTCTTAAAATATACTACGCCCCCTACATAGACGTCCCTTAGTTTTTGGACGTTAAAAGTGCCAAAATAGGGACGTTAAAACCCCTTTTTGTAGTAGTGATAACTTGATCAATTGGATGATCCTTCATATGCCTCCATGCTTTTGGTTGAGCATGATCATCGACATCTTCTAAATTTTGAAATCATTTGTTTCAAAATCATCTTGTTTTGAAATAGATTTGTTTTTCTTGATTGAATCCATTTCTTCTTCATCAATAAGTTTTGTCTGAGATTCAATTTCATCAAACACAGCATGAATAGATTCTTCAACAGTACATGTTCTTTTATTGAAAACTCTATAAGCCTTACTTCTATTAGAATATCCTAGAAATATACCTTCATCAGACTTTGAATCAAATTTACCTAAGTTTTCTTTACCATTGTTGTGAATGAAACACTTACACCCGAAGATATGTAGATGAGCAAGATTTGGCTTTCTTCCTTTGTAAAGTTCATATGGCGTCTTTCCAAGTGATTTGCGAATATATGATCGGTTTGAGATGTAGCAAGCAGTACTCATTGCATCTGCCCAGAACACTTGTGACATTTCTTTTTCATTAAGTAATGCTCTTGCCAGTTCTGTAAGAACTCTGTTTTTTCTTTCCACTACTCCATTTTGTTGAGGTGTTCTAGGAGCAGAGAAGTTATGATATATTCCTTCGTTGTTGCAGTAGTTTTCAAATAGTTGATTATCAAATTCTCCTCCATGGTCCGTCCTAATAGAAATAATAGAAATACCTTTCTCATTTTGAACCTTTTTGGCAAACATAATAAATTCAGTAAAAGTTTAATCTTTTGAAGCAATAAATATAGTCCATGCCAATCTTGTAAAATCATCAACAATTACTAACGTATATAAATTTCCTCTAAAACTTTTTACTCTTACAGGTCCTACCAAATCCATATGAAATAATTGTAAAGGTTTTGAAGTAGAAATCTCATACTTTGTTTTAAAAGAGGATTTAGTTTGTTTTCCTTTTTGACATGCGTCACAAACCATATTATCTTTGAATTTGAGTTTGGGAAGACCAACAACTAAATCTTTTCTAATCAATTTATCAAGTTGATTCATATTGACATGAGCCAGACGCTTATGCCATAACCAACTTTCCTCTGATCGACTAAGAAAACAATTTTCAAGAGAATTTGAATTTAAATCAATAGTATAACAATTACCGTCCCTTTGAGCTCGGATCTTTGCTTTGATTGATTCTTTGTTTAGTGGCAGATCTTTCTTGTTCACTATCAAGCATTCTTTTGAGTCAAAAATCACCCAGTTATCTTTGTCAGTGCTTTGACTTACACTCAGGAGATTGTGGCATAATCCCTCAACATAATACACTCCGCTGATTTGAACACCATCGGATTTTCCCACTTCACCAATTCCAGCAATACGTCCAGATTGATTACCTCCAAATGTTACCTTTCCTTCTTCTCTAGTTTCTAGCATGGTGAACTTATTTTTGTCACCAGTCATGTGTCTCGAACATCCACTATCAATATACCATTTGTTCGCTCGAGATGCTTTGAGACAAACCTAGAATAAAATGATGAAGTTTTAGGTACCCACACTTTCTTGGGTCCTTTGTGGTTAGTATGTGATGTATGTGTCCCTTTCGGAACCCATTTATATGTTCCAACAACTTGTCCCTTTTTGAAATAACATGATGAAGTATAATGTCCTTTCCTGTTACAATAATTGCATGATGTGAATGGATTTGATGTATGCACAGAATTCCTGAAATATTTAAGATATGCTTTACTATTCCTCTTATATCCTTTATTCTTATCATGAACAGAATTATATCCAATTCCAGATTTATCAAATGAAACTTTCTGAGAATTTAAAATAACTTTAAGAGTTTCACTTCCTTTAGTAAACTTTTCAAAAAATTTTGTTAAATCATCTATTTTCTTATCTTTCTCTTTACACATTTCATATAATGATATGACTGTACTTTCTAATTCTTTTACTTTCTTCTTATAGTTAACCAGTCCTTTAGCTACTTTGATGTACTCTGTATGCAATGCATTATATTCAGATAACAATTCATCATAGGAAGGTTCAGAATCACTTACCTCAGAGTCTGATTCTTCTTCCTTGGCTACCAAGCATAGATTTGCTACTTCGTCATTGTCACTTTCTTCGTCTGACGAACTATCACCCCATATAGATGATATATATGCTTTCTTTTTCAACTCTTTTTTGTCTTTGTTTCTGAAACATTTAGATTTGATGTGTCCAGGTTTCCCACATTCATAGCATACTATCTGTTGTTCTTTGTTTTCTTTCTTGCTTGGTCCACCTTAATAGTTTTTGAAATTCTTTAGACCTCTTCTGTAGAACCTCTTGAATTTTCTCACGATCATTCCCATCTCATCATCATTAGGGACATCTTCATTTTCAGAAGATTCTTCTTCTTCTTTGATAGCTTTAAGTGCAACTCCCTTTTTCTTTTTATCATCGAATTCTTCTAGTTCCTTTTTGAATCTCAACTTACCTTCATACTCGGAAAGACTTCCAAAGAGAGCAGCTACGGATCTCATAGATTCTCCTTTAGCTTCTTCGATAGCTGTCACCTTCGCTTCCCATTCTTTCGTAAGAATATTAAGAATCTTTCTTACCTGGGAATTTTGATCAAACGTGTAACATCCTGGATTTTAATCAAGGAATTATGACTTCAAATGATGTAATTAACGTTAATTAATCATATTTGAAGTATATGTTGTGTAATGTGATAATAAGATCATTATTCATGATTTAATAAGTATTGTGCTAAACAGGGGTAAAACGGTAAATTTACCAACTGTCTGGTTAGTTATTGATGAGAAAACCCTTTGGTAATCAAGATCAAGGGTTGAGATTGGAAGATCAAGGGGTGGAATCTAGTGTGAATGAGTTTACATGCACTCATAAGTGGGAAGGATGAGATGGTGACAAGTGTCCAAATGAGAGCCATTGGATGAGTCAAAAATTTCAAACTCTTTCTCTCTCCCTCTTAGTCGGCCAAGTGCATGGGAGGAAGGGAAGGAAATGATCATCTTCATTCTCTCTCCATTTTCTTCCATTTCCGGCGGTGTAAGCGAGAAAGAGAAACTAAGGGCTTGAAATTGGTCAAGGTAAATGATCTTATATGCTTAGCTACCCTTCATTAATGTTGACCAAGAGGTTGAGAGCTTGGTTTCTATGATTTCAGAATTTCCATTGGTGGTGCTTGATTGTGGGCTAAATCTGAAAGTTGGTGGAATCAAGGTGTTGATTTCAGCAAGTTAAAGAGGTAGGTTTGTGATGCATTTTGATATATATGTCAAGATGTTTGCCTAATCAATGAAAATTCTGGAAATTTGACCTAATTATGATGTTAATTAAAGGGTGGGCTTGGAGTAGTGGGTCACTGTTCATTTGGTCAGTTTTGACATTTGGGAGTGATTAGAATTTGATTTGAAGTTGAATAAGGGAATTTGTTAGAAGGAGGTTTTGAGTGGTTTGATGATTTAGAGAGAGAATGTGTTGAATGAGTTGAATTTGGGTTGTTTTTGGTTGCCAATGGGTTTATGGTGAAGTTTTGGATGAGAATGAGTAATGGTATGAGTTATAGGACCATTGGAATTCATTTGGTGAATTCTGGTAAATCAACTCAGTTGCTGCGTTTTGGGTATCTGATGTGATTTCTCGAGTGAGGGAAGAACTCACTCGAGCACAGGATGAATGTGCTCGCGAGTGAGCATGTTGTGCTCGAGTGAGGGTGCCTGAAATCACTGGGGGTGAGCGTCTCGGGTGATCACTCGTGGGTGGTTGCCAAGAGTGCGCTGGCACTCGCGAGTATTGGGAGCAAGTATGGGGAGATCACTCGAGCACTGGAGTTGTGCTCGAGTGAATCTGTTGCCTGGGAGTGGAGTTGCTCTCGGGTGGACACTCGCGGGACCGCACTTCCTTGTGCTCGCGAGCGTTGAGGATCTGTGCTCGAGCACAGGTGTTTGTGCTCGAGTAAATGTGGAGGAAGATGTTGAGAGATGCTCTCGGGTCGTCACTCGCAAGCCTCACTTCCGTGGTGCTCGGGTACTGGCGAGGTCTCTGCTCGAGCACAGCCTCTTGTGCTCGAGTGAGAGTGTGGAATTGTAGTGAAGTTTGCTCTCGGGCAAGCACTCGCTGGAGGTCACTCGCATGTGTGCTCGAGTGAGAGCGGGAGTCATGCTCGAGCACGGCCTTCTGTGCTCGAGTGAAGAGACCAAAAAGCAGAAGTTAGCCTTCTAAAGGGGGATCTTTGGGGATAGTTAACCCAACCCTTTAGGCATATGTTTAGGCATTTAAGGGCCATCTAAAGAGTCCAAATGAATACCAACTTAGAGTGTTATTGAATTAAGAACTTGGAAAAGGAAATTAACCAAATGTCCCTATTTGATTATAGGATTTGACATCTGCTATCCTCGTGAGCCTGCTGTGCCCAGAGACATCAGGAAGGGATCAGGTAGTGACTTTTCTTTTGTACCAAATATGATGCATTGCATGTGTGTTTTATCGTCGATTGGAAATGGATTTATATGCTACGACCTTCGTGGATTTGTGTTAGCACTGTCATTCCAATCGTCCCTGAGTAGCTAACAACGGTTCGGGTTTAGGCAGTGTGCCTTCCCGGCGGAGAAAGGGGATGAGGATGAAGTGTGATATATGTGATATGTGAGCCGAAAGGCTATATGTGAGGCCGACGGGCCATTTGTGAGAGCCGGATAGCTGTATGAGCTATAAGGCTATGTTTATGCGCTGCCACGCCAATAGTCCCTGAGTAGCTAACAACGGTTCGGGTTAGGGCTGTGTGCCTTCCCGGCGGAGAAAGGGGATGAGGGTGGAGTGTGATATGTGCTGCTGCTGCATGATGATTTGCTTACATGTTATGTGCTTATGTGTGGTATAAATGTTTAGTTACTACTGGGATTCTTTTGAATCTCATTCTTTCCTTTGAACTAACCTTTCAGACAGGGCGACTGGCTCTAAGGAGAAGCGTGTGACCCGGAGCGGTTAGAGCTTCCTAGGGACATTAGGATGGCTTTTGTTGGTTAATCATTTTGGATAGGGATTATTGTATTACATTTTGAGATGTAAATAGTGTGGATATTTTGGTTTGTAATCCCCTACGTGGAATTGAAACTCTATATATATGTATAGATGAACCCGGGGGTTGCCGGGGTTTAAATTACGAACTCTGATATAGGTGAATGTAAATTAACTGCACAGGTGATTATATTCGGTAATTGAAAATGAGACCCGGGTAGGAAAGAAGTTTTAAAAAATTTTGTAAGGTCCTACTTCTTGGTAGGTAATTTAATACATTTTGAACTATCCGACGGTCTCAAACCCCTTTTTATTATGCATTATCGAATATTAATTACAGTAATTAAGGCAGGGGGTTACATTTTTGGTATCAGAGCTGTAGTTCCTGGTAAGGGTCGAGGTTGCTAGGATAGATCCCTTAGTTGGTTTAGGGATATAAGAGTATCTGTGAATGATTGTGGTGTATGCACACATATGTTTTATTGATGTGGATATCTATAAGTTTGTGACTATATGTGCATACTATTGCTATTGAATTAATGGGGTAAGCTATTTGTAGAATGAAGAAGACTAGAGGACGCCCCAAAATTCCGCGTGTGGACCCTGTGGTGGAGGTTGATAATGAAAATCCACCAGATCCAATGCATGAGCTAATGGGTCTAATCAAGGATCAGCGGGATATGATAACTGAGCTAAGAGAAGAGCTCAGAGCTGAGAAGGCAAAGAATAGGGAAGTTCCGGCTCAGTCTACTGCGGAAGAAACTCAAGAGGAGACCCGACCTGAAGATACTGCTGAGGGGTCAACACGACCTCAGGAGTCCCCATCCCATGTTGCTCTGAATCGGGAGTCACATGGAATGCCACTCAGAGAGGAAAGAGATTTGCAGTATTGGGTCACCAGATTCTGTAAGCATCTGCCTCCGGCATTCAGAGGAAGGTTTGACCCACAAGCGGCTGAAGACTGGTTGTACCGGCTGGTGAAAATATTTGAAGTACTTTGTTGTCCAGACGATGTAAAGCCACGGTTGGCAGTCTACAAACTAGAGGGTGATGCGGATCGTTGGTGGCGGAATATCGCCTCAACATTGAAGAGTAATAAGACGCCATTGACTTGGGAGCTGTTCCAACAAGAGTTCAACGAGAAGTACTTTCCCAAATCAGTGCGGCTGGAGAAGGAAACAGAATTCCTTAATATCAGGCAAGGGGACACAGAGAGCTTTGACGATTATTTGTCCCGTTTTGTTCGGTTGGCTCGATACTCCTCCTATCTCCGGTTTAAGGATGATGAAGAATGGAGTTCTGATATGCTTATTCGCGGTCTGAGGCGGAAGTTGAGGAAGCGCCTGGCTACGCATCAATTCACTAAGTTCAACAAGGCGGTTGAACAGTGCAGGATCACGGAGAATAACTTGAGAGAGTTGTATCCTGCCGGAGTTACTAGCCACCGCAGTGAACCCAGTAAGGGTAACGCCGCCCCAAAGTGGAAAGGGCAAGGATTCTCGACATTCAAGGGCAGTGATAAGAAGCCCTATCAGCCCAGAGACCGTGAACCTCAGAGATTTGTAACTGAGGAGAAATGTCGCCGTTGCAACAAATCGCATTATGGGAAGAACTGTCAGGGAGAGATGGTTTGTTTCAACTGCAAGCGGTCAGGACATCTTGCCAAGGATTGTCAGCAACCAAGAGCCGAACAGAGGCTGAAGACACAGGGTCGAGTGTTTGCAATGACCCACAAGGAGGCCCGTAGATCTCCTGAGTTGATACAAGGTAAAATCTCTGTAAATGGCTATCTATTACAAGCATTGTTCGACTCGGGTGCCAGTCATTCCTTCATTGCGTATGATTGTGTGAAACGCCTGGGTATGCATGTGCATAAGTTACCATTCGATTTGGTAGTGTCAACTCCGATGGGTGTTAAGGCCTTGACCACAGAAGTTTGTCTGAATTGTGTTATATCTGTGGAAGGGCACCAGTCTGTTATAGACCTGATTTGTCTACCGCTTTACCAATTGGAAATCATTTTGGGTTTTGATTGGTTAACGGCAAACAACGTGTTACTTGATTGTGGGAACAAGAGGATAGTATATCCTGTTTCTCAGAGGGCTGAGGTTGTGAATGCGAGTATGAATTTCCTTTCTACAGCTAAAGCTGAGAAGTATATTGAGAAGGGTTGCCAGGGGTATATGGTATTCTTCTCCGTTCAGGGGGAAACTGGTGAAACCTTGAGTAATATACCCGTGGTAAATGAATTCCCTGAGGTGTTTCCGGATGACCTTAGCGGATTGCCTCCTGAGAGGGAAGTTCAATTCCCAATTGATATTACGCCTGGAGCTGGTTCTATTTCAAAGGCCCCATATCGTATGGCCCCAAATGAGATGGCGGAGTTAAAGAAACAAATAGAAGATTTGCTTGAGAAAGGGTTCATCAGACCCAGTGTGTCGCCTTGGGGAGCTCCAGTGTTGTTTGTAAAGAAGAAAGATGGGAGTCTTCGTTTATGTATCGACTACAGAGAGCTGAACAAAGTTACTATTAAGAACAAGTACCCACTTCCTCGAATTGATGACCTTTTAGATCAGTTATCTGGATCGTGCGTATTCTCAAAGATTGATCTAAGGTCAGGGTATCATCAGCTGCGAGTGAAAGCAGAAGATGTTCCAAAAACTGCTTTCAGGACCCGGTATGGTCATTATGAGTTTCTGGTGATGCCATTTGGGCTAACCAATGCGCCTGCGGTTTTCATGGACTACATGAACCGTATCTTTTGACAGTATCTGGATCAGTTTGTTGTTGTGTTTATCGATGACATTCTGATATATTCCAAGAGTATGGAGGAGCATGAGCATCATTTGAGAGTTGTGTTGAATATTTTGCGTGAGAAGCAATTATACGCCAAATTGAGTAAGTGCGAGTTTTGGCTATCGGAGGTGAGATTCCTCGGCCATGTTATCTCGCAAGAAGGGGTCTCTGTGGATCCCAGTAAAGTGGAAGCAGTACTGGACTGGAAGAGGCCAGAATCTGTGGCAGAGGTACGTAGTTTTCTGGGTCTTGCTGGGTATTATAGGAGATTCATTCAGAATTTCTCCCGTATTGCGTTACCAATGACCAGGCTCACGAGAAAGGATCAGCCGTTTGTGTGGGATGAGAAATGTGAAAACTGTTTTGTGGAGCTGAAGGAGAGGTTGACTACGGCACCAGTGTTGATTTTGCCCGATCCCAGTACGACATATGTTGTGTCTCTGATGCCAGTGGGCAGGGATTAGGGTGTGTCCTTATGCAGCAGGGACGTGTGGTGGCCTACGCCTCTCGACAGCTCAGGCCTCATGAATTGAACTATCCCACTCATGATCTGGAGCTTGCGGCCATTGTGTTTGCTTTGAAGATTTGGCGTCATTACCTGTATGGTGTGACTGTGGAACTGTACTGCGACCACAAGAGCCTTAAATACTTGTATGATCAGAAAGAACTGAACATGAGACAGCGTCGCTGGATGGAATTGCTTAAGGACTACAACCTGGAAATCAAATATCATCTAGGTAAAGCCAATGTAGTCGCTGATGCTCTTAGTCGAAAGACCGTGCTCATTGCAGCTATGATGATACGAGAGAAGAAATTAATTGAAGATTTTCGTGATTTGAATTTGACAAACCAGTTCATCTGTGCCAACTACACTGTTTCTCAAGAGGAAAATGATCTAAGAACTGAGATTGAAGAAGCTCAGGGGCAAGATGACTGGATACAGCGCAATCTGACTCGAATTGAACGGGGAGAAGTCCCAGGTTATGACCTATCGCCTCGTGGATTAGTACGCTATCAGAAAAGAGTCTGTGTTCCACTTAAGGCGGAGTTGAGGCAGAAGATTCTGGATGAGGCGCATAAGAGCCGATACACCCTTCATCCTGGTATGACCAAGATGTACCATAACCTGAAATCGGTATATTGGTGGCCGGGTTTGAAGAGTGATGTGACAAAGTATGTGGCGAGATGCCTCACTTGTCAGAAAGTGAAGATTGAGCACCAGAGACCACCTGGATTACTTCAGAGCCCAGAGATTCCGGAATGGAAATGGGAAAGTGTGACCATGGATTTGGTTGTGGGTTTGCCCAAGATCAGAAACTATGATGCGATCTGGGTTATTGTGGATCGACTAACGAAGTCAGCCCACTTCATACCGATCAATGCTGGTTATTCTCCTGATAAACTAGCAAAGATTTACATTCGTGAGATTGTGAAGCTCCATGGTACACCGAAGAATATCATTTCTGATCGAGATCCTCGATTTACTTCAAGATTCTGGAAAGCGTTGCATGAAGCCTTGGGAACTCAATTAAGGTTCAGTATGGCTTATCATCCACAGACGGATGGACAGTCAGAGAGAACAATCCAGACACTGGAAGACATGTTGCGAGCCTGTGTTCTCGACTTTAAAGGAAGTTGGGATCGCTTTCTTCCACTTGCGGAATTCGCCTACAACAATAGCTATCATGCGAGCATTCAGATGGCTCCATATGAAGCGTTGTATGGAAGACAGTGTCAATCACCATTGTGTTGGAACGAGCTATCCGAGAGGAAGCTTTACGGACCGGATCTTGTTGATCAGACCTCAGCACAGATTCAGATTATTCGAAAGAGGTTACTTGCAGCGCAGAGCCGACAGAAAAGCTACGCTGACAAGAGAAGACGACCTCTAGAATTTGAGGTTGGAGATCACATTTTTCTGAGAGTATCTCTTGTCACAGGCGTTGGGCGATCGATCAAGAGAAAGAAGTTAAGCCCAAGATACATAGGTCCTTTTGAAATCCTTGAGAGGATTGGGCCTGTTGCTTACCGAGTAGCTCTACCTCCGAGCTTGAGCAGACTTCATGATGTATTCCACGTTTCTCAATTGAAAAAGTACCAACCAGATCCATCTCATATCATTGAGTATGAAGATGTCGAGATTCAAGACAATTTCACATATGCAGTGGAACCAGAGCAGGTTATTGATCGAGAGGAGCGACGGCTCAGACACAGGAGCATTCCATATGTGAAAGTGATCTGGAAGGGAATGACTTCGAGGGAAGCAACTTGGGAAGCGGAGGAAGATATGCGAAGAAGATATCCGGCGTTTATGGCTCAAGTAGTGTAACAATTTCGAGGACAAAATTAAATTGTCGGGGGGAGAATTGTAACATCCTGGATTTTAATCAAGGAATTATGACTTCAAATGATGTAATTAACGTTAATTAATCATATTTGAAGTATATGTTGTGTAATGTGATAATAAGATCATTATTCATGATTTAATAAGTATTGTGCTAAACAGGGGTAAAACGGTAAATTTACCAACTGTCTGGTTAGTTATTGATGAGAAAACCCTTTGGTAATCAAGATCAAGGGTTGAGATTGGAAGATCAAGGGGTGGAATCTAGTGTGAATGAGTTTACATGCACTCATAAGTGGGAAGGATGAGATGGTGACAAGTGTCCAAATGAGAGCCATTGGATGAGTCAACAATTTCAAACTCTTTCTCTCTCCCTCTTAGTCGGCCAAGTGCATGGGAGGAAGGGAAGGAAATGATCATCTTCATTCTCTCTCCATTTTCTTCCATTTCCGGCGGTGTAAGCGAGAAAGAGAAACTAAGGGCTTGAAATTGGTCAAGGTAAATGATCTTATATGCTTAGCTACCCTTCATTAATGTTGACCAAGAGGTTGAGAGCTTGGTTTCTATGATTTCAGAATTTCCATTGGTGGTGCTTGATTGTGGGCTAAATCTGAAAGTTGGTGGAATCAAGGTGTTGATTTCAGCAAGTTAAAGAGGTAGGTTTGTGATGCATTTTGATATATATGTCAAGATGTTTGCCTAATCAATGAAAATTCTGGAAATTTGACCTAATTATGATGTTAATTAAAGGGTGGGCTTGGAGTAGTGGGTCACTGTTCATTTGGTCAGTTTTGACATTTGGGAGTGATTAGAATTTGATTTGAAGTTGAATAAGGGAATTTGTTAGAAGGAGGTTTTGAGTGGTTTGATGATTTAGAGAGAGAATGTGTTGAATGAGTTGAATTTGGGTTGTTTTTGGTTGCCAATGGGTTTATGGTGAAGTTTTGGATGAGAATGAGTAATGGTATGAGTTATAGGACCATTGGAATTCATTTGGTGAATTCTGGTAAATCAACTCAGTTGCTGCGTTTTGGGTATCTGATGTGATTTCTCGAGTGAGGGAAGAACTCACTCGAGCACAGGATGAATGTGCTCGCGAGTGAGCATGTTGTGCTCGAGTGAGGGTGCCTGAAATCACTGGGGGTGAGCGTCTCGGGTGATCACTCGTGGGTGGTTGCCAAGAGTGCGCTGGCACTCGCGAGTATTGGGAGCAAGTATGGGGAGATCACTCGAGCACTGGAGTTGTGCTCGAGTGAATCTGTTGCCTGGGAGTGGAGTTGCTCTCGGGTGGACACTCGCGGGACCGCACTTCCTTGTGCTCGCGAGCGTTGAGGATCTGTGCTCGAGCACAGGTGTTTGTGCTCGAGTAAATGTGGAGGAAGATGTTGAGAGATGCTCTCGGGTCGTCACTCGCAAGCCTCACTTCCGTGGTGCTCGGGTACTGGCGAGGTCTCTGCTCGAGCACAGCCTCTTGTGCTCGAGTGAGAGTGTGGAATTGTAGTGAAGTTTGCTCTCGGGCAAGCACTCGCTGGAGGTCACTCGCATGTGTGCTCGAGTGAGAGCGGGAGTCATGCTCGAGCACGGCCTTCTGTGCTCGAGTGAAGAGACCAAAAAGCAGAAGTTAGCCTTCTAAAGGGGGATCTTTGGGGATAGTTAACCCAACCCTTTAGGCATATGTTTAGGCATTTAAGGGCCATCTAAAGAGTCCAAATGAATACCAACTTAGAGTGTTATTGAATTAAGAACTTGGAAAAGGAAATTAACCAAATGTCCCTATTTGATTATAGGATTTGACATCTGCTATCCTCGTGAGCCTGCTGTGCCCAGAGACATCAGGAAGGGATCAGGTAGTGACTTTTCTTTTGTACCAAATATGATGCATTGCATGTGTGTTTTATCGTCGATTGGAAATGGATTTATATGCTACGACCTTCGTGGATTTGTGTTAGCACTGTCATTCCAATCGTCCCTGAGTAGCTAACAACGGTTCGGGTTTAGGCAGTGTGCCTTCCCGGCGGAGAAAGGGGATGAGGATGAAGTGTGATATATGTGATATGTGAGCCGAAAGGCTATATGTGAGGCCGACGGGCCATTTGTGAGAGCCGGATAGCTGTATGAGCTATAAGGCTATGTTTATGCGCTGCCACGCCAATAGTCCCTGAGTAGCTAACAACGGTTCGGGTTAGGGCTGTGTGCCTTCCCGGCGGAGAAAGGGGATGAGGGTGGAGTGTGATATGTGCTGCTGCTGCATGATGATTTGCTTACATGTTATGTGCTTATGTGTGGTATAAATGTTTAGTTACTACTGGGATTCTTTTGAATCTCATTCTTTCCTTTGAACTAACCTTTCAGACAGGGCGACTGGCTCTAAGGAGAAGCGTGTGACCCGGAGCGGTTAGAGCTTCCTAGGGACATTAGGATGGCTTTTGTTGGTTAATCATTTTGGATAGGGATTATTGTATTACATTTTGAGATGTAAATAGTGTGGATATTTTGGTTTGTAATCCCCTACGTGGAATTGAAACTCTATATATATGTATAGATGAACCCGGGGGTTGCCGGGGTTTAAATTACGAACTCTGATATAGGTGAATGTAAATTAACTGCACAGGTGATTATATTCGGTAATTGAAAATGAGACCCGGGTAGGAAAGAAGTTTTAAAAAATTTTGTAAGGTCCTACTTCTTGGTAGGTAATTTAATACATTTTGAACTATCCGACGGTCTCAAACCCCTTTTTATTATGCATTATCGAATATTAATTACAGTAATTAAGGCAGGGGGTTACAAAACGACTTTCCAAGAGCAGATAATTAATTAACAAGATGAGTATACCTGAGTTCGAATTCTGATATACCTTCTCCAGGTTTCATACGAAATAAATCATATTCTGTAATTAGAGTATTGATTATATTTTCTTTGATCCTCGATGTACCTTCGTGAGCAATTTCAAGAGCATCCCACATATCTTTGGCAGTTGGTAGAGTACATATACGAAAGTATTCTTTTTGACTAAGAGCACTCTGTATCATTAAAATAGCTTTACTATTTAATGTTACTAACCTTTTATCATTCTCGTCAAACTCCTCTGGACTCTTCTTAACAGCTCTATCTTCGATTTTCTTCATTGAAACATAGTCACCATCTTGTATTACATTCCACAAGCCGTACTCATTAGCCATCACGAACACTCTGAATTTAGCTTTCCAAAACAAAAAATGTTTTCCAGCAAAACCAGGAGGTCTAGTGATTGAAGCTCCATCGGGAAGGATATTTTCACCCATTGTTGCCACTTATCGGATCCTTCTCAAGCTGCTAGGCTCTTCGGAGAAGACCTCACTCTGATACCAAATGAAAGAGGCAAGCTTCACCCAAGAGGGGGGTGAATTGGGTGATGTTATAAATTTTTCGCTTGATGTGGAGATATGAAAAATATAGTAGATAGAGTAGAGTTGAGAAGATTTGAACACAAAGAGTTATACTGGTTCGGCCTAACAACCAGGCCTACGTCCAGTCCTGAGAGATCAAGACCTACTGAGATTTTCACAATACCTCCGAGATTCAATGGGCTTTCAGAACACCACAAAACAACAATTGCCCTTGAAAGGACTACGAGTAGAAATATTCTCTCACTAAGAAATTTCTCTCCCCCTTACGACAAGTCTTACGTCCAGAAAAATAACTTATGACCTTTCTCACTTGCTTATGTATACAAGACTTATGAGCAGCAACGTTCTCTCCTGCTTACACCACTGTAAGTCTTACGAGCAGCAACGTTCCCTTCTGTTTGTATCTTATAAGTCTTATGAGTGGAAGGTTCAACAAGGAATTCTCTCAACTGCTTCTCTCGTAAGGAAATCTACCCTCTCAAGGTCCCAATACCTTGAGATCAAATAAACATAGAATTTGAATTGTATGAAGACTCTCTTATAGAGTAAATAGATAAACACTGAAGAACAATGTGTATACAGAGAATAATTTGTGAATAGCAGAGACTCGTGTATAAGCTTGTGAATTCTTGTGCTTTTGTTAAGCTTGACGATCTCTGAATCTCTGTATTTATAGGTGTTCTGATTTTGCCCGTTTGAGTAATCATCATTTGAGGAGCGGGGCTTTGCAACTGTAGAATGGCATGCGTACGTTTGAAAACTTTTAATGTAGTAGGTGTGTGTTTGTCGTAACATTGTCTGCCGTTGTTTGACTTTCCTTCATGTCTATTTATTTCAACATGCATCCTCCTATATCACACTTATAATACATTTAAAATGATGTTAGACAATGATAATAAGTAATGATGATATGCATAATTAACAATAAACCATATTCGGATTGAACGTTGTGAGACTTGGTATTTTGGTGATCTGGCAGAGCATCACTCGAGCATGAATGGCTCACTTTGAGTGATCTCCTTATTTTCCTTCATCTACTTCAGTTATCGGGTTGTGCTTGCATAGGTTTTCAGAGAGATAAAATTTCACTCGCGAGTGATATGGAGTCTCACTCGAGCACAACTCCTTCTGCTCGAGTGATCCTGTACTTTGCACTGGGAGTTTCTCTTCTGGTTATCACTCACACATCATTTTAACAAGAGTGAGATTTTGTACTCGCAAGTGATGTGGTCCCTCACTCGAGCACACATACCTCTACTCGAGTGAGACACATATTCTCAAGGAATATGCTCTCAAAACCAACACTCGCATCAGAATTGGAGAGGTATAAATTTATCACTCGTAGGTGATGTAGGCCCTCACTCGAGCACACAGACTCCTGCTCGAGTGAGAAGAATATTCTCAAGAAATATACCATTTATACAAGTACTCGCATCAGATTTGGAGAGGGATAGATTTTTCACTCGTAAGTGCTGATGTGTCACTCGAGCATATGAAGTTGTGCTCGAGCACACTTGCGCTTCTCTGAACTTCATGACTCTCGGCCAAACACTCACAGTCTCTTGCTCGAGTACAGAACACTCATGCTCGAGCATTGATGTCTCTGCTCGAGTGTATCAAGGAAGAAATGATAATACTTGCTCTTGGCCAAGCACTCGCGGACCTTCACTCACATGTGCTCGAGTGAGAATGGCTTCTCTGCTCGAGTGCAAACTCCAGTGCTCGAGTGAATCAGTGAACATCACAGTGGCATGCCTCTCGAGTGAACACTTTCTGGCTTTCACTCGCACCTGCTCGAGCACAGAAGGGATCTATGCTTGAGTGCAAAGCTCATGCTCGAGCACTCCAGTTCAATTTGACAGCAGATACCAGAAAACATTGCTATATGCATTTGGTAACTTTGTAAACATTTCTTAAACTTATACAACCATGTTTTGTACACAATTGTCTTTTTGTTATCATCAAAACTTGGGATCTAACACATCGCACTACACTGTACTGTAAGATGTAACGGGATGAATCAAACGGGCCCTTAGTGTCTGTTTGTTTTAGCTTTTTAGAAGAGATTTTACAATTTACAAGATAAGTACTTGGGGGCCTTTTTTATTATATTTATGACAAAATTGCAAATTAAATATTTTAGATTACTGGTTGTAACTTTAAAAAAAATCAGAATATTGGGTACACTTTTATCCACATTTCAATTGTTTTATTCGACTTAACCCCGGCTTCATTTAAAAGATATGAAAAGAAATAAAATATTTTGCCAAACGTTTCACCAAAGATTAAAAAGAACAAATATTCCCGTTAATTCTAAATATAATTAATTTATATGTACCTACTATAATTAATAATACTAAATTTTTCATCAAATTTAATTGATTTGTAATATTGTCCTTATATTTTTATTCAACAGTATTATCTATATTAAGTATGATAAACTCTGACATCATATTTATCTATACATCCTTGTTAATTATGGGTGTTTATAAAAAAAAATATTTAATAAATTCTTACATCTCAAAACTATTAAATTTCTAAGGAAAAAATTAAAAACACAAAGATATCCAATATATGAGACAAGAACAAGAGTGCAACAAAAACACATCGAAGACAACTTTTTAAATCTGCATTTCTTGTTTCAGCCACTTGCCTCTCTAATGCTAAGGTCTGTATCACTAAAAATGAAGGCTTATATTAAAAAGGAGAGACTTAGAGTCTCATTTTGTTTCTCCGTGTCACTTCATTTGTTTACCTTACCCTTTCATATATGTATGTTTTTCATTATTAAAAATTATATCAAATATAATTGTTTAGAATATTTCAGGTTACTTAATTCATTTCTATTGCTTTTTTCATGTTTTTATTAACAAAAATTTATTTCAAGGTAGTATGCATACGCCCTCACCCCTCCCGCTACACCAAGATTTCTCAAGCTAGAGTTGCCGATAAGATCTCTCTACTGCTATTGACTATGAAGAAGAGAACCCTGCTGCTAACGAAGAAGAAGAAGAGGACCCTGATACCAAGCTCTAATATCATGTTATGATACCAACGTCTTATATTTAATCTCGCATGACAGGCTAGAAGACCACACCGATGAAGGGTAAAAGTGGGTGAGGATAGACGTTATTAGTTCTAATTTCCTCATAATGCTGGCAGTTGGGTCTCAATGCTGAATAAAGATGATTATGAAAGCTGCTGTCAAAGGCAAAAACATACCTCTTTAATGAGCAATCTATCAGACACTTCAAAATAGTGTCTATACACCCTCAGTCCTCTCGCGACACCAAGATTCTTAAGCCTGAAGTTGCCGGCAAAGATTGCCCTACCATTACCGACTATGAAGAAGAAGAAGAAGAGGACCCTGATACCAAGCTCTGATACTATGTCATGATACCAACATTTGATATTTCAGAGGGCAAGACTTGAAATTAATTAATTCGAGATACGGGTGGCACAAATATTTCAAAGTGGGCATGCAATTTAATCCAAATGAATAAGAATACAAAAAATATAAAAAATGACACTCACCACAAAATTTGGGATAAGCACTGCATGCAGACCCCTATGTTTTTTATTGTCTACTATGTAGTCTTTCTCCATCTTGGTGGGATAATTTTTTCTTTTTGAAAAATCAATTTTATTATTATAATAATAATTTATATAATTATCCGTTGTTGTTTTCAGGAAAACATATATGGCTATGATGATATGGAGGATCTAATCGATTAATTTAAACACCTTTAAACTGTTGCAGCTGGTAAGGAAGAGAAATACAGAATGCAAATTAGCAAGAATATTGTTGTTGGGAAGTTAGAGTAAATGGTAATGGATGAAAATAATTAGCATATGGTTCGAATATTTAGAGGAAAGGCCAAAGATTCACAACTAGAGACTGGAGGTTTCCTTACCTTTAAGCTGCCCGAAGAGTCAACCAAGGTCATTGGTGATGTCCTAGGGGATGTTGGTAGCTTAATCTTGCATGACAGCTTGGGAAGACCACACCAGTTAAGAGTAAAACCTTGTGCTACATGATAGCTTGTCGTGTAGCACAGGGTGTCTTTGTCATCATCCAAAAAACCTTGTGCAGTCTCTATTAATTCTTCTAGAAGCTTCATTCTGTAGAAGTCATCACAGAACACATAACACAATTATTCCTTGCTCTTAACACCCTAGATACATGACCACCGTCATCTGTTGCTAGAGTGCTCGCTAATATTCCCCCTATAATATGCATGGTGTCTTCAAGTTGCTCTTGCATGCCTTTATTATTTGTAGAGAGTACAAGTGATTGGATTCAATTGGTTAGTTGCTTAATGTTTGCCATGTCTCCCAGAATAAAAGGCACGTTTTTTTAGGGTAGTTGGCCTTTTATAGGTCCTTTTAAATAAATAGATAAATAATTGAAATTGTGTTGATTTAGTCAAAGCTTTTGGTGAAACATCATGCAATTGATTGGATTTAATTGATTAATTGATTTGGTTAGAGTATCACTTATACTGTTGTACCTTTAAGATTTGATTCATTTTTATTGTTTGTTTTTTTAATATTTTTTATAGCAAAAATGATGGAAGTGATATTCAAACTCATGCAAGCTCTAATACCACGCTTTGAAGGTAAGGAGGCCTTTAGTCCCCAGTTGTGAATCCTTGCCCTTTCCTCCAAATATTGACACCACATGTTCATTATTTTCATCAACTACCATTTGCTCTAATTGTTCGACAATAATATTCATACTGATTTACACTCTTTATTTCTCTTCCTTACTAGCTGTAACAGTTTTAAGGTGTTTAAATTCATCAATTAGATCCTCCGTCTTATCATTCCTAGCCATGTTTACCTGAAAATAACAAAGGTGTCTTCACCCTCGAATCCAATCATTTTTAGAGACATGGCTAACATCGAGCAACTAATCAATTGAATCCAATCACTTGCACTTTCTGCAAACAATGAAGGCATACAAGAGCAATTTGAGAACACCATGCATACTATAGGGGGAATACTAGAGGGCACTCCAGCGGCAGATGACAGTGATCATGTAGCTAGGGTGTTAAGAGCAAGGAATGTGTAGTTTTATATGTTCTGCCATGACTTCTACACATTAAAGCTTATAGTGGAATCAATAAAGACTATACAGGTCTTTTGGATGAGGGTGAAGACACCCTCGTGCTTTTGATAGAATGCACTAGCAAGAAATATATTTTTAAAATTAGATTGTCAGATACCTAAGTAAAACAATTACATATTATGACAAGAAAATAGTTTCCACATAACCAAAATGAACTAGTAACTAGATATAACCCACGGCAGCTAGGAACAAGCTACAAGAGTCAGAACAAGAACAAAGTATACACAAATAGAAAGCATCAACCGTGGAGGAAATTACAAGACCCACACAAAACACTAGCTTAAAGGTTGTTTCTTTAAAATGATGGAATTGAGATTTGGACTCGTGCAAGCTTTGATACCACATTCTACTACCAAGCTCTGATACCATATACTGATACCAACCCCTGTACCAAGCAAAGATTTAAGTATGCAGCTGATTCTCAGTGAGTATGAGAGCCACTCAAACATAGTGATATTCACAGTACTACAAAAATAATCATCGCCATCATCTAAGTAAGATGGATTGTAAATTCACAAATGTAATTCCTTGATAAACATGGCTGATATAGTAGTCTGTATATTCGTCTCCCTCCAATGTTGCTTGATGTTTTTTGAAGATCCTCTTCTCTTTGTCGAAGGTCAGACTTTGATAAAAATAATTGAAATAATAGAGCTTTTGTTCTTCTAACCCTTGCAGCCTTTCATCCCCAGAAGAAAAGGGCCAATGAAACTATTCGTAGGGCTTTGTCCTCACTTTTGTCACTTTAGGGTGTACGAATTTAGTAAACTAGCACATTTTCATGAGGTGGCTAATCTATTATGAATTTTTCAAAATGTCAACAATGACATATTCAGAATGGTTAAGAAGAGTTTTCATTGGGTCTAATTTAAGCACTTCCTTTGGCTTACTCTATCATTCCATATTCCTCTCCTTCTATACCAACTTCTGATACAATGCACCTAGAAAGAAATATATTTTCAAAATTAGATTTTCAGATACATAAGCACAACAATCACATATTATGAAGAGAAAATAGTTTTGACATAACCAAAATGCACTAGTAACTATATATAACGCACGACAGTTAGGAATAAATCGCATGAGTAGGAATAAGAATAGAGCAAAGATAAATATAAAGCCTCAAACCTATAAAGGAAATGATGTGTCTCGCACGTACCCTACCCTAAAGGTAATTTATTTGAAAGGATGGAAGTGATATTCGAACTCGTACAAGCTCTGATACTAAATTCTAATACCAAATATTGTGCCAAGCATAGATTTGAGTACACAGCTGATTCTCAGTGAGTATGAGAGCATACTCAAACATAGTGATATTCATAGTAGTAAAGAAATAATCTCCTCCATCATCTACTCAAGATGGATTGTAATATTAAAAAAGTACTTCCTTGATAAACATGGTTGTTATAGTAGTCTCGTATATACGTCTCCCTTCAACATTGCTTGAACTTTTTCAAAGATCATCTTCTCTTTGTTGAAGGTCAGACTTTAATAAAAATAATTGAAATAATAGAGCTTTTATTCTTCTAAACCTTGTAGCCTTTCATTCCGAGATGAAAAGGGCCAATAAAACTATACGTGGGCTAAAAGAGTCCTTACTTTTCTCACTTTGGTTGTGGGAATCTAGTAAACGTAACATGTTTGTGTGCGGCAGATAATCTATCATGAATTATTCAAATGTCAACAATGGCATATTCAAAAATATTAAAAAGAGTTTCCATTGAGTCATAATCTAATATTTTAAGCACTTTCTTTATCTTATTCTACCATTCTATTTACCAGTTTTTCTATCCTAAGATTATAGCAAGACTCAAAATCATGGTGGCTTTGATACCATATTCTTGTACCAACTTTGGATACAATGCACCCAGAAAGAAATATATTTCAAAATTAGATTTTCAGATACCTAAGCACAATAATCACATATTATGACGAGGAAATAGTTTTAACATAATTAAAATAAACTAGTAATGAGATATAACTCATGGCAACTAGGAACCAATCACAAAAGCAAGAACAAGAACAGAGGAGAGACGAATATAAAAGCCTCAAACATGTGGAGGATATGATGTGTCCCATATAAACCCCACCCTAAAGGTTATTTCTTTAAAAGGATAGAAGTAGGATTCAAACTCGTGCAAGCTCTGATACCACATTCTGATACCCATCAAAGATTTGAGTGTACAGCTGATTCTCAATAAGTATGAGAGCATGCTCAAGTATAGTGATATTCACAGTATTGCGGAAATAATCATCACCATCATCTATATGAGATGGATTCTTATTTCTCAAAAGTACTTCCATGATAAATACGGTTGATACATCTACTGGCATCATTCAAATGAACTTTGTGCTACCAAAATGATGCATATTTCTCAAAACTTTGCCTCTAGTCTCTAGTCTATGAAGGAAACAGACAAACTTAAACTAAAAATGATGTATATTGAAGACAACTTTTTAAATCTGCACTTCGTGCTTCAGCCACTTTGCCTCTCTAATGCTAAGGTCTATATCACTAAAAATGAAGGGTTACATTAAAAACGAGAGGCCCATAGTCTCATTTTGTTTGTTCGTATCACTTCATTTGTTTACCTAACCCTTTCATATGTGTATGTTTTTGCATTATTAAAAATTATATCAAATATAATTGTTCAGAGTATTTCATATTACTTAATTCATTTATCTTATTTTTTTCATATTTCTATTAGGAAAAGTTTATTTAAGTTCTTTACATAACAACTTTTTAATCTAAATCTTTCCATCATAGGAAAGTCTTCAAGTATTTTTGGCAATGTCCTCTTACATCACATTTTCCCAATTAAGTCAAATAATTGCTAGACCGAGAGAAAGGAAAACTGACAACATAACCAATTTAACACCCATTTTATTAGAGCATTTTTCTATGACAAGGAACTTACACTATGAAGGAAATCTCATGAAAGAATCATGGATGGAAATAAATAATAGAGACTATTGTTTTGTATTGATACTTACTACTGTGATCTTAGCTACCCATATGCCCTTTTAAAATGTATTTTTTATTTTTACACTAAGTCTTATTTGTAATATATACTACCTTCGGTCCTAACTCCTAAATGGACTGGTTTATTTTTAGTTTAGGTTTGTCCATTTCCTTTAAATGCTGTTAGGATGCCAAAGTTAGGACGAAAATATTTCCTTTAAATGGACCAGTTTATTTTTAGTTTAGGTTTCCATTAAATGCTGTTAGGATGCCAAAGTTAGGACGAAAATATGAAATAGGGAAAGGAGAAACACCATAATAGCAAAGGGACTCTATAGTCCACACTAATTGATAACATAGAGGGAGGAAGATATACCAGTACTTCTGAAATATGATAATCTCAAAATGGCACCCCGAAAAGGTCTTAATTCCTTTAAAGTACTTAAGGACTATTTAAAATTTAAGTTTTTTTAAATGACCTAATTGCCGTTATGTAAAAAAAAAACTCCTATTGATTTTGTTGTCATTGTCATTGCTTTATGTCAACACTCATTTCCATTTCGATATAAGTAGAGTAATAGAGACCAAGTTCCATAGGCATACAAAAAAGTACATATATACTGATAAAAGTAGTTGTTTACAATTCCTAGTCAAAATATAGAATGCGATAGTATTTTGAATATTTACGGGATATTCTAAAAGTATTCTAAACATAAACTAACTATAACTATGAACTTTGACTTTGCCTTGAGACACGTGCCAATCACTTCTCTGTGTCTAAGTTTTTACCTTTTGATCTACTGGCACCCGCTGAGATGTTTGTTTAGAATAAGGGGTGAGATCCCGAAGAATCCCAGTAGAAACATACTATCGATATATAAAATGTGAGAATTAAATATACAATGCACCATATCAAGTAAATGAAAGTTCACATCGATTCATAAGTGTACACAAGTTTCAGGGTCAAACACCGAGTTAGAACCCCTACATATACCTCAGTTGAGTCACCGACCAAAGCTAGGATTTTTGATATACCTTGGCTGGGCACTGAACCACAACCAGGTACTGTGCCTCTAACACGCATTCGTATCATGAAATGCAATTACATATAACATATAATCAATTACATAGTATATGAGAGATAGTAGTCCCTATCTTAAAGCTCTATCACCCCTATATCATGTGCCTCTTAAAACACGTTGACTTTCGACTCGCGATTCGGTCCTAAAATGTTAAATGTACAAGAAATATGTTATAAACTATCCATGTATCATTTTAGGCACTACCATAGTTTTCTTGTGGTTATATTAGCTTATGGTGAAAATTATCAAAATGCCCCCAGGACCCCGGCCTGGCCCCGCCTTACCCGACCGAACTGTACTTTTTTCAAAATTTTGACATGGGCTATCCTGACATATTTTCACCTAAGGAATCCATTACCGATCTTGGAATTACCAAATTTAATGTCAAATTACAAAATTGCCCTTGGCAGCCCAACTTTTAGGGTTTTAGGGGTCTTTTTGTAATTATGCTTTTTCGGGCTTTTCCGAAAAGGTGACCAATTGTAACCCCATCTAATTTTCCCTCCTGAACTCAATGGAATCATCAAATTATTAAAAATCCATCTTTAAGGCCCTCTAATAGCCCTAGTCAAAATTTATGAATACTCCAGGGAAAATTGGGGTTTTTGCGATTTCGGCTCCGCAGACGTGTTTCTTTCTACTCCTAACCACTTTATTAACTATTACATTAAGTTACCACTATCATTGGGACTAAATTTCAGCAGTATAACATTTCTAATGGCACATTTCCAAAATTTACAAACAAAGACAATCCGGTGAAATTTCATTGATTAAATTGTCTACAATAGCCAGAATAGATAATATACGAAGGTTTGGAAGTTACCTTTCGCTTCCTTCTGGCTCTCCTTGATATGGCTGAAAACCCTAGCCTTCAAACACCCAAAATTTGTGCTTCCTACACCTTACAATACATGAAAGAGAAGCTTAGGAACAAGGTTATATGCGTTAGGTACGAATTCACCGAAGAAATTAACCTAGCTCGTGAGATTTCTTCTCTTTCTCTCTCTAAAAGCTCTCATCTCTTTCTCTCTCTTGTTATAGCACTTAAGCATGGTTTTGGGGCTGACGGAGGTGGTGGATGATGATTTAATATGATATAATATTATTTTCTAATTATTTACTAAATTTCCAACAATTTCAAAAATCAATATTTTGGCTTTTATGTACATAAATCCTTATGGACATGTAACTATACCATTAAGCCAAAATAATATTTTCTTCTTCAGGCTACATGTAGGAGACACCTAGCGGTCCTACCCTTTGGTCTCAATTGACTTCACAACTTGTCCAAATTACATATATACGTAAAGTCTAAATTTTTGCTCAAATTTTTCATAAATTCATATGTAATTGATCAAAATATTCTAAATATATTTTCTCCTCTATTTCCCTTAATTAATTGAAATTAACTTCAATTAATTGGAAAATAATTTATTTTGTGCTATTTTGGCAAAATTACGATTTTGCCATTACCTTTCTAACTAATTTCTTTTCTTATTTTTCTTTGGTCAATTTCCGTCTATTTTTGGACCAAATATTTTCTCTAATATTTCCCCATTTTTGAACCTTAATATTGGGGTTTTTAAATTATCCAAATTAATTCCATATTTGTTTGCCCATTTTCTCATGAATATGAATATTTCTAAAATTCATAAATTCCACATTCATGAATATTCACCATTTTATTGAATTTCCCAAATAATTTCAATATATTTGTTGAATATAAAATTTGGGGTGTTACACTTTAGTTATTAATTATATCCTTAATATAAGACCTATTTACCTAATTTGATTAGAATAACGAATTTAATTTAATTAGTTAATATGACATTTATTTTCTAAAACACTTTAGTCATCTTCTTTAATTCCCTCATTCCCTCTCCTCCTTAATTATTGTTGTCACTTGAGAGAGCATCAATAAAAAAAATTAGGAACAGATTAACAAATATAAAAAATGAGTCTTATATTTAGGACTAAGACCAATTCTTCAAATATGACATATATTAATTATTAGGGACTGGAGGAAGTATTATTAAAAATGATTTTTCATTTTAACGCCTACAAAACATATAATTAATTAAAAACCATCCAAATTTTTACAATCCTTCTTTCATTTCCTTTCCTTTCTTTCAATTATCGTTAAGTGCTTGTTTGGTTTAAGGGGAGGGGATGAAAGGGGAGGGGCTCATTTTTCATCCCCTCTAAAGCCCCCCAGTTTGGAGGGGACAAAAATGAGGAGATGGGAATGATTTGGAGCCCTTTCTTTGGGGTCCTTCCCCTCCAATTTTTCATACCAAACAAGGGGAGAGGTTTATTTTTCATCCCCTCCCCTCCAACCAAACAGGCCTAATTCTTCTTACCAAATGGGCTATAAAGATGAGCCATTGGCAAAAACAATAAGGCATTGGGTTTAACATTGGCAAACCAACTTGCATCTGAACCCGACGAGTAAAACCCAAGTAAATATTAGTATTATAATATAAAAGATGAGTAGGGAATGTTCATCCCCAAATAAAAGGGGTTAATTTTTTTTTTTTTTTGAAAAAGTACTCTATGCACTAAAAATTAATTAGCTTAAGATACGGAGTGTTAAAAAATATTTCAGATATTGGGTGCTATTGGAAAAATTATTCAAGATATTGATTTTGCAGGAAAAATATTTCTAAATGCAGGACTAGAAATTAATTAATTTGAGATACCGAGCAGCAAAAATATTTCAGAGTGCAGTATACAATTTAATTCAAATAAATAAGAATACATAAAAATAAAAAAAATGATCATTCCCCCAAAATTGGGGATGAGCACAACATGCGGATCCCTGTATTTGGGATTGTCCACTAGAGAAATACTTACATACTCTATAAATACCACGTCATTTGAACTCTGTCTAATAAAAATATAACAACTTAGGACATTTTAAATCCTAGTTGGCTTATGACTTATATAAAAAAATTCAAATTTTATCTTGTTTTTAAGAAAATATTAGTTGATCATTTTATTTTAGTTTATTTCCAAATTAAGATTTTTTTTCTGAAAAACAAAATAAAATTTGAATTTTTTCAGATGAGTAATCAACTAACTAGAATTAAAATTACCTAAGTTGTTATGTTTTTATTGAACAAAGTTCAGATGACGTAGTACTCCTGAAGTATGTAAGTATTTCTCTTGTCCACTATGCAATCTTTCTCCATCTTAGTGAGATAATGTTTTTTCTTTTTGAAAATTTGTTTATATTATTATAAAAATAATTTATCTAACTATCTGTTGTTGTTTTTAGGAAAACATGCCTAGGTATGATAAGATGGAAGATCTAATCGATGAATTTAAGCACCTTGAAACTATTGCAGCGGGTGAGGAAAAGAAACAGAGAGTCCAAATCAGCATGAATATTATTGTTGGAAAGTTAGAACAAATGGTAGTTGATGAAAATAATGAACATGTGGTCTGAATATTTGGAGGAAAGGCTAAGGATTCACAACTAAAGCCTAAAGGTTTGCTTAGCTTCAAGCTGCTCGAAGAGTCAACTAGGGTCATTGGTGTTGTCCTGGGGGACACTGGTAGCTTAATCCTACATGACAGGTTGGGAAGACCACACCGGTTAATAGTAAAAGTGGGTGAGGATGAATGCTCTTGGTTCTAATTTCCTCCCAATATTGGCGATTGGATCTCAATGTTGAATTAATATGGTTACGAAGGCAGTCGACAAAGGTGGGAAATATGGCTCCTTAAGGAGTGATTTGCCGGACACTTCAAAGCAGTATCCATACGTCCTTTCCCCTCCCGCAACAGTAGGATTCCTCAGGTTGGAGTTGCCATCGAAGATCACCCTGTCGTTGCGGCAAAGAAGAAGAAGAAGACCCCGCTGTCAATGAAGAAGAATATGAAGAAGAGGACCCTGCTATTGACGAAGAAGAAGAAGAAGAAGAAGAAGAAGAGGATCCTACTGCTAATAAAGAAGAAGAAGAAGAAGACGAAGAGAATGGGGAGGAAAACCCACCCGCTGAGGATACTGATGGTGAGGATGATGGGGATGAGGCTTCTAAAGATGAAGAGGAGAATTGATGAGAATGAGGAGGAAAATCCACCCCGACCCTACTTCTGACGGAGGTTTAATTACGTTTTTATAGTGTTTAGTGTTTTGTCTTTTTAAATTATGTTTTATTGATATGGTTTGTTTCCTCTACTAGTGGCATGTCTTCTTATCCCCTGTTAGTGTATCCTTAATAGTTGATAGCGTTGGAAATGAGATTTCATTTAATAACAAGAAGAAATACAGTGTAAAAGCAAAGAAATACATAATCGTCAAAAAGGCTAACTAAAGAAGAAAACTAATAGGGCAATAATTAAGTATGGAAATCTAAAGAAACTAGATAGTTCTATTTTTACCCTATTAGTTTGGGAGAATTGTTAAAAAAAAGGCCTCATTGGCAATTTAATTGTCAACTAGGACCTAGGAAGATATCGGTATATGGAGGGAAGATTTTTACACACATATAAGAAAGAATATTGCACATAAGGAAGATATTTTGCACACCCGGAAGACATTCTTTTTTTTTTATACATAGACGCTAAACTACTCGCCCTAACTTCTCACGGCCTGCCCAGCCTCTAGCAGGTCATATTTCAAGAGAGAATCCAATCTTGGGAAACTTCCAGAAAATGAATGTAGTCCAGGCACCGTCGAAAGAGCTTCTTTCGCCAAGAAGTCTGCTGCCTTATTTGCATCCCAAGAGATCTGTTGCACTTGGACACACCAGTCACCTTCCAGCCATTTTCGTATCTCAGCGACAAGCTGCGCCTCCTCGTGCTGATCCGAACATCCAGACAGTAGGAGCTCAGCAACGACTGCTTACTCCGTCTCCAAAACCAACTTCCTTTCTCCTTTATCCCATGCCATTCTAAGTCCCAACGAATACGCCCATAATTCTGCAGTAAGGTGATCCCCATGTTCAAGCTTATGAATGAACCCTGCTAAGCATCTCCCATCAGGTGTTCGTATTAAACCCCCACAACCCGCTTTAGTCATTACTTCAGAACATGACCCATCCACATTCAGCTTGCAATCCACTTTCGAGACAGGACAGTAGTGGAGGAGTCCTGTATTCGCGTCCCTTGCAACCTATGACATGTATCTCTGATTGATTGAAGGATAGCAACAGTCTGACCAAAAATGGTTTCAATCGGCCGGCATTTGTTCTCAAAAATACGTTCATTCTGTCTCTTCCAAATTAGCCAGCATGAAACAGCAAAAATATTCGACCAGCCCACCTCGTATGACGGATCCCGGAAGTAAGGTTTAAAGAGACCCATCCACGTACATCAACGGTAAAGAACTGCCTTACCAGCCGTCGAGGTACAACCTGCTGCCAATAACGACAGGTGTCATGGCAATCTCTCAATACATGAGTACAGGTCTCAACGAGATCTCTACACAACTCACAACCTCCGCTTGTTGTCATATGCCTCTTGAGCCGTGCCTCGTTAATGAGGAGTTTATTGTGATATAATAGCCAAAAAAATGTCTTGCATCGCTGCAGAACCGTCAGTTTCCAGATCCTATCCCATGTAACATCCCTTGATCCCATCCCCTCATCCAGAACACCATAAGCCGATTTGAGCGTAAAGGATCCGTCCTTAGTACCACTCCAACGCACATCTGTATTCTCCTCATTCGGAATAAGATTCACCCTTGTAGCATCCCAAGCTGTTTTAATACCCTTCCAAAATTCGACCCCAGTTTCCTAAGGTCAACAGCAGGGAGCAGGTCATCCCTGCAATTATATTTTCTACGTATCACCTGTACCCATAAAGCGTCTCGCGTCTTAACCAAATTCCAGCCAAGCTTCATATGGAAGGCTTGGTTTTGTTTCTGCACATGCCGCAGGCCCAGCCCCCCATTCAACTTACTGGTAAAAATTTTATCCCAAGCCACAAGGTGCAACTTCTTTTTCTCCGTTGATGACCCCCACAAGTAGTCCTGATTTTAACCCGGAAGATATTCTGTATATGAAGGTCTCATTTAATAAATAAATTTTTAATAAAGTATTTTTTCACAATTTTTCCTTTTCTATTTTTAAAGTTTTTTTTTTCCTGAAATATATTTCATTAAAATTATTGTTGATATCATTTGTAAGTTTCAACAACTTACCCATCATAATACAAATTACTAAATAATATTGTTATTTTTATGTAAAATTAAAAATATATGCAATTATTAATATATAAATAATATTTCTATAATAAATTCCTAAAAAGGTTTTCTAACCAATTACTAATAAATAAAATAATATTATAAATTTTATAAATCATTTATAATATTTATTTTAAAATTTTTAATCATTTTATTTACTTGTAATTTATATTTATATACAACCACACACAACGAGGATAGAAAAGGGAGCAGTGGAGGGGAGTCGGGCCGGGGTGCATTTAATTTGTGAGAATCAGCCATAAGTAGTGGGCTGGCGTATATTGACATTTTTATCATAAAAAAATTATATGTGTGTATGCACAATACTGAAATCACATAGCGGGTGAACGATTTTTGTTTTAAATTAAACTCGTTCAATAAAAAATGATTTTCCACCTATGGTATTAAATTAATAGGGGGTGACCGTTACGGGGAAGCATTTAATCACCTATGGATAAAAAACTGCCCTCTACAAAAAACCCATCGGATAAATGAGTGGAGATACTGTCACCTTTCTTCTTCCAATGTGACTCACTGAATCTTGCATTTGCCTTTTTTTTTTTTTTTTGATAACGTGCATTTTCCTATTTAAGTATTCATTTTCTCTTGAAAATTGAAAAAATTACCATTGTTTCCTTTGATTGCTTTTTTCAATATTATTTAACAAGGAAAATAGTATTTCTTATTGAAATAATTTTTAATAAATAAATAAATAATAATTTATATTCATTTTTTTTGAGTAAAACTATATTCATATTGAATTTGGATTATTCGAACTTATTATTGTCAACACCCGTTTCTCTTTTGATATGCGCAGGGCAATAATAAATAAGTTCCATAGGCAAACAAAAAAGTACAATTATACTGATAATAAGTATTTGTTTACAAACAGTCATTAATAGAGCAGAAATCGATAATAATGACAAATATGTATAGAATGTTCCAAAACTTTTTCACATACATACTATATAAACCCAATGTATTCATCTTAGGAAACGTGCCCGTTAGTTTCCCTTCTCTGCATCCTTGGCTTTCATGCCATTGACACCCGCTGAGACATTTGGATTAGAAAAAGGGGTGAGATTCCAAAGTTATCAAGTAAAATGAAAACTCATATCATCCGTGTGTGTACACAAAATTCAGAGCCAACTAACCCGTTGAAACCCCTATATATACCTCAGCTGAGTCCTTGACTACAGCTAGGTAAGATTAGTGTACCTCAGCTAGTTTCTAGACCATAGCTAGGTAATATGCCTCCAGCACGTGTTCAGATCACAAAATACAGTAACACATATCATACAAATAGTCACATAGTATATGAGAGATAGTAGTCCCTATCTTAACCTCTTTCCTGTCTCAAAGGGGTTGCCTCGTAAAACGTGTCAACTATAGGCATTCAACTCGGTCCTAAAACATCAAACGTACAAAAAATAGGTTATAACCTATCCAAGTATCATTTTAGACACTTCCATAGTGTTTCTTGTGGTTATATTAGCCTATGATGAAAATTTACCAAAATGCCCCTGGGACCTCGGCCTGGCCTTGCCGTACCCGGCTCGATGGCATGTTTTCTCAAATTTTTGACCAGGGCTATCCTGACATATTTTCGTCCAAGGAATCCATTTCTGGACTCAAAATTATCAAATTCAATGTCAAATTATGAAATTGCCCTTGGCAGCCCTACTTTTAGGGTTTTAGGGGCGTTTTCATAATTATGCTTTCTCGGCCTTTTCTGAAAAAGCGCTCAACTGTAACCCCACCTAATTTTCCCTCCTAAACCCAATGGAACCATCAAATCATTGAAAATCCAACTCTAAGACCCTCAAACATCCCTTGACGAAATTATGGCGTTCTGGGAGAAAAATCGGGGTTTTACGATTTCGGCTTCGTAAACACATTCCTTTCTACTTCTAACCACTTTATTAACCATCTAATTGAGTTATAACAACCATTTGAACTAAAATTGGGCAGCATAACCCTTAGGCACACACTTTTCCAAAATTTAAAACTAATGGCAATCTGACGAAATTTCACCAATTAAATTACCCACAGCAGCTAGAAATATACGAAGGTTTGGAAGTTACCTCGAGCTCCCACAAGCTTTTCCCCAAATATGGCTGAAACCCTAACCTTTAGAGAACAGATTTTTGACCCTCCAAACCCCAAAGAACAAAGAGGGGTAGCTTATAGTCGAAGTTATACGCGTTAGGAGCGAAATCGTCCGAGAAATTAGCTTACCTTATGATTTTTCTTCTCTTTCTCTCTCTAAAATCTCTCAAATTTCTCTCTCTTATTTCAGGTATGTTGCAGCACGAAAATGGGCTGAAGAGGATGATGATATATTTATTTATCATATATTTATTTGTTTTATTTTCCAAAATTTCAAAAATGAACTTATGTACATAAATCCTTATGTACATATAGCCATGCTCATTAAGCCAAATCAATATTTCCTTATTTATGCCACATGTAGGAGACACCTACGGGTCCCTCCCTATGGTCTCAATTGACTTCACAACTTGTTCAGGTTACATATACACGTAAAGTCTCAATTTTGGTCAAAATTGTATTTTTGCTCAAATTTTCCATAAATTTATATTAAATTGACCAAAATATTTCAAATATATTTTTTCCCTTTATTTTCCTTAATTAAATGAAATTAACTTCAATTAATCGGAAAATAATTAATTTTGCGATAATTTGGCAAAATTACGATTTTACCATTACCTTTCTAATCCAATTTATTCTCTTATTTTTCTTTGGCCAATTTCCATATATTTTTGGACCAAATATTTTCTCTAACATTTCTTCATTTTTGAACCTTAATATTGGGCTTTTTAAATTACCCAAATTAATTCCTTAATTATTTTTGCCCAATTGATCATGAAATTGAACATTTATAAATTCATAAATTCCAAATTCATGAATATTCACCATTTTATTGAATTTCTAAAATATTTACAATAATTTTGGTAAATATAAATTTTGGAGTATTACAATTATAAAATTATTTAAATTTAGATAATTTATTATAACCCTTTGGTTCAGAATACAGGAGCTAAACTTATGAGGTGTTTGGTTTTTTTTTTTTTTATATTTGAAACTGGAGTACAATAATCCAAGTAGGGATTAAAAACAAGAACAACCTCCAAACAGAGGCCCCACTAAGGATCTCTTATCAACTACCTGTTGGCGTCACCGCCTCACACCGTACAGATTGTTAGCCACAGCACCTGATGAAATACAATAAACAAATAGTTCGAGTCACGTCCAAGGACGCTGTCCTTAGGAGATATTCCGCAACCCCCCTAGTAGATCAGGAAGCGGCACTCCCCAGGATAAAACGAACCCTTCCTGCATAAAGCAGGGTGACAGAACTGCAGAAAGATATCAGTATAACTCAGAAGAAAGGAGAGAGGAGAGGAGCTCGGGAACTTCCATATCAGTAGACCTTGGTGCTCTCACCTCGGTACCCTTGAACTTACTCCGTACATTGCCTTTTATAGGCAAAAATCATATGACCGTTAGGAGTTATAATGACAATTAACAACGGTTTAATGACAATTAAAACGACAGTTACAAAATAGGTGTTAATGAAAATTTAATGTAATAAAACCTTTTCAATGTCATTAAAACCGGTCAATTAAAATTCCAACGGTCATCTCTAACGGTCAGTTCAAAGACTCCTATTATCAGTCTTTTTAATAACTCAAGCTCATATTTAATTGTATACTAGGGTGTTCCCAATCTTGAGTTATATGAGACTTCTTCCTTTGACACACTCACACACAATATTTACAACAATCCCCCACATGTGTCTAAGGAAGCTCGTAGTCCCATTAGCTGAGTTACACACATGGATATAACCATTATATCTGGTGGTCCTCTGAACTTAAAACCAGACCTAGACTGTAACACTTAGTACACAGAGATGTCGGTGGTCCTATGAACTTAAAACCGCTCATCTCTTAAGCATATACTAGAGGCATTAAGAGTCAGATTATACCCCCACATTTTCCGCTATTAGCGCGTTTTTGCACATTAAAACGGCCATGCGCGTGTCCTGGTATTTAACGAATGCTCTAGAGATTTCGCCACAATCTCATAGGAGCGGCCCCACTCCTCATTCATATAGGTGATTCCATAAAATGTACCTGCAATGAGCACATCATCCCGTAAGATTATGAAATCATTAAGAGCTTTTGCTCAGCCTCACCAAAATGCATTCTAGCACTTTCTCTTGCCATAGGAAGGGACTGGTCATTTATTTTAGTGCTAACAGAACTAACAAACGATTTGTTCTTACCCATTGAACCTCCTTCATGGGATCACCAATCACAGAGGTTGGGTTGCCATCGTTGTTAATTTCGTATTGGCTTTAGTCCCATTCCCCTCGGATAATTTAATTCTTCCCGGGGTTTCTTAACGAATCCATAGGTCAACTCTTTGACCTCACAAAATCGATTGAGATAATTCCACAATTTTTCAAGCTAGCTTATTCACATTATATCTCAAACAAATTTCACTTACATCATTGTTTTTCACAATGGCTATTGCCATTTGGCAATCTCAAATCATCGACATTAAGTGTCGGTTTTCCACCAAAATATATGTCAAGAGTTTTTCAACAATTTAGCCTCTAAATTTAGCCAATTCCAGAGTATCAAACTCTAACTCACATAATAATTTATTTTGGCTACTAGTGGATTTTCTCAGATAAAACTGAAATTCAATTAACATCTGTGTATCTCATACAACGGGAATCCACTGTACTTGATACAAATATTTATGGTACCCCTCAAATATTTTATTTCCACATATATATATATGCTCAATCATCATATAGCATAATCTATATCACACTTATTGATATTAATGCAACAAATTCTCAACAATTTGTGCATACCTCACATAAGCTGCAAAATTGCTTCAAATAACATATTAATGTCATAAGAAATATTCACATATATATCCTCACACCAAGATACTTATATAGCCTCAAATTATGAAAATTACATTTGTCTATCATAGATAAATGATCAAAATTTTCATGTCACATAATGCTTGTTTCAAGCAAAATATTTGAAAATCCACAAAATTTGCTCACATTAGCAAATATAGCAAAGCCTCCACTAAATCAATTATTGCAACATACATCCTGTATTTATAAAATGAGGCAGCAATATATAGTTTTGTAAGACATATTATAAAACATATGCCATCTACATTAAAAAAAATTCAATATTCACAGCAGTCATGTATATTTATACCACTATAAATATACACTCGCAAATCATGAAATTTAAATACATTTATCTCTACACTAGATAAATAATTAAATTTCCATGCCACATGAATAATTCACAAATTTGCTCTATGCAGCAAATAACAAAACCTCCACATAGTTAATTTTAAACCACAACTTGGTTTTATCAAACGAGGCTAGAACCAATCTGCAACTTTAAAATTTATAAGGTACCCCCACATGTTAGGCACCCCCACACTTTCGAATATCTTAAAAATATTTCACAGCTTTACAATAATAATTCTAATTAAATTAGAATCTTACCATATATCCCCTTTCATTCTAATTAAATTAGAATTTCTTTCATAATATTTTGTCACTACACTATACACATAATAAACCATAATTTCAAATACTAAATTATTTGAAAACACTAAATATCAATATTTAATACACGATATACATCCCGATCAACATAATGCCACAAATTCTCTCTAAAAATTTCAAATAATCAGATTATATAAATCAATTAATTGTATTAAAAAGGAAGTTACTACAAGAATAATCAATTATAATCAAAGCTTATAAAAGGCCATCAACGGAAATAAAAATACTTTAACAATAAAGTATTCTCCTGTTTCCCAGATCAAGAATATCTCTTATTCTTGTTCGGTGATTGCATATGAGAACTTGAACTTGCATATATACAAGAAATATTAAATCAATCGCATACAATAATTTGTTTGATTTAGATTCCTCATGCCACACTAGCAGCCACATGGTAAGATATTTTGTTTATAAAACATCAACCCCTATATATTTTGTTTAGGAATCAGTCGCATATATATATTTAAAAGGTTTTATTATATGCCAAGCAATATAATTATCCCAATTCAATATGCAATCATGTTCCACATTTAATATTTAATTAAAAAAATATTAAAGGATCCTTAAAAGTCTAAAACTAATCCCACCAGTTGATATATATACTAAACTAAGGACCATACGAAAAAACAACTTCCACCGATTGACGTAGTAAAAGCATCAAACCTCAATTTCACCACAAATAATCATTTTCCGATAATTAATTATATGTCTAATGATTCAGCTTGTTCACAAAACAATCAAAAGGAACTAAGGGTTTCAAATCCAGGCTTCAAACTAAAGATATGCGTACCTGTGACGAAGACCAAGCCTAAATGATGCAACTACCTTGAGAGATGCAAGTACAACAATATCTCGTGTTCCCGTCAAAAACCACTTCACCCAAATTGGGAAGGAAAGCAAAACTTTAATTCTTTTCACAAAAATATTCTGCACTCACAACTTTGGAATTTTAAAGATAGCAAGTAATATCTCCTAAGATTGTTGGCGTCACCGCCTCACACCGTACAGATTGTTAGCCACAGCACCTGATGAAATACAATAAACAAATAGTTCGAGTCACGTCCAAGGACGCTGTCCTTAGGAGATATTCCGCAACCCCCCTAGTAGATCAGGAAGCGGCACTCCCCAGGATAAAACGAACCCTTCCTGCATAAAGCAGGGTGACAGAACTGCAGAAAGATATCAGTATAACTCAGAAGAAAGGAGAGAGGAGAGGAGCTCGGGAACTTCCATATCACTAGACCTTGGTGCTCTCACCTCGGTACCCTTGAACTTACTCCGTACATTGCCTTTTATAGGCAAAAATCATATGACCGTTAGGAGTTATAATGACAATTAACAACGGTTTAATGACAATTAAAACGACAGTTACAAAATAGGTGTTAATGAAAATTTAATGTAATAAAACCTTTTCAATGTCATTAAAACCGGTCAATTAAAATTCCAACGGTCATCTCTAACGGTCAGTTCAAAGACTCCTATTATCAGTCTTTTTAATAACTCAAGCTCATATTTAATTGTATACTAGGGTGTTCCCAATCTTGAGTTATATGAGACTTCTTCCTTTGACACACTCACACACAATATTTACAACACTACCGCCTACTAAAGGAGCAGGTGGTGGGTAATCAAAGATGACAAAATTCTCTCTGCTACTATGAGCTGTCCTAGCTAAAAGATCTGCCTCAACATTATGCTCTCTAGAGAAGTGGCTAATCAGGACGCATCAATCTCTGGACAACCAAAACCTAGCCTCTTCGATGACCTCCTTAAAGGGATGGAGCACATCACAACCCCTCATGAGAAGATGAATGGCTTCAATACAATCAGTAAAGAGCTCAATATTCTTCAGATTTCTATTCCAGCAAATTTGAAGACCCTGGATGATTGCGATAATTTCAGCAACAACCGGAGGAAACTGTATAAGTTTACCCATGAATCCACAAACCCACTGTCCATCTTCCCCTCTAATGATGCCAGCGCTTGCACTTTGACCCGACTGAAGGACAGAACCGTCTGTTTCAAGAGTATAAAACCCCGGCCTCCTTACTTGTTGTCCTCTCTCTCCTCTGCCAGCCTAAGTATATAATTTGCACTGGCTCCTTACTTGTTTGGTTTTTTTTTATATAAAAACTACTTTACTTTTGTCACATCATTTAACTTTTTATTTTAATTTTACCTCTAATTAATTATATGTTTCTCTTATATATATTTTTTCAACTCCTTCTATTTTATATATATTTCTACTCATTCTCTCTCCCATTCACCCACTCCATAAATATGGATTTTTTAGGAAAGTAAGCTATCTTTTTTACAAATTTATTGTTTTTAACCAATTTTAACTAACCTTTTGAATTGTATAATTTTTTTATTTGACTCTTATATTTTGCACCAAAGGTAGTGCATATATTACTTTATACATGTATACAATATTTTTTATTTAACTATTTAGTCAATAGTTCAACCAGACGGTTCAACTATTTGAACCATGACTAGCTGACTTTTAATATTTGAGGCTTGGGTTTTTGTGTGAACTAAATTAAATTATTTACATAGTATTGTATTTTGCTCAAAAGCCACTAGGTCGTGGATCAAAGGGGTAGTCATGGATTGTGTAGTTCTTTTTTAGAGTCTTTCAGGAGCTTTCAGAAGTGTTAGTTCTAGTCAATGAATACGCCTTCCCCATAAAAAAGAAAAAAGAAAAAAGAAAACATGTATGAAGGAAAGCGTATCTTTGTCATGTCTCTCTAAATATTCAAAATTATGTATTGCCTTTTAAAATACAAAAAGTTTTGTACTAAAGTTGATGGAATCTAGTCAAAAAAGAGTGATGGAATAAGTCTATACATGAAAATATGCTGTAACATGTGTGAATAATAAAAAAAAAAATTGCATTCGTGGTTTTTTACAAATATTTTACATTGTATGCAAATAGACACACACCCCATGAAGTGAAAAAGGGAGACTTTTCTTTTCTCAATCGAAAAAAGTATTGAGATTTTTTGAAAAATAGAAATGTTAAAATGCATCATCGTTAGTCTTTTAACTTCAGATATTAAGTAATTAAAAGTAGGAAGATTTTGTGTTATTTGTTGGTCATTCTATTTGATTTTTTTATTAAACTAGTTTATTAATATAATAACATATTAGTAATTATAAAAAATAATGTTAATATCAATTATATAAAAAATTCAAACTGTTTTCCCCCCTTCATTTTTTGCTTTCAAAACTTGTTTTAAGAAACAAATATCCTTATTAAATTACAGGAACTAGAATTTTAGATGGAAAGAAATTTGAGCCACTAAAATCTATAGTTTGAAACTATGGGAGT
This sequence comes from Inga laurina, assembly GCA_963855925.1. Taxonomy (NCBI): domain Eukaryota; kingdom Viridiplantae; phylum Streptophyta; class Magnoliopsida; order Fabales; family Fabaceae; genus Inga; species Inga laurina. Next base: position 21,806,794 of record OY979702.1, on the reverse strand, counting down.
CAAAACTAAAATAAGCACAAACTATAAGGATTATACATTACATTAACCCTATTTAAAATTTAAAAAATGTGCAATTATTAATATATAAATAATATTTCTTTCAACAATTTTTAAAAAGGTTTTCTAACCAATTACTAATAAATAAATTAATATATTATAAATTTTATCAATCATTGATAATATTTATTTTAAAATTGTTAATTATTTTAGTTACTTTTAATTTATATTTATATACATACACACCCCACGAGGATAGAAAAAGGAACAGTGGAGGGGAATGCCGGCCCTCACTGAATTGCATTTGGCTTTCCTCATTTTCCCTTATTCTCTTTGTTCCTCCTTTTCTTAATCTGGACGGTTGGATTAAGATCTCAACGATCCAGATTTAATATATTATAAAAATATTAAGATCTGACGGTTCAGATTTAATATATTATAAAAATATTAATAATATTTTTATAATATATTAAATCTGGACTGTTGAAATTTTAATCCAACAGTCTAGATTGAGAAATAGAGGAAAAAAGCAAAAAAAAAAAAAAAAAAAAGGAAAAGGAGAACTTTGGCTTTGAGGGTAGTGCGATTTAAAGTTGAACGAGGCAAAGGGGGTGGTAATTTATGAGAAGAGGCCATAGGTAGGACGCACGCCTATATGGACATTTTTATCATAAAAAATTATATATGTGTGTACTCACTTGCTTATGAATGTAAAACAAAATTGATTTTTTTTTTGAGAAATTAGAAAAATTAATTAATTTATTTAATCATATCATTAGATTATATATCAATCTGTTAGACAAAACAGTTTGGAGAAAAAATGATAAATATAAATATATTAAAGTAATTTAATTAACTTCCTTAATCTTTTCAAAAATTAACATTATCTTATATTTAGGATAAAAGGGAGTATATGTAAGGCACAATGCTAAAATCACATGGGGGTGAACGATTTTTGTTTTAAATTAAACTCGTTCTATAAAAAAAATGATTTTCCCTCTATGGTATTAAATTAATTTCTTTTTTACCAAACTAAATTAAATTATTTACACAGTATAACATTCTGCTAATTTCTTTTACTGTGTATGGTATTTTGCTCAAAAAGCCACTAGGTCGTCGATAAAAGGGCTAGTCATGGATTGTCTAGTTCTTTTTAGGTCTTTTAGGAGCATTCGGATGTGTTAGTTCTGGTCTATGAATACACTTTCCCATAAAAAAGAAAACATGCATGAAGGAAGCTTTAACTTCTTTTGTTCTATTCCCCTTATTCAACCTCATATTTGTCATGTCTCTCTAAATATTCAAAATTATGTATTGCCTTTAAAATACAAAAATTTTTGTACTAAAGGTGATGGAATTTGGTCAAAAGAGAGTGATGGAAAATTTATATACATGAAAACATGTTATAACATGTGTGAATAATAATAAAAAAATTGCATTCTTGGTTTTTTAAAAAAATTTTACACTGTACGAAATCTTTGCAAATAGACACACACCCATGAAGTGAAATAGGAGATTTTTTTTTTCTCAATCGAAAAAAGTAGGGAGATTTTTTAAAAAATAGAAATGCTAAAATGCATTTCTTTTAACTTCACATATTAAGTAATTAAAAGTAGGGAGATTTTGTGTTATTTATTGGTCATTCTATTAGTTTTTTTTCTTCTTTCAAAACTTGTTTTAAGAAAAAAATATTCAACAACTTTTTTTTTTTTTTCAAAAACTTGTTTTAAAAAAAAAAGTATCCAAACAAGTTCTTTTTTCACAAAACTTTTTTTCAAAAACAATAATCAAAACAAGTTTTTTTTTTTATTTCCAAAAATTGTTCTCAAAAGTATTTTTATAAAACTGTTTTGATAATAGAAAAAACAGAGAATAGAATTAAACAGAGCCCTAATATCTTTTGTTCTTTTCCCCTTCTTCAATCTCATCTTTGTTATGTCCCTCTAAAAATTTAAAATTATGTATTGCCTTTTAAAATACAAAAAATTCTATAAGGGTGATAGGAATTTGGTCAACAAAAGGGTCTTGGTAAAAGTCTATACATGAAAATATGTTATAACATGTGCAAAGAATTAAAAAAAATTATTCATGGTCTTAAAAAATGCTTTTTGCCACATCCCCGTAATTTCACCGCCCTGCAGGCACAGTCCTCCTCCATGGGTTCCCCCCATGCGACCACAGGTGAAGGACTCACAAGAATATAATCCCACCCCTTGAGATTTTCTCTTGCCTCCCCACTTCTCGAACCCTTATCCCGGGGGTAAGTATAAGAGTTTGGCGAGAGGTGGTACCATTGGGCTACTAGCCCAATGGTACCACCTCTCACCAAATGGTACCACCTCTCGTCAAACTCTTATACTTACCCCTAGGGTAAGGGTTCGAGATGTGGGGAGGCGAGAGAGAACCTATGGTGGAGGATTGTGCCTGTGGGGCAGTGGGATTACGAGGGATGTGACACTAAGTTTTTGCAATATATACATATATACATATCATATATAGAAACACTCTATGAAGTGAAGGAGGCAGTTTTTTAAAGAACATAAATTGTAAAAATACATCATTTGTCTTTTAACTTCACATGAAATTTTATGTTGGCCTCTTAATTTTATTAAGTGTCTTTTCAGTCATGTAACCTTAATGTTAACAAAAAAAAAAATGTAAAATGTTAATAAAGCATTTCTCAAATGCTGACATATTAATTTTAATTTTCAAAATAATAATAATTTTTTTAAAAAATATTATTTGAAAGAAATAATGTTAGGGTTAGAGGATATAAAAGATACTTTATAAAATTAAAGAACCAAATAAAGACATTAGATGAAGTTAAAGAACTAAATGTGACTTTTTGAAAAAAAAAGAAAATAGAGGAGGAGAAATGGACTACACATTTGCGTCGGACAAGTTAAACGTGCCATTATGTTTCTTCATCAAATTCACTTTGGAGTTAAAATGGCAGAGTTGAATCTGAAAGTTAGGTATGAAAGTGCGTTACTTCAAATTGCAACATTTAGAAAATACAAACCCATAATATCTCTTCCTTCCTTGCTTCACCCAAACCCAAATTAAAGGGCCAGGTTCACTTCATGGTACGTCCCATTATCTCCCTCTTTTTTCTCTGCTTTTGGATTTCATGTGTTTTGTGTATAATTTAGGTTACAATTTTGTTAATGTTTGTTGCTTTTGGTGCAGTCTGAAAGGAAAACCAACCCTTGTATATCAACTAAAAATGGATAATTCTCATAAAATGACCAACTAGGCCACCAGGCCTTATTTCAATAATAATAACAGTCATGCCCACACACACACACACATAGGCAGTCAAGTCACTAATTCTACCTACTTAACAATATAACCACTCATAGTGAATAATATTGTGAATAATACAATATACTACCTCCGATCTTAATTATAAGATAAAGTTGACTCTTTTTTGGAGAAATTAAGAAAGCTAAATAAGTTACTTAATCATATCATATGTTTTGTACATTAGATTATATATTAATTTATTAGTCAAATTAATTAGTTTGAAGAAAACAAATAAAAATAAAAATACATACTCAAAAGAAATTTAATTAGCTTCCTTAATTTCTCCAAAAAAGTCAACTTTGTCTTAAAATTAAGATCAGAGGAAATAGTAAACAATATAATATTCTTAACACCCCCTCAAGTTGGGGCTATACACATTAATAGTTCCTAACTTGCCCATAAGTCTCTCATGATTCTCCTTGCCAAGACCCTAAGTGAATATATATGCTTGCTATTCTTTACTTCTCACATGCTCACAAGTAATAAGTCCATGCTGCAGCTTCTTTCTAGTAAAATGACAATCTATTTCGATGTGCTTGGTTCTTTCATGAAATACTGGATTTGTGGCAATATGAATGGTAGTTTTCCTATCACAAAAAACTTGTACAAGCTTAAGTTTCCTCACATGCACATCTACCAGCAGTCTTCTAACCCACACTACTTTTGATACGGCAGCTCCTAGTGCTTTATATTCAGCTTCAGTAGAGGATTTGAAGACTGTATTATGTTTCTTGGATTTCCAAGAGATTGGGGATCCTCCAAACTTGACTATATATCTTGTCACTGATCTCCTGGTGTTTGGACAAGTTCCCTAATCTGAATCTACATAGCATTGCAGCTGGCTATCTCTGGTTGCCGAAAGCAAGATCCCTAGGTCCTGTGTCATTTTTAAATATCTGACCATCGTTTGTGCAGCTTGAATGTGTGACCTTCTAGGTGCTTGCAAGTATTAACTCAAGGCCTGCATAATGAAACATATATCAGGTCCTGGTTATTGTCAAATAAGACAACCTACCTATCAATCTCCTATAGACAATTGGCTCTTGCAGCTTTGGATCATCTTCCTCCTTCTTAAGATCAACTCTCAACTTGATATTTGGCTCCATTGGCAATACAAGAGGCCTTGTTACACTAAAACTCATACAAGAAATTATGTCAAGTGAATACTTTCTTTGATTGAGGACTTTACCCTTATTAGTTTTCACCACTTCTATTCCAAGAAAATGTTTAAGCTGACCCAGATCTTTAATTCTAAATTTATTGTCTAAGTACTCCTTAGTGGTATTAATTCGTTGCATATTATCTCCTGTACGTAATTACCAAATCATCAACATATGCTAGGACAAAAAATAGTTTCAGCACTAGATTTTCTAATGAACAAAGAGTAATCATATTTGCTTTGCCTCAACCGCCCTCTATTAATGCTTGAGTAAGCTTAGCATTCCATTGCCGTGATGCCTGCTTAAGCCCATTCAAGGATTTGGTAAGTTTACAAACTTTATTTTCAGGATTACCAAATTCTTGAGGAACTCTCATGTACACGTCTTCATTTAAATCACCTTGAATAAAAGCATTGTATACATTCATTTGAAATAATTCTCAATGATTCATTACAGCAATGGTAAGTACTATTCTTACTGTTGCCATTTTGACAACGAGGGAAAATGTCTCAAAATAGTCTATCCCTTGTTGACTATATCCCTTAGCAACTAACATCGCCTTATATCTCTCAACATTACCATCAGCATCATGTTTTACCTTATAGACCCATTTACAACCTATGGGTCTTTTACCTTTAGGGAGCTCCACAAGTTTCCATGTGTCATTTTCTTCTAGAGCTTTAATTTTGGCTTCATTGCATCAACCAATTTTGGATCTTTTGCTGCCTCTTCAAAACCACTTGGTTCAACATTAGCATCAATACTAGAAAATAAAACTTTTTAATCAGGTGACATGTTAGAATAAGACAAGTAAGATTGAATAGGATATTTTATCTTTTATTGCCTGCCTTTATGATATTGTTGCAATCAACGGTGCACACATAGCCTACCAATGCCTTGTATAAGGGATCACCTCCACATGCATAATCCTTAAGCCATGATGGAGTTTTTCTCTCACGAATAGGTCTAGGTACATTGGGTTCTATGTGTGTATCTCCATTGTCATCATTATTTATATTTAATGCAGGATTCTCATCTAATGTTGCATTCGAGTCATGCATTTATGGGATAGGAATGAGGCTGGAAGCTTCTATATCATACTTAAAAGGATCAACCAAAGCATTAGAAGGATCAATCATAATGTTGGAACCCCCCTCTTGATTGATGCCAACCATGCCTTGGAAAGGAAAACAAGTTTCATGAAAAGAGACATGTCTAGAGATGCAAAAGAATTTGGTATGAATGTTATAAAGTAAATACCCTTTTTGATTAGGGGGATACCCCAAAAAAAAGCATGGTTTAGCCCTAGATTGAAACTCGTCATGAACCGGTGAAGTGATGGCAAAGGCTAAACAACCAAAAAGCCTTTAAAAAGGACAAGTCAGCCGAAGAGCTAAACAAAATATCAAAGGGAGGTCAATGTTTTAAAATTGATGAAGGCATACAGTTAATCAAATAGGCAGTGATTTTCATAGCCTCTCCCCAAAATGTCAGTGGCACTCCAAAGTGGAAAAGAAGGCAGCGAACGACCTTTAAGAGGTAGCGATGCTTGTGTTCTTCTACTCCATTTTGTTAAGGCATATAGGGGTAAAAGAGTTGGTGAAGGATACCATGATCATTAAAGAATTGTTTAAGATCAGCATTAGTAAATTCAAGTTCATTGTCACTATGCATAGATTTGATGGAAATAGAAAATTGAGTACGAACATAAGTAACAAAGTTTTTTAGATGTTGAGAAGTGTCACTTTTATTGATCATCAAAAATATCCAAACACAACAACAGAAATAATCAACAATGGTAAGAAAAAATCTGTGACCTTTATAGGTAGGCCATCTATAGGGACCCCATATGTCAATATGAACAAGTTCAAAGCAGTGTTGTGTTTTTGAATCACTAAAAAGAAAGGGTAATCGAATTTTCTTAGCACGAGTACATACGTCACATTTACTAATACTAGATATACGGAAATCAGCAGTAAGTAAATCTAGATCTCTTAGTTTTTCTAAAGAAGTATGTCCTAGTCGTTGGTGCCAAATATTCTAGGCTTGCTCTATGGATTGAGTTTGTTTAGAATTCAAAAGTGTATATAACTCCTTAGGTTTGTCAACTAGGTACAACCCATTATGCATTCAGCCAATTGACCTAGTCCTCCCATTGGAGATTTCCTGCATTATGCAAACCTTAGGATAAAACAATATGACAGATTACGTATCGTGAAAAAGTCTAGATACTAAAATTATATTAAAATAGCAGCCAGGAGCATAAAACACGTCATTTAATAATAATACTAGTATATGTCACATGCATTTGCTCACCATTTGGCATCTTAATCCTCTACTACAAAAAAAAACACTGAATTTCCGACAGATTTTGAGTTTCTGACGTAAATTGATTTCCTACTGAATTTCTAATGGAATGGATTCCGTCGGTAATAATAGTGTGACAAAAAAATTTCTGACGGAATTTAGATTCCGTCAGAAATTTCTTACAGAAAACTCCATCGCAATTTCCGACGGAATTCAATTCCATCGGAAATTCCCTTGCAACTTCTGACGGGATTCAATTCTATCATAAACTTATTTTTTATGTCTTAAATTTAAAAAGCCACGTGGCAACTCTAGCGGCTGCCCCATCATCGTCGGCGGCAGCTCGTGGCAACTCTGGCAGCTTCAACCTTGTTGCTGGCGCCCAAATCCGCGACGTGTCGCAACCTCTTTATTTCTGGAAATGCAACTCAACTTGCCCCTCCTTTGATTCGAACTCATGACCTCGTCCGTAACGCACGTGATGCCTTACCGGATGGGCTCGACCGCTTTGGCGTTCTATTACTACAAAATTATATATATATATATATATATATAATCTTATTATACATATCAATTATTTATAAATATATATATTTTTTCTTATATATAAATGTAATAGTAATATAAAATAATTTTATATATTCTTATAATTTTTAATATAAATTAACTACAAATTAAAAATTTTACATCTTAAATAAATTTCATATGACTATATTTTTTTTCTAATTTCTAAAATTAAATTTTTGTTAACATTAATTAATAACTAATAAATAATCATTAATTAATAACTAATTTTTTTACTAATATTAATTAATAACTAATAAATTTTATTTTTTATAAATAAATTTTTATATGACCATTTTGCCCCTACAGGGTTCAAAACTTAATATTTTAGAAATTAGAAAATAATAATTCAAAAATAAATTTAAATTTAAAATATTAATTAATAAATAATAAATTTTTTAAAAATAATTTTTAAAAATTTAATTTTATTAAAAAATAATAATTAATTAAAACATAATATTTTTTAAATTTTCTGACGGAATTCAATTCCGTCGGAAATTGCGAGAGAATTTGCGACGGAATTAAATTCCGTCAGAAATTGCGACAGAATTCATTTCCGTCAGAAATTCCGTGACAAAAGACAGAATTTGCCACAGAATATTTTTCGTGGCTAATAATTTGCCATGGAAAAAAGCCTGTCAGAAATTCCGTCAGAAACTTTTTTGACGGAATTTCTGACATATTTCCACAAGAATTTGTGACAGATAATTTTTCCATGGAAAATTCCGTCGAAATCATTTTTTTGTAGTGTTCCTAGATGGTCCTAAATGGTCTTTAACTAAATCTAACATATGCAAACTACTAGCCGTATGACATGTGGCTCTAGAATCAATAATCCATTGTAACTTAGACACAAAAGGAGGTAAAGCAGTAGTCTAACCTAAAATGCTCTCCTTAAGGTAGTCAACTACATCGACTGCTATATTATTATGTTCTTGCTTAAGAATCTGGAGAATTTGAGTGTATTGTTCCTTGGTGATGGAAAGTTCAATTAGTGGCTGTGTCAGGGGCTTCATGTTGTCGATTTTGATAATCGGAGGGTTCCATAGAGAGGCTATTAAGTGAAACTTCTTGTGGTTATTTCCTTTTGAAAGTTGTAGGGAAACCAACCAATTGGTAGTAGTGTTCTCATTTATATCCTCTTTGATGGCGCAATATGAGCACTGATCCTGTGAAGACCTTCCTCTTCCTCTTCCTCTGTTAGTGCGCCCACCCCTAGCAGTAGCCATAGTAACACCTTCAATAGGTCCAGTGGAATTATATGATGCCAATCTCTATTATTCATCCTGAGAGACAATAGAGTATGCCTGATTAAGGGTCGGTAGTGGACTCTAAAGCAAAATTTAGGTCTTGGCATAGTGGTGGCTATCAATGAGTCCCATGAGAAACTGTAGGAGTTGTTGTCACTGAATGACTCTAGTGTATTCTTGTGTAGTTGAACACTAACATATGGCAAACGGAACCAGGGAATCATATCATCCTAGAGATCCTTCAATTTGGCAAAGTATTTAGAAACATTCATAGCACCTTGATTTAAACCACCAATTGCCTTATGGTGTGAGAAAATTCTTGTCTCATCTGCCTTGTGGAATCATTCCTTCAGTTCTAACTAGACAGTACATGCATTATTAGAGAATACAATTCTTGTGGCAATTTTCTTATCCACAGAATTGATCATCCAGGAGAGAGTGACTGAGTTGCACCAATCCCATAGGTCCCATGGAGGTGTAGGTTGCTCTTCCCTGGTGCAAGTCCCATCAATAATCCCTAACTTGTTCTTGGCTGAAAGAGCAATACGCATGGACCATGACTAGACTTCATAATTTTCAGACCCACGTAAAACCTGAGAAACCAGAGTTGTGGCTTATGTGTCGGAAGCATGAAGATACAGTTGATGGGAAAAATCAATAGCGAAAATCGCAGATGAGGAGGTGTCTTCATCTTTCCCCATTTAGGAGCGAAGAAATCCAGTGTAAAAGAAGAATTCAGTAACTAAAATATCTTAAATGACCAAAGAAAATTTATTATCAATCTTTGTAACAGAGGAATGGTGGCAGGATAGGTTATTGTTGAAACTCTTAGGAAGAAATCAGTGAGGAAATGGTATGGACGCCGATTTTTTTTGAGCCAAAGAGGAAGAGCTTTAGTTTTGAGTGACAAAGAAAAGTTAACCTCAACGATGAATAGCACAACCGCCATGTCAAACCTTCTGACCAAAAGAGAAATACAAGATCGTCAATCTTGCTTCAAGAAATTTCCATAATTGTCAAGTCGAGCTCCAATTCCAACATTAGGCCACAAGATCGTTAGGCTTCCTTAGAATCATCCAGCGAACACAGTGAGTCTCGACTCCAACAATGGCAAGTCATGACTCTCACATAGCGATGACAAGAACAGAGATCTCTGGACGAAGGTGAGTCTTGCAAATATGGTCCTAAATGGCTCACAATCGTTTCGATGGATTTGTCGTGGAAAGAGGAAGAAAACTCCGAAAAGAAAAACCTAGAAGGACCTTCTTTCTTTCAGACTTGAAGTCAGGTTTGACACGAGATTATTGATCCAACTAGAAGAGTCTTGACAAAATAAGGTTGGGCCCACAGAATTGATCTAATCCCCAAACTGGGGCTCTAGTACCATAAAAAGCAAACCAACCCCTATATATTAACTCAAAATGTTTAATTCTCATACAATGACCAACAAGGCCACTAGGCCTTTTTTCAATAATAATAACAGCCATGCCCCCCTCACACTTATATATATGGGCAATCAAGTCACTAATTCTACCTACTTAATACTTAATAGTAACCACTCACAATGAATAATACTGTGAATAAAACAATATAATATTCTTAACATAGTGTAATGGCCCCACATAGGCAGCCAGTCAGGCCCACACAGGTGGCCACACAGGCCCCCGGCTGGAATTGTCCCCTCCTCTGCACCACATAGGTGCTTGGGGATTTATTCGCCTCCCCAAGGGATCAAACACACTATCTGAGGATAAGTAGTATGCCATGACTAATGAGATATATTTTTTAAAGTTGATCAAGCATAATAAGTAACATGTAAAACTAGATTTTATCTCTTTTACTATGCCCACATAAATTAAGACAAACTCCTTCTACTAAGAGTATAATATTTCATTTGGCACTAAAATAAACTCATATAAATTATTATACTTTAGTGGACGGCACAAATCAAGGGAGAGGGAGTGAGTTAGCATTACCATATCAAGGATTAGAGAGAAGAGAGGTGGGGCTAATGATTGATGCAAAAGTAAGGGTTGAGAGTAATAACGATGAAATGTGAAACTTATAATCAAGGTTAAGTTGGTAAATTTATAAATAATTTATACAATTTTTTAAATGACATTATATATTCTTATATTATAGTATAAATTAAAAAAGTTAAATAGGTCAGGCTTGTAGGCCAGACCTTATGAAAATATGTCTGGCTTGTTTATCTAAATAGGCTTGAGCCTAAGCCTAGCTAGCATATTTACTAAATAGGCTAGGCTAGGCTTTATGTAGGCTAGGACCGTAGGTCTCTGTTAGGGGGCCTGACTTATTTTCATCCCTAATTAATAATAATAAAGATAGTTACTATAATGTACTTAATGTAGGATTGACATATTGCTGTAAAACGTTTTTTTGAAAAAATCATTGATTAGGTCAAAGCCTAATTTTATCAAAAGAAAAAAGAAAAAAGAGGAGCTTTTTGAAAGAGAATGAGAAAGCGCATTGTCTCATTCCCTTTTCAGGAAAAAAAAAACTTTTCTATGTGCTAAAATTATATAGTAATAATTTTGGATACAATGCAAAAGCATTGCATCATCTGGATGATGGATGAAAGGAATAAATAATGAAATGTCCTATTTGCCTTTTTTTGTAAAATAATGAAAACTTACACTCAGTCCCAAAGAGAATAAATTAATACTGCAAAGTCCCTTGAAATCTCAATATTACCTACAAGTCCCAAGGGATATGAGGATAATATATTGCAATTGTGAAATTACCTCATTACCCTTCATATTAGCTAAGAAAGAAAATTGACAAGTAGAGGTGTTTTGAATGACAAGTTAAGGTGCCTTGATTAACAATTATTATGGTATTTATAAACAATTAATGTCAATATGCACACAACACACTTTTTATTGAGCCATATAAACAACTAACACAATATTTGTCACACCCTTATTATTGACAACTAAACTAACTATATTAGCAATTATGGCATGCATTAACTAGTCTGTGAGAGTAGCTTAGTAATTTCACAATTACATTATATTACTCTCTGGTCCTTGAGACTTGTTGGGAACTTTGAGATTTCAAGCATCCTTGCAATATTAATTTGAGACTTGAGGATAACTTTCTCATAAAATAATTATAGCTCAAGGGGAATTGAAGGAATGCGCACACACTGTTTTCTATATATCCTTTAGTATTCCTATCACTATAATCAATTCCAACCCTATAGTTATGCTAAGAAAATAATATGATACCTTATAGTTTTTTTTTAGAACTATAATCAATTCCAAACCTATAGTTACTCTAATCCCAACCTAAACACTATAATCAATTCCCATAAAAAAATAATTATAGTCTTTTTGGCCAGATATCTTATAGTTTTTTTTTTGGCCATCATGATATCTTATAGTTACTAAGAAAAGCTATTCATCTTCATTATCATAAAAAATCCTCCTTCTATTTTTCGTATAATTCATTACAACAAATCAAACCTACCACAGTTGTCATTCCATATTGAGATTAAGATGGAATGGCCACTCATTTTAAAATAACGTATCTGTTATAATACAAATTATCAAATAATATTCTTATTTTTATTTAAAAATAAAAATGCATGCAATTATTGATGTATATATAAATAATATTTCTTTAATAAATTACTAAATAGGTTTTCTAACCAATTATTTGAGTACCTATAATGTTTACTCAACTACCCATAATGTTAATTCAAGTACCCGGCCCAGAATATTTGAAGTACATATATTTGGTGATTCTCTGGAGTCTGGATAGTTGTTTTTATTAATGTGACTTGAATTCACTTATCTTCTCTTGTAGAGTGAGTACTCGTACATAATTTTTTCAGAGAATAAAGGATTGAATATGTTTTAAGTTTTCAGGTAGGATGCGGCTTGGGTGACTGCCTATAAATTTTTTTAAATCATTTTAAAGTATTTATTTTTGAACTGTTATTTTATTTACTTTTAATTTAGATATAGAACATTATATACATACAACTGGAGGATGGAAAAAGAGCATAGAAAAGAGAGTAGGGAGGGGACTCTGACTTTGAGGGCAGTGGCATTTTTCCCATTGAAAAAATATTAAAAAAAAAAAGAACAATGCTGAAAATCTTTTGGGTACAACTAGCGCTGGGAATGTAGATTGGCAGCACCAACCTGTGGGCCACGCAGTGCAGGCCTGTGTGGCCCACACTTTTGATGGCTGGCTAAATGCAAACCCTGACCCGCAATGTGTAGTTGCAGGCCAACCCATGGGCCGCATTTTTCTTTAAAAAAAATTTCTTATTTTTTAAAGACGGCTGAAAATACGAGACACATATATATGAATCATTAAATTTATCTTCCTAACATAAATTATTCCTCTTCTAAAAATTTAAAAATATAATACACAATTCAAGAGATAAAGTTATCAAATTTGTCAAATTTTATAAAAAAAACATAAAATCATACTCAAGCAACCAAGATATAATAATTTTGTTTAAAAAAAAAGATTTTTTCTCTTTGGATTGGGAGGTACCATGGTGGGAGTGGCTACTTAAAGGTTTTGTGAAATTATTATAAGAAAAAGAAAATTTGCGGGCCAACATCAAGCCACAGGCCATGCGATGCAGGCTGCATTTTTGTGGGTTGGGACAGGTAGGCTAGTGGGTTGAGCCCATATTACCAGCTCTAGGTACAACGAGCATGTGCTACCTGTGTGTTGCATGGGAGCTTTTACACGTTGATATATTTTTTTCTTGTAATATTATTTTTTAACATTATACAGTCTTTTACTTATGGTCTTTCTTAACCATGAAGGAGACTACAGAGATTTTATAGCGAACACTCCCATGAGATGCACATGAAGCTTGTTCCTTCAGAGTCATTTTATCTTTTTCCTAATCAATAAAACTCACATATTATATGCCAAACAAATATATAAGAATCAAAGACATCATAAATATAGTATAACATGACAACAATATAACCTTGCATGAGATACATTAAAATTTAATGGTATATACGGCTTCTTAAATATCTTCTTATAAACATTGGTCTTAAACAAACTACAGATTTTTCAAACTGCAAAATTGACTTAATCCCATGCACTGCAAAGTTTGTTTTTATTGGTAATCCAGTCATGGGTTGCGTTTTTTTCCTACAAAACTCAAACATAATGCAACAGTGGCACCAAATGCATAATGCTCCCACGTGGTTGCAAGATGGCATCACGAACCCCTTCCTACATGAACCATTGCAACCGTTCAGCAAGCAAGTGACATATCCACCAAATTTCAACTTAGCTCATGCCAACCTATATAGCTTCGTGATAGCATTAGAAAGCCAAACATAAGAAACAAAGAAAAATATGACCTACCAAAAACCATTCGTGAGGGACAAAGCCACTACCAGAAATAAACTATTCATTACAATCTAACAACCAACAAAAGAACATGGGACTGCGCATGAAATGAATAATTTCCACCTAAGTGACAGCCCTTGGTCAAGTAACTTAGCTGAACATACATGCATACAAATTTCCATAAATTTATTGACAACCGTGAGAAACTGATCATATTAAACTGTAAAGAAAAGGAACAACTTTCACTTGAACCTATCAAAACTACAATTTAAAAAAGTTTGAGGAGGGCAGCTAAGCCAAATGGCTACTCAAACACTACTATATAAGTTGAAACATACTGTGTGGATGCTTGTACTTGCATCATATTAAGCATTTATTTATTTCATTAGCACAACCAAAATGCAGATGCAGTTTTTCAACTTAAAGTAGATCACAATAATTTCTCACTTCAGCTTATCATTAAATGCCGTTAGGATAAGTATCTAAATGGAAAATGGGCATCTTCATTACCAAGTGGCCCCCCTATGGACAATACATTTCTTTCTTCCAAATGCAAAGCCATTTGTTTTTTGGTCGAACAAAGCCTTTCAAAATAGTCAAGTTCTTTTCCACATATAGCTAACATAAACAGAGGAGAAGAACATATCTCAAGGGTAAATTTAGTTAACCTACGTCCCATAGGTTGTTCCTTTTCATTAAAGCCATATATATAGGCATAATGAAATATATGCTTTCATGTCCTGTAGTTTGAAGGCATGTGCAGGCTAAATAAAAGCATGACTACCCCTATACTTTACATGTTTAAGGAAACAATCTTTACGGTACATGAAAAAGTTGTGCTCATATTATAGTCCTTGAATGTCCTGCTTTTCATTAAAAGAGCATGATAATGATGCCAACTTGTTTAAACGGGATTAGTTGGCTTTCTTTTTTGGGCTGTGGAGGAGGGATGTCTTTGCCAAAAGCTTGTCCTATTGGAACTACCTTTTTAATAGCCTTTTTCTCCAGCTGAAAGTGAGAATTGTTATCAGATTATCAGCAAGTAATGTAAAAAAAAAATAGCAAAATCACACTAATCAAGGCATTTGATGCATCTAGTGAGATGCTAAAGGAAGCATGCATTGCTAGTTGAAAGATGTGTGCTTGTGCACGCGCTCATGATTGCTCATGTTTATAGTTTAAAAAGCAAACCACTATGTTCTATTAAAGCTATGAAAAAAACATACAGAATCCTTCTCTGATCATGTTTGGGAAAAAAATCTCTTGTTGCTAAATCACCAATAAAAACACACTTTCCAAACAAACTACAAAACTGACTTTCCCTAAAGTTTGATTGATCTTAAACAAACCGGTTTAATATGAAAGATTGCTAAAAACTAAAATAAAAAAGCATGAATGAAAATATATATAACAACAAATGTAGATCGAATGAAGGTTTGATTCTAATATAGATGAAAAAAGGAGTTTCTGAAAAAAAGGATATAGATGGATAAGCTTTTTGTGGGCCTTTTCAATGCAACCAAAAAAATGTTAACTTGTCTTTTTATGCATTTTCAGAAAAGTTGATAAACACAGTAACCAAGGGTATAAACTATATAGCTATAACTTACACCAAATAAAGAAATAAATAAAAAGATTAATTCGTCTAGTTCAATGGAAGCGGCTTCTCTCCTCTACCTTTACCATTCGTTGCCGTCCTTTTCCATTAAACTACACCATTTTGGCACAAAACACTAGCTGGTTATTTTTTTTCTGAAAAAAAATATTCAACATTCTAATGTATTTTTTTTAGTATCAGTCAGTTCTCTAAAATATTTTTTCAAGATCATAAAATATTTTTTCAATATTATCCAGTATTTTGAAAAACACTATTCAATATCCTAAAGTATTTTTTCAGTACCAGTTAGTACCGTAAAATATTTTTTCAATATCCTAAAATAATTTTTTAGTATTATCTAGTACTCTGAAGTTTTTTTTATTGTCAATTAGTACTCTACAATATTTTTGGTGCAATATTTTAGGACGTTGGATGCACTAAAAATTAGTTCAGGTGCACTAAAAATATTTCAGAGTAATGACCGGCACTAAAAAAATACTTCAAGATACTGGATAATACTAAAAAATTATTTTTTTTAGGGAATTGATTGGTACTGAAAAAATACTTCAGGATTTTGAATAGTGTTTTTCAAAATACATCAGGATATTGGATAATACTGAAAAATTATTTTAGGATCTTAAAAAAATATTTTAGGAAACTGACTGATATTGAGAAAATACATCAGCATGTTGAATACTGTTTTTCAAAAAACAAAAAACCTGTTGCAGTGTTTTGTGCCAAAATGGCATAGTTTTATGGACAAGGATGGCAATGGACGGTAAAGGCGGGGGAGAGAAGTCGCTTCCCTAGTTCAATAGTTCAGGTTACTTTACTCCTCGACTAATTTGTTTGACTCTAAAGATAACTTGATGGAGTCCTGAGATGCCCCCCTTCCCTCTAAAGATAACTTGATGGAGTCCTGAGATGCTCCCCTTCCCTCATAAGAAATGAAGTCAATTTCCTCATTATTTAGAAGATATCACAATAGTCCAGCCATTCTGTCGTGCACTAAACCAAAAGGCAACCATTTAAAAGGCATAAATAATACCAATCACGATGGTTTCGTTTTTCACCCCACTTTTGTAATGCCCCGAAGCTCTTGAGTTTGACTCCTTATATCTCTACAAATTTCCCGATAACATAAAGAAATATTGTTGGAAAGCTAGCCTCAGTAGATTACACAACTTTGTAGAAAAATAATTACCTTTGTATGAAATAAAAAAAAAGATAAAACACAAGAAGTAGCACCAAGGTCAATGCTCCAGCAGCCAAATAGAAGATACTCTTTTGCTTCTGCAGCGGGGAAAAAAAGGAAAATGCCAGGAGGGATGATTAATATCGCTAGTAATACATAATTGCAAGCTATTCTTAACAACAATTAACATAGAAATTTTCAGGAATTGTTAAATGTAGGGATTGAAAGATAAAGGCCATGCTTGAAACTTCTAGACCTTCCTAGGATAAAAGCACTACTTGCATGTTTAAATTTAGAATTTGATAAGAGCTACCCTAAAGAACCAAGCAAAAAAAGGAAAGTCCATGAGATATTTCTCCCAAAAAATAAATGAACAAAATGGATAAGTTATGAAAGTGAGTATAAAACAGTGAAACTTCCAAAAATATTATTGGAAATTAGCAGTGACAAATTTCTATGAAGAGACATTAAAATAAACGTTTTACCAATACAATCTAAAAGAAGAGCGTTGGGTCTTTGTATCTTACCCTGCCATCTCTGACGAAGGGTTTCTGTTTCCCTTAACAGGCATGGGCATCACAAAATAGGTGCAGAACCAATTCTACCAGTAGATCATGACACCACCATGAGAGAAAAATTTAAAATAGTGAAAGAATAAAACACAGTAGCATTTTAACAGTAGACTTAATACAGATAGAACGTCTTTAGAAATTGTAAGCATACCATGAAGGTGGGTGCTAAGGGACCACCATTTAAGGGAAAACAACTATCTGTAAGGCTCTGCAGATAAATTATGGGTATGGATTAGGTTGAGATATTCAACATTAGTAAACAATGCCAGAGTTTGTAAATGCACAAAAAACACAATAAATAGCAACCTCACATAAGTGATGATTTCTCCCAGTAGCTGCCAGATTACACTTAGGTTCAACTATCCTAAAGATCTCCCCTATTCAGCTGCACCTCCCATTCAGCTGCCGGATCTAGCTGAATGAAAAACATAAAGTGAAATATTGCACAGCACGTAGTGAATGTAGGATTCAAACAAATTGATCAAAGCAATGAGAAACTACATACTACATTTAGAAGATTGTAGTATCTGTTATCAAAATGCTGATCAAGAAATTTCTTAGCACGGCATCTTTTCTTACAATATCCACACTGCCATTCATTTATATCTATGTGACTTTTATGCTCTTCCTAATCCCTGAATATATTATTGTTGGGATGAAGTCTATACTTTTTTGGGAGCTAATAGTTTTCTCGTTCCATGAATGGCACCAAATACTACAAAACCAACATAGGCAACATAATCCTGGAGGTGAAGTTCAAAATGCTCTACTCTTATGATAATGATGGAAAAAGCATTTCATACCTCCTCAATTATTTTAGAAGCTTCCCTACTTCTTTCTCTTGAGCAATGTACTTCATGAGCATGCACTTGTTCATTTTTATTATGTCTACATGATAAAGCATATCAGGTTGGGCATGAGATTGAATTACAAGGCCACTTACAGTACATGAAGAGAGAAAATGCTAGATAGTAAAAGCCAAGTTTCCTAATAAGGTAGGAATAAAACTTTAAATGCATCAGTACGTATCAAAACTGTGTTAAATATAAAATGACCCGATGTAACAGATCAATTAGGAAAATCCAATGGAGGTTGGCTAGAGATTGGAATGTCGAATGGCGTGGGATCTAATAGAGATTTCTAGCTTGTTGATTTCTTTATTTCAAAAGATTTCAAATTTTGAAATCCTAGGGCTAAGAGATGCGGAGAACAAGTGAAGAAGTGAATGAAAGGATAGACAGGAAACAGGCACAACGCCAGAGGCACATCTTCGGTTGCAACGATTGGCACGAAGCCAGAGGATTGGTTTTGACTTGTGAACAGTAACATTTGGTGAGCGTATGATGGAAGAGTATTTAGTGATATATTAATGATGGTACAAGTGATACTCTGAACACTCCATATGATGATTTAACCCAAACCTTTGACTCAATTAACTTAATTTTATTTATTTATTTATTTAAGAGAGACTATAAAACCTCAAACACCCTTAAAAATCAAACGTTTGATATGAAAATTCTTTATTAGAATTAGACAATTAGATGAAAATTTGGTCACATATGATATTAGAATCCTTTATTAGCTAAAATCTATTTAACTAATATGATTATATTAAGGATGTTGGTTGAATGGTTAACATGACATGTTTTTAGAAAATAATTATAAATATAAGAAATAAGTCTTACATTTTAGACTAAGATCAAATCTTCAACTAGGTCTTACATTAAGGATCGGAGAAACATCTTATAACTAATTATAATTTTGCTTACTTTATTTATATATGCAGTAAAGAGACTATTTACATGTAATTGATGTCATTTTGCTTCTCTTCGTGCACTACATTATTAAGTGCAATATGAAGAAAGGTGATCTCATATGAAGTTGGACGCATTTGCAGATTTTGATGCTAAAAAAATGGTCAGTATGATTTGAAGACGGGCAGTCCTATTACAATCTCATCATTTTCCATTAATGGAAGCTATGATGAGATTGGACGTTCAATATAATTTTGCGCTCCTTCTTTGATTAAGGTCAATGATGGCTCATAAAATAATTAAAAAATATATATAAATATAAATATAAATATAAATATAAAATTGGCTATTAATATGACATAATTGAAAAAAAGCAATTGAAAAAGGAGTTGAAAAAAAATTTCAAATTTGATTTGTAGCAAGAGTGCCTGCGTTAACCCCATTAAGTAAGGGGGATCGCAGCCAAAACTCATTAAAATATAAGATTAAAATTATTTTTAATGAGTTTTAGTTTTGATTTACATACTTGTCATATCAAGTGCTTATAAAAATATAAGAATTAAAAATCACGATTTGAAACTATACAAACGTGAAGACTAAAAGTCATTTCTATGACATCTGGATTTTTTTTTTTGCCAACAACATCTAGATTTCGACCAAGATTTCAACCAATGTGTTAGACTATAGTTTAGTTTTATCTTGTTTCTTGGTAGTCTTGATCAGGGACTGTTATGAGGGTTATATATATGTGGTTAGTCCCAAAGCTATGTGACTTTTGGCTATTATTCAATAAAATCTAGATGATATTCAGTCTATGCCCATGTCTTTGACATGGTACCAGAGCGGGTCTCGGTTTGGGCCTTCCTCGCTTGATTTGTTTCTCTCTTAATGAATTCCCATACCTGCACATACCACAATAACCTATAACCCACACCACAATTTTGTGTCTTCGATTCCTACGCCCCATAATTTTGTCTCCTCGATAGTGTTCGCGGTCTACCTTAACCTTAGCACATGGATTGCAAGTAATATAAAATGATAGTTCCCACGAGGACTAAGGAAAGAAAAATTGAGCTAGTTATAGTAATTATATTCTTAATTATGTTGAACAAAATTCAATTTTTGTTTTAATTTTAAGAAATCAAAGGAAAACAACACTTAACTTCACGAGTGTTAAAGACCTAGGATTATCTATCCCCTTTCTATTTCATGAATTAGTTAACTTACCCTCAATAAGCAATCAAAAGGAGACATGTATTTGTCTAAGATTCAAAAGCATTTGATAATGCTCTCTCAAGTCAAAACCAAATATTTATCCTAATAAACTAATCAATCTTTTGCATGAATTTATAAGGACTAATTTTTGCACACCAATCTTAATCTGATAATGCTATGTTAGTAATTATATCTCTATGATACTAACAAACTATCTGTTTAATACATAAACTTCAAGTCTACCATGATTTTACCCAAGTTCTATACTTAAATAGTCTTTCTCAAGAGTAATTTAAATAAACAAGACAATTAAATGGTGATCAGGCATTTAGAGGCATTAAGAGCAAGATAAAACCAATACAAAAACTTCATTTGATGCAAAAAGAGAGTAAATAAATAGTTTGATCTATAAATAGGTTCAAGAAAATCCTAAAATGAGAAAATTAACTACTCATGTTCATCAAAATCAAATCACAGCAGTAGCAATAAAACATTCTAGAGTTCAGATTTAGAAAGGAAAGATTGATACAATTTATTTTCAAGTTCAAGCTCTCCTTATCAGTCTCCCTTCTGGTTCACAGTGAAGAAGGAAACTGAATAGAGTGTAACAGCCTCCAAATCTATCAAAGCATCCTCTTTCTCGATGATGAAGATGGTCACCTGATGATGAAGGCAGCTTTCGACGTGTTCATGTTCACGTTCTCATTCGATATGACTGTGCTTCTTGTCTCCACCCCCGCAACTCTCTGCTTTTGATTCCCTTTAATAGATGTATTTTAAAGCTGCCTTTTCTGCGGGCTCCACGTGTGTCATTCCAAATTTCATAAAGATATGATATAGCATATCTTCTGGCCTAATTTGTATCTCTTATGGCTTTGTCTTCTCCTTATGTGGGTCCCGCAACTTTTCTTCATCTCCGTTTCTTGATTTTTTTGATTTTAATGGCAGAAATGTTGCCTAAGCCCCATGGCAATCTTCCCTACAATCACTCTTTATATCTTCATCCGTCCGATGCGAATGCCACCATCCTCATCTCCGCCGCTCTCACTGGTTACGATAATTACCCTACATGGAGTCGGACCATGACACCCTAACTTATGTGGGGCATGTGACAATCTAACTTATGTATTCAATTTCAGCTTTTAATGCCCCAGTTGTAATATAGAGTGTAATGTTAGTGTCAGATGAACACACTTTCCTTTTTCATGTGATCTTTATTGTGGCAGTGGCAAAGTATAACGGCATTTTCCATTGTTGAGGCAATGTTACACATGGTAGTACCAACCCAATATCAACACTGAACATTCAATGCATATATAGTGCCCACATAAAGGAATTAATAGGAATTCAATATAATTAACCCTTATTTTTGCTAGCTAGCGTAGAGGTTTTAGAGAGAGAGAGAGAGAGGTAGAGAGAGGAACTGTCTATTGGAATACGTGCCAGTGTGTGTTTGCTCTTGATGGAGGACCCCGGCGTCCTAGAATCGCTGCCGGATGATGCGTTAGGATCTAAGGAAATTGCTGGATTGGTAAAGTCAGTGAAGAAATCACCAAATGATGATTCCTTCTTGCCCGTCAAAATTCTTGAAACTTCTAAAAAAGAAACAGAGCTGATGGGGATGGCTAGGAATTCATCTCCAGTCAAAGTAGGGCATTCTCTTTCGTACAAGGATTCTCTTATGGGTTTTAAGGGTGCAGAGTATAATGGCGTTGCCTATGGGAGCCCCAGTGCGGAGGAGGATGATAAGCTAGCCGATTTTTTTGGACCAGTCCTGGGAAATTCCTAAGCCTTCAGAAGAATTTAAGCACCTCATGGATATCTACCCAACTATTAAATTGTCTCAGGATGAATACAATAGATGGGCTAAACCCTGGAACAAATCCCTTATTATCACTATTCTTGGTGCAAAATTCAATTTCTTCAGACTTAAGGAGTATCTTAACAGAATTTGGAGGTCAAGCAGTTTTGATTTAATTGACCTTCCCAATAATTACTATGTTGTGAAATTTCAGGATCAAGAAAATTGGGAGCATCTCTATAAAAAAAATTCTATTTAGAGGTCCGTGGACTATTGATCAACACACAATCCTTATGCGGAGATGGTCCCTTTATTTTGACCCATTTCAAAACCCTCTCGGACGAATAGCTTCTTGGGTCAGAATACCCCATGTTCCGTTGCTATTCTATAATAAGGAATGTCTGTGGCGATTAGGTGATATGATTGGAAAAACTCTTAAGGTGGATATGAATTCTATTGAGAATATAGAGGATGAGGAAGCTAAAATTCGTAGGGGAAACTATGCCAGAATCTACATGGAATTGGACTTACAGAAAAAATTAATTCCTAGGATTATCTCTGCTTCAGCTCTTTTTAATATCGAATATGAAGGGCTAGGTCTTATATGCTTTACCTGCGGCAAGTATGGCCACAAAAAGGAACAGTGCTCTTCGATGGTGGCTTCTGTTGGAGATTCAAAGATAGGAAGCTCGAGATAGGGTCCACCGTCGGCACCAGCGGCGTCATCGCAAAATCCATTCCCAGCCAAAGAGTACCAGTTCAGTCCATGGATGCTCGTGCGCAAGCCTGCTAGAGCATGAGTTCCAAGAAGAAACGAGGGTAGGGCCAGAGTTGGTGGCAGGAGCCACTCTGGATTTGTAGAGGGTATGGCTGAAGGCTGTGCATCCTAGTCCAGATTCGCCGTCCTAGCAGGTACGGAGCTAGCCGAAGGTGAAAATCCTGAGTTTAATTTGAATCCTGAGTAAGGTAATAGAAAGACCGATTTGGATGGCGTTGTGAGGTTGGATGTGGAAGAAGTGAGACCTGGAAGACAATTGCTGCAGAATGTGAGAAATGGTCAAAGTAACTTGAAGAAGGGCTTCCATGTGGGGCTGAAAAAATGGGCCGAAGTAAGGAAACAAAAAGAACCAACTAAGTCCACTAAAAATAGGGAAAAGGAAGATGCCAACGTTTTGGCTATGGGCTCAAAGGCCACATCTAGTTTGGACTGCAATGGGATGTCGAAGCCCAAAAAAAGACCAACACCAAGGGCTCATAATCTAATTAAAGGGAGCATGCAATTAGGTGGGCTCCAACAAGCAAACGAATCACATGGTGAGCTTCTAACAAAAAACAAAGCTCTGACTTCTATCCCAAAGGAACATCTCCGAGGTAAAGAGAGGGCCCACAACACGTTGACTTCAAAAAGGGAAGGCGAGGAGCAAGGAACTATCCTCATTTCAGAATCGAAGAGTATGTCGCTTGCATCTTGGAACGACGCCATTATTGATCAATATGCCATCATTAATCAAGATGTCAACGGTTAGCCAGGCTCAGAGATGCATTCAGTTTCTCAACTTGAGGTCGTTGTATTGATGGAAGATAAACCGCCAGACAAGTAAGTCTTGTGATCCTCCTTCTTGCCTGTTTGTTATTCCTTTTATGATTATCTCTTCTTGGAATTGTCGTGGGGCGGGTGGTAGTGCTTTACCTTGGGTGCTGAAGGATGTGGTTAAACAATATGGAATTAATGTAATGTGTTTAGTCAAACCTAGGATCAATAGAAGCAGGGCCGATAAGGTTGTGAGAAAGCTGGGTTTCAATGACTGGCTAAGAATAGAAGCCATAGGGTATGCATGGGGTATTTAGGTTCTATGGAATCATTGGGAGTTTCATCTTGAATATATTACTTCAAACACTCAATTACTACACTATAATATTTCTGCTAAGAATAAGCTGGATCTTATGTTTGTGACTTTTGTCTATGGGGATACTATTGTTTTGAAGAGGAGGATGTTATTCTCTGGAAATTCTTGTATTTCATCACATTTTTCTTATATATTTGTGGTTTTAAACTAAAATTGTGCATAAGTTTTATACATATGAAAAAAAATGTGATCTGTTGAAAATACTTGAAAAAGTGAAAATTTTGTGCTAAATGTATAGGGTTTTAGATTAAATTGAAGAATTGAAAAGCTCATAAAATCCTTCTCTTTGTAGGAGGATGATGACAAAAAATGGAAGCTTACATGGATCCTTGGAGTGAAGAAAAGGAGAACAAAAGCCAAAAAGGAAGATCAAAGTAGCTTGAAGGTGTCCCCGGTTGCTTTTGCTATGCGACAGCGAAGCAAAAGTGAAAACACATCAAAAATAGGCCCTTCTGACCGCGTACGCTGTGGGTTCGCTATAGCAAAGCGAAAGCAAAGTCGCGATATTGCAACTGTGCGTTTTGAAAAACTGATGCTTCAGTTGGCTTTTTAACCTAATGGGGGCACCGAAATGAGAGGATCCTGCACAAGGAAGAGCTCAAGAACCACAAGGAGGCTTCTTGGAGAGCTAGAGGAGGATTTTAGGGCTTCTTAGAGGAGATTCTTTGAAAAATTCAAGATTTTTCTTCTCTTTTTCTGGTTTTTCCCCTCTTCTCTTTCCATTTACTGATATGGTTTTAAGTTTTATGTTGAGTTGCTGGTTTGTATTGACTATGAGTGGCTAAAACTCTCATTTAGGATTACTTCTACTCATTGTATGGATTAAAACTACTATATTTTCTTGCCTTTGCTAGTTGTTGAGAATATATGATGATTTTTCTCCATGCTTGATTACTATCTTGTGCTTGATCACCACATGAGTAGTTTGGTTCAATTGAATGATGCTTGAGAGAGCTATTTTGGTTGTAGAACTTGAGAAAAATCATGTTAGACTTGAAGTTTAAGGATTAAATGGATGGTTTGTTGTTAGAATAGAGATACATCTAACAACCTAGCATAGTCTAATGAAGAATTGCTTTGGGAAAGATGATTTTCACTAATGATAAACAAGAGATTGAATATTGTTAATGAAGATTAAAAATCAATCTTTACTTGAGAGAGCTTAATTGATGATCTTAGAATCTTTGACTAGCATATGAACTCACACAACTAGCATAAGTGAATCAATTGCATAGTTTTATGAAATACAATGAGGAAGAAGTAATCCTAAGCCTTTAAACCTTGAAGTAGAATCAATTTTACAATCACCTTTGTTTTACCTTATTGTTTTTTAGCAAATTCCCTTACTTGACATACTCAATTTCAAATGATTTCATTCAACCTAGTTAAGAACATAGTTATAATAGTTAACTCACTTTTGTCATAGTCCTCGTGGGAACGATCTTGACTTATCACTTTATTACTTGCGACCCATGCGCTTGTGGAAGCTAAACGGTTAATAGAGGGATCTGCGGTCATCTTTGTATGCCATTAAGCAGATGGTGTCCATCCCCTGGCTGGTTTTAGGGGATTTTAATGATGATTGATTTTCGTAATTGTATTAATCTTTGTAATCTTATTAAAGTGCCAATTGTGGATGATAGATTTACTTGGGAAAAAACTGGGGTTAAAGAAAGGTTGAACTGGGTTTTTTGTAATTTTGGTTGGGATATTATTAATCCTCAAGCCAAAGCCTATCACAATCTTAGGTTCAAGTCTGATCATCGGGTAATTGTAGTTGCGGACTGGAACATCAATGCATGCAGTAAGAGGGGAAGTAAGTTCATTTATCAGGAAGTGTGGTGTGTTGAGGAGGGTTTCAGTGATGTAGTCAAAGAAGCATGGCATGGGAAGAATTGGTGCCAAGGTCAAAAGCAGTTTTCTAAAAAGGCAGTAGAGTGGAATGATAGAGTGGTTGGGAATATTGCAAAAAAGAAGAGAGAAATCATCCGAAGATTGGAAGGAATAGACCGAGCCAGGAGTAGAGAGGGTTGCCAAAATGGTCTCTTCAAGATTAAAAAACAGCTTTGGGACATGTATAAAAAAATTGCTTAACAAGAAGAGCTGATCTGGTTCCAGAAATCTAGATGTAAGTGGATAAGTGGCGGTGACAGAAATACTAAATTCTTTCATGCTAATGTAATAGCGAAGAGGAAAAGAGGTAGAATTGAGGCTTTACAAGACGATATCGGTAACTGGATTTCAAATGAGAAGTTGTTGAGAGGTATGGCCCTTGAGTGTTTTCAGAAGCTCTATTTCGCTGAGAATTTATCATCCCCCTTTTCCCCTTGGATGGCAAGATTCCCAACCTTAGAAGCTCATCAATTAGAGCTCCTGCAGAGACATGTATCTCCTGTCGAGATAAAAAATGCAGCTTTTGAGATTGGAGCCTTCAAAGCTCTGGGGCCAGACGGCTTGCTACCACATCTTTTTCAAACTCAGTGGAACTTGGTTAGGTAGAAGATATGTGACTTGGTGATCATGATTTTTGACAATCCAGAGGTTATTCAGGAAATTAATCAGACTAACATCATCCTAATTCCCAAGGTTGACCAGCCTTCTTCTTTAAAGGACTTTAGGCCTATTTCTTTGTGCAATGTAAGCTACAAAATTGTCAACAAGGTAATTGCTAATCGCTTCAAAGGTGTCATGAGCAGTCTTGTTACAGAAAACCAGTATAGCTTTATTGCAGGCAGATAGGGTGTGGACAATATCATCATTGCTCAGGAGGCAATTCATACCATGAGAAACAAAAGAAGTAAGAAGGGCTACATAGCAATGAAGGTTGATATGGAAAAGGCATTTGACAGGCTTGACTGGCGCTTTCTGGAATTTACTCTTCATAATTTAGGGTTGGGAGCTAGTCTTGTCAAGTTGATTATGAGTTGTGTAACATTCCCTTCCATGAGCATTATCTGGAATGGAATAGCCACAGAAAGATTCAATCCTTCGAGAGGGGTGCGACAAGGAGATCCTCTGAGCCCGTATCTGTTTGTCCTATGTATAAAGCTTCTTGGCCAACTAATCCACCAAGAAGTTGAACTTGGGAACTAGCATCCATTACGGCTGAGCACTTCTGGTCCAAGTATTTCCTATCTATTATTTGTAGATGATCTCGTGCTTTTTGGTGAGGCCTCAAACGAGTAGATGGTGGAGATGCGGAATGTTATGGAACTGTTTTGCTGGGTTTTTGGACACAAGATCAATTTGAATAAATCTAAGATGTGTGTGTCCAGAAATGTCCATTTCAATAAAGCGTATGAGATGAGCCAGGTTGTGGGGATTGGTCTTACGGCAAACCTTGGGAATATTTAGGAGTCCCTCTCTTACACAAACGTATGGTCAAGATGACCTTTGGCCCGCTTCTCTAGAAGGTGAAATTGAAATTGACTAGCTAGAAAGGTAAATACCTGAGTATGGCTGGACGGATAGTCCTCATCAAGTCTGTTCTTTGTGTCATACCTCAATATCAAATGCAATCAACCCTTGTTCCAAAAGGGATATTAACAACAATTGAAAAATTAAGTAGAGACTTATTTTGGAACCAACACAATGAATCCAAGAAATTGCATCTGATAGCTTGGGATATTCTTAAATGAAGGAAGTGTGAAGGAGGCTTGGAGATAAAAGCCCTACATTGCCAAAACAAAGCATTTCTCATGAAGCTATGTTGGAATCTAATCAAAAATCCGGAAGCCTTATGGGTGAAATACTCATGTGGGATTGATTCGGTCCCTCAAGTGCGGAGGTGGCATAACCAATCGGCTATGTGGAGTGGAATAGTGGCCGTCTGGGAAGACTTCAAAAAGGGCCTAGGAAAGAAATTAAGAAGTGGAAGGAACACGCAAGCATGGCAAGAATTTTGGGCCCCGATGGACAAGCCACTTAAACATTTCAAAGTAAGGAATACTCATCTAGTTGATATGGAGGCTCATGTGTGCTCCTTTAGATCTTAGACGGGTCATTGGGACAAAGCTATATGGGAAACTTTTCTTCCTAATTGGGTGGTAGATAGAATAATGAGAACGGCCCCTCCATCGGGCAATGAGGAGGATGTTGTGTGTTGGCGGAATGCCCCTGATGGCAACTTTAGTGTGAAATTAGCTTATGAAGGAATCTATCATCAGCAGAGCCATAGTCACCAATCTCACTGGCAGAATCTTTGGCACTGGGCGATCCCTGAAAGAGTTAAACTCTTTATGTGGCAAGTATTCCATGAGAGGTTACCTACTAATGAAATAAGAGCGAGACACAACCCGAGCATTCTAAACACTTGTCCTTTCCAGTGTGAGAGTAAGGAGAGCATCCTTCATATGTTGAGAGATTGTGAGCAAGTTCAGAAAGTATGGTCCTCTATAACTAACAATCTATATTATAATATGTTTTTCTCTGGTAATTTACAAGAATGGCTTAAATGGAACTTACAGTATTCACCAGGTAACAGGAGGATGGCTAGATGGCTATGGATAAGAGTATTCAGTACCACTTGTTGGCTCCTATAGAAGAACATATGCGGACAAGCATTTGAGGGCATAGCTGACAACCCTAAAGAGATCGTTCACAGATGCATATGCCAACTCTTGGAAGGGGTAGAGAGCGGACGTTTCCACCATCAGATATTCCAAATGCCAGAGAGAGGGGTAGAGATGCGTGCTTCTGTCGCTAATGCAATCAATTAAACTAGGTCCTAAATTATTATGCAGTTTAGGGTCAACCTAGGTCATTCTCCCAAGGAGCAAGCTATGGGTTTTCTTTAGGATTGATTTTTAAGTAACAAAAGATGCAATCACCAGTAGAAAAATGACTTTTAAGACCAGTTAAAAATGACTTTTTAGACCGATTCTGTATTAGGTCTTGATACAGCCGGTCTAAAAAGTCTGTTATTTTTTAGACCTGTTGTTAGAACCGGTCTTAAAAGTCAAACTTTTAAGACCGGTTGCTCCCACAACCGGTCTTAAAGATGAGACATTTAAGACCGGTTGTGGGAGCAACAGGTTTTAAATATGAGACATTTAAGACCGGTTGTGGTACAACCGGTCTTAAATATGAGACATTTAAGACCGGTTGTGGGAGCAACCGGTCTTAAATGTCTCATCTTTAAGACCGGTTGCTCCCACAACCGGTCTTAAAGTACTTTTTAAGACCGGTTGTGACTACAACCGGTCTTAAAGCTTCATTTTTTTTTTATTATATGTACATGCACAGAATGCTCCAACTTTAAACAGCAATACATAACAATCACCATCCCATCTTTCCCATGCATTCATTGAACTCGCCTAGTTATGGGTGGAAAAATACCAAACTAAGATTAAGAAATGTCATAAAACACACATCACGTGTGTGTGTGTGTGTTATGGTAAGTCACTAAAATTTTCAGCATTTCCAAATCTCATCTCAGAAAGTTCAAACTATTTTGTGATTTTGCAGAAGTGCAGGCAAAGCCATTGAAGCAGAAGAACAACTAAGCGCAAAGTATAGTAATCAACAAGTTTGCATACAAAACTGCAAATTCTAGTCAACTAAAGGCAGTCCAGCGTTTCTCGTCCTCCCACAAAATCCACTTGCAAGAATCATATACTTGTAAGCAATTTGATGGACAGAAATTTCTCTGAACTCAATCACTCATACATATACAACACCTCAACATTCTCCATAATCTCCAATCACATCCCTATATATAAGCTAGGTATATGCAATTAACAATCACCAAATGACAACAGTAAAACAAAACCTGATTCATTCATACCATAACTAGAACAACATCAGACCAGCGTTTATCATAATAAATTACAATAATGTACAATGAACTTTGGATTCAAAAACTCACTATTTTTGTAATAGCTCATGGATGAATTCAGCACAACATGTGCGAATGAAATCAATATCTTCTTCAGGAAAGGGATCAGCAAGATCAAACATCTGTAACACCAAAACCAGACGAAACATTGACTTAGTATAACTTAAAAACAATAAAGTAAAACAAAAGTTTTGAAATATAAATTTACCTCTTGAGTAAAATCAGTCGTGCCTAGAGTGATAATATTGTAAATATGTCTCAAAACATAAAAACCACATAAGTTGGACCCCTTTGGTTGCCGACGGCTCTGAGAAAAAACATGATATCATTAAAACAAATATAAAGGCATGTCTTATTATATTCTGTAAACAAATCCATATGTACTAACCTTTGGCATGATCCATGTAGGGTCCTTTAAGTCACGAACATGCTTACCACAAGCAGTGTGTAGGAATGTCCGCATAGCCCTATGATCATCACAATGACAAAGGTTATTGGTTTTACACAAATTCCATAAACTTTGCATACAAAAGGTAAGAATGCAAGAAAACTAACGAATTAATGGTCTTTTTCAAATCATTCCCTGGTTTGAAGTGGAGGGAACATAAGAGGATGACAGTGTAACTACTCTTGCATAGAAGAAGCAACTGCCAATGATCACTGAA
Organism: Inga laurina; assembly: GCA_963855925.1. NCBI lineage: Eukaryota > Viridiplantae > Streptophyta > Magnoliopsida > Fabales > Fabaceae > Inga > Inga laurina. Next base: position 21,776,310 of record OY979702.1, on the reverse strand, counting down.
AAAAATAGAAGAATATTAATAAGCAAACATAAAACATTATATAAATTATAAAATATCAATTTGTTTCTTACCTATGCACATATGGAGCCAAGAAACACTCGGTTCCAGTTTCACTAAGCCTCTTTGACAAGTATGTATGTCTAGTAGCAGCAGTGGTCCCTTTCTCTTGGATGTGATGGGGGCATAAGAATCCAAATTTTTCGCTTTTGTCAGAGGAGACCAACCTACGATGCATGTACCTACAATAATGCAAGCACAAAAATAAAAGGTAAACGGTGAAACTTTTAAAATATTTACTTTGAATTGCAGAAGCTACTTACATTAAGAACAGTTGGACAATCCCAATCGTAAGATTTTGTCCAGGAGCTACCAGGGACATCAAATCATCCCTCTCAAGATAGCATGTCACTCCTGACTGTCCAACAACTGAATCCGTAGGCCACTCTCTTGTTTTGAAGGATGTATCATATGCCATCAGAATCACTTGCTGCATGATATTCAATGGAGGCTGTGAAACTTCTTGCTGAGTGAAGGGAGCTGGACTTGGTGGGGCTTTGATCGGACTTGGTGGTGGGCCTTTGATCGGACTATCCTCGGCTCGACCAGAAACAAGGTTCGTTAGCCACAAGATGAATGTGCCCAAGACATCGCTAACAACCTTGAATTCATCAGAAGGGATAGGGACAGGTGCATCCGCAATAATCACCTCGTCAACTGACACCCGGACTTGATCACCTTCCATTTGTCGGTGGTGGACAGTTGATCCCAGGTTATGCACACTACCCCGTGCAACTAACCGTCTCAGAGGATCCTAGACAAAAAGATCACAAAGCCCAGTAATTTGCGGGTTAGGACCCTCTGATGACTGCCTGATGTTGCAACAACTACCTTTAGTGCTCTGCTTATTAGGATCAATCGATTGTGGCTGGGGAGCACTGGTATCTTGTCTTGAGCTCATAAACACTATCATTTCCTCTTTCATCTTGCTCAACCGGGTCTCTAAAAGTGCATCAAAAGATGCTTCAGCCTCGGCCTTTGCTTCTGCTCTTGCAATGGCCAACATATTCTCCAATTCCTCCCTAGTCACGATGTTTGAGGAATAGTGTACGGGGGCTCCAAAGTAATCCCGTATCCCTACCCCTCCTCCAACTCCCCTGACACGGCCTGGATGCTCGTGTTTGCCAGTAGCAACTGTGAGGATGTCATTCCTGCCCTCCGACTTAAAAGATCCCTCAGCTTGTTGTTTTCTAAGTTCATCCTGTAACATAATACAAAATAACAAACGTAAGTAATAATGTACGTTTCTTATGTAATTAATTACAATAACGTTATATACTTACAATTCTTTCACCAACTATACGAGATTGTACACTCGTATAAGTCCCACTCCTCTTTTGGTGGGCAAATTGCCATTTTTCTTCCCGACGAATCGGAGATGGCGGAGAAAGAAGAACAGAAGGATCGGATTGAGATGCTTCTTCCAATCTCTTCCGTTTGGCCGCCAACAAGTCTCTTTCAGCCTTTGCATAACCCCCACGAGACATTGTATGAGGGCAATCATTCTTTCTACCACTCTCTTGTGCTTTTTGCCTTTTTGCCTGCGAATAAGAAATGATACAAAAGGAAAGTGTTATAATCAATTAAGATAATTGCTAAGTAAATAAAATAAAAAATAAGTCAACTAACCAAAGATTCAGGAGTAGTCCGAAGCCTAACAAATTCTTCCCAAGTCGCTTGATCAAGAAATGTATACGTGCTGCACGGATTAGGACGAGGCTGACCATCTTGCACCTCAATATGAATGTAATTGTTGGTCAGACTTGTCTTAAACTTGCTCCAGCGCTCATAACAATACGTCATCGTCTTGTTGTACAAGATCTCACTCTGAGGAACGTCGTAGGTGAGCTGAAATGCATGCATTGAAGGAGTAAGTGACAAATGAAGTGACATTTGATAATAATTAATTACATACAGAAGATAATTGTATACCTGAATAGTGTCCCAAATATGCTGCTTCACCTTTGGATCGACATTTCTCCACTCCTCTATCAAGATGCTCGGCTTGTTACGTGCAAGGAGGCCGACGAAACTCCTATATCGTTGTGCATTAGGCCCGATTGGTTTCCAATGTCTATCAAACTCAATCGGTATCTTTTGGCCTACACTCCGACTGAGGGAAACATCTGTCAACCGTGTGGCACGTCTACCACCCCTCCGTACAGACTGGCTACTGCGCTCACTACGACCCTGGCCCTGGTTAACACTAGCTGGCTGACTCAGAGGTGTATGAGGTGGCTGATCCTCTGCACTAGGACGCTGGGGATCCGTCATTTGCCTGTAACGACAACAAAGAAAGATAAATCCTAAGCTATGACATGTGAAGACTATATCGATAAAATAACTAAACATATTCTTCAGATAATAATCATAATCATAATTACTTTAGTTAGTTAATGTCAAAGTAGTATCATAAAGAGATATCCTCCCATATTCCCTCGTGATGATCATTTCTTGTGCCGTGCGCATTATCTGCTTCATCTTCTTCGTTCAGTTCTGGTAGACCCCTGGAAAAAGAAGGAGTCTCAAGAAGATCATAATTTGAGTGACTTTTCTCGTCAATATCAACGACCCTTTTTCCTTGGAGAGCTACAGACCACATTTTATTTGCCTGATCAGTGATATAGAACACTTGTTGCGCCTGATCTGCCATAATGAAAGGTTCATCTCCAAAACTTCTACTATTCAGATCTACTAATGTCAATCCTAACCTATCGATCTTCACACCATTATTGACATCAACCCACTTGCATTTGAAAATGGGAAATCTAATTTTAACATAGTCAACCACCCAAATCTCTTCAATCACCCCATAATAATAAGGTATGGCAGCCAACGTAGGGTTCTTATCTTTCGAACTAGAGAAGTGCATAGATTCAGCCACTAATACAACACCACTGTTCTGGACGGTGCTCTTATCATCTAGGGACTTCGTGTAAAAGGTATAACCATTGATCACAAATGAAGTCCAACTTATGACATCAACTTCAGGACCACGTGCTAACCAATTTATTGTATCAGAAACACATTCTTCTCCATCAACCTTTTGTTTGAACCAATGTGCGAAAGTTCTGTTATGCTCCCTGATTAACCTTTGTTCGCTCATTCGACTATTTTGTTTCCGTACAATTTCTTTATAGGCATTCATGTAATATTGAACTTCATCAACATTGTTCAAGATGTACAGGTGGACTTGTTGCAATTCATCAGCATCTATGCTCTTTACTGTTGCCCCGCGTCTACCCCCTTCTTGATCATGACGCTTAGGAAGGCCAATATGTCGTACATTTGACAAATACTGTTGACAAAATTCCATAGCTTCTTCAGAAACATATTTTTGAACAATAGATGCTTCAGGCCGATTGGGGTTCTTCACATACCCTTTTAGTATTTTCATAGTTCTTTCGATCGGGTACATCCACCGGAAATAGATAGGGCCACACAACTTTATCTCCCTCACTAGATGAACAACCAAGTGTGCCATGATATCAAAAAAGGACGGAAGAAAAAGCTTCTCAAGCGGCATAAGATAATGTATCCTTCATTTTCCAATTCCTCCAATCTTTCCGTGTCAATGACTTTACAACAAATGGCATTGAAGAAGAAACAAAGTCTAGTCAATATGTGTTGAAGATCATATTCGGCAATGCCTCGAATAGCTACTGGGAGTAGTTGTTGCATTAAGACATGACAATCATGAGACTTTAGCCCTATTAACTTCAAGTCTTTCATCGATACAAGCTTTTTAAAATTTGAACAATACCCTGAGGGAACTTTAGCGCCATGTAAACACTCACAAAAGCTTCTTTTCTCAACCTTAGACAAAGTATGAGCAGCTGGAGGACAAAATGTTCTATTACCGTATGGCCTTGGATGTAAATCTTCTCGTATTCACATTTCTTGCAAGTCTAATCTTGCCTTCACGCCATCCTTAGAACTTCCCTGTATGTTGAGCAGTGTCCCAACGATACTATCACATACGTTCTTCTCCACATGCATGAAATCAATACAGTGTCTGACGTCAAGATTGCGCCAATATGGAAGATCGAAGAAGACGGACCTTTTTTCCATATATTTTTCTCATTTCTACTCTTTGATGACTTACCAAACATAGTATTGATATTTTTCACCTTTTCATAAATTTTCTCCCCAGTCAATGCCTCTGGAGCATCTTCAAACTCTTGGCCACCGAAAAAAGCTTTTTTTAATCTACGATAAGGGTGGCTTTGTCTTAGAAATCGCCTATGCCCAAGGTAAACCGTCTTTCTTCCATGTTGAAGTTGATGGTAGCATGTGCCTTCTTCACATATCGGACAAGCTTTGTGGCCTTTAACGCTATATCCTGACAAGTTCCCATATGCAGGGAAGTCATTTATAGTACAAAAGATCATTGCTCGCATATTAAAAGTCTCCTTCTTGTTCGCATCAAAAACATCGACACCTTTATCCCACAACTCTTTCAAGTCTTCGATCAAGGGTTGTAGGTAAACATCTATGTCATTTCCGGGTTGCTTTGGTCCCGAAATCAACATAGACAACATTATGTACTTTCGTTTCATACATAACAAAGGAGATAAGTTGTAAATTACCAACAGAACAGGCCATGAACTATGTATACTGCTTAGGCTACCATAAGGATTCATACCATCTGTGCTAAGCCCAAGCCTGAGATTCCTAGGTTCTTCACCGAAGCTAGGAAATAATTGATCGATTTTCTGCCATTGAGAAGAATCAGCTGGATGCCGAAGCTTTCCATCAGAAATCCGCTCATCTGCGTGCCATCTCAAATTTTTGGCATCAATTTCATTAGCAAACAGGCGCTTGAACCTTGGAATGATTGGAAGATACCACAACACTTTTGTAGGGCCCTTATTTGATTTATACCTCGGAGTTTCACATATCGGACATTGCTCCTTCTCTTCATGATCTTTTCTATACAATATGCAATCATTAGGGCAAGCATGGATCTTTTTATACTGCATCCCTAGTGGACACAGTATTTTCTTAGTATCATAGTATCGACAAGGCAACACATTATCATCAGGAAGCATATCTTTAAAGGCCTCAAGCGTTTCTGAAAAACTCTTGTCGCTCCATCCATGCCGTGCTTTCAAGCTTACCAATTTCAATACAGCATTCAGCAATTGGTATTTTTTACACCCCGGGTACAACGGCTTCTCAGCATCACTGCACATATTACCATATGCATGTGATTGTTCAAAAGCCTCTTCTCCTACATCACGAATAATGTCCTCTATCCGATCATCCATATCCGTGTCATTATCATCACAAGTCACTTCCCCCTGTTGAGATGCACTTGGCATTTCTAATTGTTCACCATGCCATACCCATACTACATACGTCTTACAAAACCCTTCACAAATTAAATGTGTATATATATCTGCAGCACTTAATCGCTTCTCATTCAAACATTTTACACAAGGGCAATAAAACATTTCACTATCATCATCGGCATTTCTTTTTGCAAAGTCTAAAAAACCCTTGACCCCAACATCATATTCAACACTCGTCCGTTTAGCTTGTATCCAACTACGATCCATATATTCTAACACCTTTTATTTGTTTTGTACTTTTTCCCTGGAAAAGGTAAGAGAATGTTGAGAGCATGCAATCATTACACCCAAGTACATAGTGTAACTAGAAGTAAACAAAGAATATCGTGATTTAGAGTAGCGTGTGAGGAAAAAATGGAATGAGGGAAAGTGGAATGGAGAAGGAGTGAGGGAATGAGGAATGGAGGTGGAAAGAGGAAGGAAAGAATGCGCTTTCGTCAGAGAAAGTGACTTGGATATATATTCTTTTAAAGTCTAACGCCTGCACACGCTAGATCCATTATTATATTGTTTGTCCCTGGATATATTTTTTAGGGTGACTTTGGTCCTTCGACTAATAATATCCAAGCAATACCGTTGAAAACTTCAAAAATTCAGCACACACGAGGAACATAATAGAAAATGAATGGAACTACCTCAACAATAGTTTTCCCCTATTACTAATGATCAAATTTGGACAGTTGATATTTATAATATTCAGCTGCACATAGCATTAAAAAAACTTGACTCTTATAATACAAATAGTTCAATCTCAAAAAGACAAATCTAAAATCCATCAAATACTACAGTTCAATCTCAAAAAGACAAATTTAAAATCCATCAAATACTACCCCTTCATTTTCATCCAGGCATTTTTTTTTGGGGCCAAACATCCATTTATTTTCTCAAACCACAAATTAATTGACTACATTAACCCCTCTCGTTATATATATAGATACATACAGATTCCCTCACACCGATTCTAATTAATTCACACTAACACTCTAATCAAACTTGAAATGTAAAAGCTTACTTATCTATATATATATATATAGCCCTCTTATATCAGTGAACCAATGTCTGGATGGGGTTGTACAATGGATGAGAATGTTGACTTTCTCACCCGAGGTGCAACAGCAATTAATTTTGCTAAACCAAACCAAGACAGGTAGTATAGTTCGTAGCTAGTAGTTGATAGTTCTATACTTGCCTCCCATTCTCCTCTCTGCCTATTACCGTCTGCCTAAGAAGACAGAAAAGGCCATAACAAGAAATGGAATATGATAATCGCATGCCAACGAAAATGAAGGTATCAAGTTAATTCGCCTAGACCTGAAATCAGGATTAAAGACATGAAGACAGTAAAACAGGGGAAATTACCAACTGCGTGCTTGTAAGCTGTGATGACAGTTGCTGGCGGTGCTGGAAATAGAGCCAGATCTGTGATGGTGCCGGCCCGGAAAGAGATTGACGGAGGTGGAGGGATAGAGAAAGAGGGCGTCGGTGATGATGGGAGCTTGAGTTACGGTGGAATGGAAGGGAAAAGACGGTGGAGATGGAGTGGAAGACGGATTTGGGAGGTGAGAGAGAGGTTGACGGTGGGGTTAACGGTGGGGTTAATCGGTGATGGTGGCGGCCCAGAAAGAGATTGACGGAGGCGGAGAGTGCGTCGGTGACGGAATGGAAGACGGATTTGGGAGAGTGCGTCGGTGATGGAAGACGGATTTGGGAGGTGGAAGACGGATTTGACGGAGGCGGAGAGTGCGTCGGAATGAGTTGATTTCAGAAATTTGGGGAAAGTTTGGGGAAAGATGGTGCGCGGGAGCTGAGGTTGAATTCTGGGGACAGTTTTAAGACCGGTTGTGAGACAACCGGTCTTAAAAGTGGAGTTTTAAGACCGGTTGTCTGACAACCGGTCTTAAAACTCCACTTTTAAGACCGGGTGTGAGACAACCGGTCTTAAAAGTGGATTTTTAAGACCGGTTGTCAGACAACCGGTCTTAAAAATCTTTCATTTTAGACCGGTTCTCTAGTAACCGGTATTAAAAAGATTAATTTTTAGACCGGTTATTAGAATAACCGGTCTAAAAATTAATATTTTAAGACCGGTTAGTGTACAACCGGTCTAAATTTTATTTTTTAGACCGGTTATTATAATAACCGGTCTCCCAAATTCTTTATAATTACGTAAATGCCACCGCGCATTTCTTTTTAGACCTCATTTACTATAACCGGTTTAAATGTGCCGGTCTAAATCACCTTTTTTGTACTAGTGAATAGAATGAACCTAAACTATAATGCAAGATTCTACTACCTAAATGCAAATGACTCTAAAATCTATATGAGAATGAAACTAACCTAAATGAATTGGAATGCAATCTTTAGGGTGTTTTTTAGTGAAAAATGAATTAAGATACTAAGCAAAGAAAATAATCAAAGGCAAGACAATCAACAGGGATTTGGTTCAGTTATGATAATGAAGGGGACAACTCAGGATTCACATGGATTTAGCTTTGTTAGCCATTCAATTTATCAGACCAAAGGGAGGTTCATCAAAAGTTGGAATTAATGAATTTAATCACCTAATTAAGACATGGGAAACCCTCAAGCTTAATAACACCTAATCCACTAGAATACTCATAATGGAAAAAGCGGTGGTTAATTAAATCCATTAAAAAAAACCAATCACAATTACTTAAGATATTTTTGGAAATTATGTTTACAATTGCCTAATTAAACAATTCGACAATTAATCACCTAATTAAACAATCAAGCAATTAAACCCAATTTGACAATTAAATTAATAATGAAAACTCAATTAATAATTTAATCAACAATCAAAAGTTTGCAAACAAAAATCCCAATAATCATTTAAGAATAAATCAAATCCAAATTATCAATTCAATCCAAATAAAAAAATAAGTCTACAATCTAAAACTAGATTGTTCTCAATTAACACAACCCAAAATTATTTAAAACTAAACAATCTCAAGTCTTGAATCAAAAAGATAAAAGAAAGACACTCCCTTGTAGTCTTCAAGTGTAAGCTCCTAGGCTCTAGCTTCCTCCATGCTCCTCCCAAATTACCTCCCAAAAGACTTAAGCTGCCATAAGCGCGTCACATTCTCCTCCAAGCTTCGAACAGCATGACCTGGCCATCAAAACGCTTTTAGAAATATTAATTGATGATTGATCAATCCCGTGGGACCCGCGTGGAGAAGCAGAACTTCAATGAATCAATATCCCAGCACCTTCTGGCGTGCGTATATGTGGATGGAAAAAAGGGGAATTGAATTGAAGATTAGCAATTGATCGAAGTGGGTTCTGGCGTGCATCTCAGTTCCTCCCGTCAGCGTCTGTGAATGCTGTCTGTGTCTCCAGCGGCTGTGTCTCTCAATCCATGTATCTCCCAATGCTGTGACGGCTAGGTTATTTTTAAGAAGGGAGGGGAGAGTTTTGGATATTAATTTGGGCCTACTAAAATTCTAAAAGCCCAATAAAATTCTACCATTGGATTCTTTTTGAGTTTCTAAGAAAAGCTCTGCACCGTAGGATTTTCTGCAAGAATATAATAAAATCGTGATTTATCTTATAATTGAAAATATTTTTCAATCACAATATAATATTATCTTTTTGAGCCCAATAATATCATAATCAATTCAGATTTATATTATTTCCCAAAATTGGCTAATTATCCAAATATCATCTAATAAATCCAAATTAGCCTAAAATAATCTCCAAAATAAATGAATAAGGTGGGATAAAATATATTAAAATTGTGATTTATCAGCGGACGTTTCCACCATCAGATATTCCAAATGCCAGAGAGAGGGGTTCTCCATTGGCAACCACCAGATCCCGGTTTTATTCGTATAGACGTCGATAGCTCTAATGTTAGCGGAGGACAGGCTGCCTGCAGAGGTGTTATCCGTGACCACCAGGGTAACTGGATTCGTAGATTTCAACAGAAGCTAGGACATACCTTCCCAACGGCTGCAGAAATCCATGAAATCTTAAGAGGACTTCATTTATGCAAACAGATGGGGCTTAAGAAAATCAATTTATTCACAGACTCTCTTCAGGCTCTCCATTTGTTATCGACAAACTGTGGAACTGACCACCCATTGTATGATATCATTCTAGATACCCGATCCCTTATTTATATGGACTGGGATTTGGAGATCTCCCATACTCACAGGGAGAATACTCATTGTGCTGATTACCTTGCAGGGAAGGCTCATATGAACAGTCAAGATTATGTGGAAATAGGGGCACCCCCTTTGGAATGTGCTCAACTTTTTGCTTTTGAGTGTGGTATGTTACCACAAGAACAATCTATGCGACCTTGCCTATAGGTTTTTGTAATTATTCAAGCTTTGCTCGCCTTTGTATAAAAAAAAAAATATAATTAACCCTTATCTGTAGACATTTCCCTTGAAGCCATGTTTTTTAATACAAAAATTGCTTTTATTTTTCTGCACATCCAAACACACAAAAGTTATAAATGTCATAAATGTATTACTCTCTCTTATCCTTGATATAAGATATATTTACTTCATTTAATTAGATTAAGGAAGTTAATTGACTCAGTTAACATGACATGTACTTTTTAAAATACCATAATCATCTTCCTTAATTCCCTCATTCTATCTTCTCTCTGATTATTGTTAAGTGAGCATCAATATAAGTAAATTATGAAAATATTGATAATTAAATATGAAAAACTATATCTTATATTCAAGATCAAGATCAATTTCCCAAATATGTCAAACATTAAGAATCGAAGGTGGTATCTAATAACAAATTGCATCTACTGTACTTACTTTCTTTATGCATTGCACCATTTTGCTTCCATTCGTCCCATGCATTATTAAATGCAATATGCATAAAGATAAATGTGATCTCATATGATGTTGGACGCATTCAATTTGCAGATTTTGAAAAAAAAAAAATTAAAAAAAGGTCAATACTATTATCTTTCACTATCATCACATATCACCCGGACGCCATGGCATCCTACCTTCTGAAGTTCTAAATTCTGACACGTTTTATATAGGCAGTAATTTCCAAATGGTAAAGTATGTAACAGCTAGTTTTTTAAAAAAAAAAGTTCAAACAAGCTCTCCTTATAGGGGTTTCTCAAATATAAAATATAATGAATATTATGGACGTCATGGGAACGGACTACTAGGAAAGGAAATGTACAGAATATGAAAGTTATGCGGGTGTGTTTTGGTTTGAGGGGAGGGGTGACAAATTACAACTTTAGATGGGAGAAATCTAAAATTTATCTTCTCATTCTTTTAAATTTTGGATTTCTACCCAAAATTTACCCTCTCATTCTCTTTAAATTTTTTATTCCGCCTAAAATTTAAATACCTTCAACTTAAAAAGGTAATTTAACCACCCTCCCCCTCCTCTGAAACCAAACACACCTAGAGTTGTCTATGCAGATATGATGAGGCCAATAGTTATATTTTTTCTTTTGTTCTAAAGGTGTTATCATATGAAGTGATTTTAAAAAAATGTATTGGCGCATTATCCTAATGGCATAATGATTCCTCGTAGGTGGTGATGGGTTCAATCCCTATTGGGTCAGTTTGACCTTCTTTCCTACTTTAAAAAAAAAAAAAAAAAAAAAAAAAGCGTTCCATTTTCATGCAACGTATTAGGTGGCAGAGCAAAAAAGTTTAACAATGGGAGTAAAAGCAACAGGTATTCCATGCGTCTGTCAATTCTCTTTCATTATTTTCTCAGGATTACTTTCTCTCACACTCATTTATATATAGGGGGATTTTTTAAAAAAATAAATAAATTTTCTATATAATTATTACTTTTACCTACTTTTAATTATGTTTTAGAGTCTCGTGATTCTGTTAAAATCCTCTCACTACTATAAAATATTGCTTTTACGACCCTAAAGGACGTCCCTTTTTAAAAAAGGGACGTAAAAAATAAAGACGGTGACATTTTTATAATTTTGAGTGAGATTTGAATAGTTTTAGACGTCTCCAATTTAAAAAGGGACGTCTAAAGTCACTTTAGACGTCCCCAATTTAATTGGGGATGTCTAAAGTTAAATTTTTTTTTTTAAAATCAGGGACGCCTTTTGGTCACTTTAGACGTCCCTAATTTAATTGGCGACGTCTAAAGTTATTTTTTTTTTTTTAAATCAGGAATGCATTTTGGTCACTTTAGACATCCCCAATTTAATTAGGGACGTCTAAAGTAAAAAAGAAAAAAAAATTAATCAAAGGCGTCCCTAATATATATTAGGGACGCCTAAATATCAGGGACGCCACTTTTGGCGTCCCTGATGTTATCAGGGACACCTAAAGTGGCGTCCTTGATATAATATCAGGGACGCCACTTTAGGCGTCCCTAATATTAGGGACACCTAAAGGCGTCCCTGATTATTAAAGAAAAAATTAACTTTAGACGTCTCCAATTAAATTGGGGACGTCTAAAGTGTGACTTTGGACGTCCCTTTTTGAATTGGGGACGTCTAAAGTTAAAAAAAATAAAAAAAAATTAACTAAATAACTTTATGCGTCCCTAAATTAAATTGGGGACGCAAAAAACAATTCAAATCTGTACTGACAGTCTTTATTTGTCAGTTTTATAGATCCACACTCTTCTTTCTCATCAACGCAACCACTACCACCACACATTTAACTTTTACTTCTTCTTTATATGCTGTTTTTAAACTTGTTTCTTCTTTTCTCTCTCTCTTTTTTCACCAGATCTGTAATGCTTACACCACGCATTTAACTCTTGCTTTTTCTTCTTTATATACTATTTTTAAACTTGCTTCTTCTTTGCTCTCTCTCTTTTTCACCAGATATGTTATGTTTCTTACTATTTTATCTTCTTTCTCTTTTTTCTTTGGATTTCCCTTCTATTTTATCTTCTAACTCGTGTTGTTATGGTTTGTAGATCGAGACTCCAAAACATGCTTCATGGCCACGTTCCCACTGAGAAAATGAGGTACATCTCTCCCTGTTGCTCTTCTCTATTCATTATTACGAGAAAATGGATTTTAATAATAGAATGAGATAAGTTTTTCGCAATTGATTCATCTTATTGTTATCATCTTCTGTTTATGAGATTTCAGCTCTAGAGTTATTATTGTGTAGATTTTGGATTTCAGATACTAAATCTGTAATTTTATTGACGATGATATATGATTTCTGGTTTTAAATACTGTTTAGTCCAGATCTGTAATATTATTGTGTAGATTTTGGATTTCAGATACTAGATCAGTAATTTTATTGACGATGATATATGATTTTTGGTTTTAAATACTGTTTAGTCCAATTCTGTAATATAAACGATTTTTTTATAAAAAAAAAAGCACTTTAGACGTCCCCACTTTAAAGTGGGGACTTCTAAAGTCCCACTTTAGAAGTCCCCACTTTAAAGTGGGGACATCTAAAGTCCCATAGTGGCACTTTAGACGTCCCCAGTTTAAACTGGGGACGTCTAAAGTCCAGACTTTAGACGTCCTTTTATCTACGGACGTTATTGCCATTTTTTACTACGTCGCTCACATAGACGTCCCCTTGTTTTCAGACGTTAAAAGGCCTAAAATAGGGACGTTAAAAATGTTTTTTGTGGTAGTGTCTTATACTCCCTCCGATCCTATTTATAAGCAACTTTCTCTCTCATGAGCTTGGTTCTTTTTATAAACAACTTTCATTTTGTGTATGAAAATATGAATTTCTTTTTCCTATTTTATCCTTATTAAATACATATATTTATAATTAATTATTACACACACCAAGAGTTATCTCTCATACATTTTATTTATTTTCTCTTCTATACTCTTTTAATAAATAGGGGCAACTTTCATTTTGTGTATGAAAATATGAATTTCTTTTTCCTATTTTATCCTTATTAAATACATATATTTATAATTAATTATTACACACACCAAGAGTTATCTCTCATACCTTTTATTTATTTTCTCTTCTATACTCTTTTAATAAATAGGGGAATATATGAAAAAAATATGATATTTTTTATGCACTTATTACTTTTAACTATCAATTCATTTTATACAATCAAGAGAAAAATTATTTATAAATATGACCAAAGACAGTATATATAAGCACTAAATGAGGTTCAGATTTCAAATAATCTGACCATTACGCCAGTTCCGTAAATAAAATTGTGGGCTGTCCCGGCAACAAACCCTCTGGCTCTTGTATACCCAATCTCTCTCACTCACAAAATAATGAAAAAAATATGCTACCATGAATGCTCTGTTGCTTCTTTTACAACCATCTTTTTCCTCTTCTTCTAGCTTCTCATTCATTACTTCATCATTTAATGATTTATGATACTGACCTAGCTACCAAGCAAAATAAGCCAACGGAAATAAATGACAATGCTTTTCAGTTTTCACTCCAGAGGCAGTGTTTCCCATGGCACGCCCTCCATATCACATGGCCCCCCCTTAAGAAATTAATGGCCGGGACTTCAAAATTATTTATAGCTATCTTACTATCACTACTACAAAAAGGGGCTTTAACCTCTCAAATTTGGCACCTTCAACGTTCCAAAACGGGAGGACGTATATACTGGGGGCGTAGTAAGTTGAAACAAACGACGTCCCAAATGATAGGGACATGTAAAGTCGGACTTTAGGCGTCCCAAATTAATTTGGGACGCCTAAAGTCCCACCCTGGGGGACTTTAGGCATCCCAAATTACAATTTGGGACACCTAAAGTCCCACCCGGGGGGACTTTAGGCGTCCCAAAATGTAATTTGGGACGCCTAAAGTCCCACGCTGGGGGACTTTAGGCGTCCCAAACTTTAATTTGGGACGCCTAAAGTCCCCAGGTTGGGACTTTAATTTAGACCTCCCAATTCTTAATTTGGGACGTCTAAAAGTTAGGTTTTTTTTTTAACCCTTATTTTACATTCTGTATTACCCAACGAATTCAAACTGTAGAAACAGAATAGAAGATGGATTCATAAACCACACTGTCCGTTACAAACTGGTAAGGACATCCAGCACTACAGTCTTTACTATATATACATACAATAACATACTACTACAAACTACAATTTCATACAACCTACTACAATTTCATCCAGCACTACAATTTCATACAACCTACTACTATATATATATCAACAAAAAACAACCAGAAAGTGTCAAAACGCTGTCATCACACAACTACAAACTGATATAAAATAAAAAGTTTACTGCTCTATATGTTGAAGAAGATGTCCAGCCAAAAGATCTCTGATCAAATCAAGGTCTTCACGTAGGTAGGCATCTTCATTATCAAAAATCTGAAAATTAGAAAGTAAGCTTTGATGAAATGAATCTCAAGCAAATGAATTAATTAGCATTTCGATTAGAACACCAAAAATATTATAATTTGAGAATGAAGAAGCGATTACCTTTTCAAAATCGCTAGTAATTCCACTTTGAGTTATGTTATACATATAAAGTATAACATAATATCCGCATTCAGTGTTGCCAGGTTGCCGAGGGCACTTTAAATCAAAGGGATGCAATTGGTTGTTAAAATCAATAAAGGTATGTCTAAAAGAACCGTCAATGAAACAATTAGCTAGGATCGAATGTACTTACATCGGATAAAACCACTTTGGCTTTTTAACAACTGTACCCTCGCGTGACCCACCTAGGACTCTATATGTTTTACAAGCACTATCATGAAAATCAAAATGAACAGAAATTAGAACTATTGATTTTTG
The DNA here is from genome assembly GCA_963855925.1 of Inga laurina. NCBI lineage: Eukaryota > Viridiplantae > Streptophyta > Magnoliopsida > Fabales > Fabaceae > Inga > Inga laurina. Next base: position 21,761,187 of record OY979702.1, on the reverse strand, counting down.
TAAAGAATCAATGAAATACAAACAAAATAACTTACGTGTCGAAGACGGATTTTGTATCTCTGTTTGGCTTTTTACCCAAGGGATCAAACCAATAGACAACGTGGCGGCGGGGACATATAACACACAAACTCCAGTGGTAACTTTAACAACATGTACACATTAAAATGAAGTTAGATGAGAAGACAATTATTTATTAAACTTCTTAAATTGACAAAATGTAAATACGAACCGTTGGACAATGGGTGCTAGATAACAACGAAGTTTGGTCTGTCCCATTTCATAGCCGACATAGTGAGTCCTATGCGCCACAGTACAAGTATCCCCTGTCGTATTCGCAGGACATAAGAATCCATACCAATCACGTCTTTCCATGTTTGTGCAGAGAGCGTGGAAGGTGCTATAATAGAATTAAAATAAGGAATGAATTATTGAATGTATGAAATCAAAAAACCACTAAATGAATTCTGTGGGAAAATTGAAAAAAAAAACTTACCGGACTGCAAATTTCACCCAGCCTGCATCTATCTCCTCCAACCTGATAAACTGCTTTAGATCTGTATTGTCAATCGTGTAGGGATACTCCACTTGGCCCACAATCCCTGCAGGCATCTTCAAGTCAATCTGTTTAACGCCCTTGTAGATCTGTTGCAGCCGTGCTAAGTAGGGCCATTTGCTCGCAGCTTCGTCATCCTTTTAGAACATCAAAAAACAAATTGTTATTATGATGCCAACAGATTTTCAGTAACAGTAAGGTAATTCCTACCATTGGAGGTGTTGCATCTGAACCAATAAGATTGCGAGGCCAAAGGATGAAAGATCCTATCGCTTGACCTAACGTGCCAACCTCTAGATCAGGAACAGGGATGGTTGTACCTTCTTCCCCCTTTCTAACACTCGTCACATTCACCCTACGAAAATCCTCCGGAATTTGCTGATTATGGTGGGTGGTAGCACGAGTGTGAACGAGAGCATCAGCAACAACACGCAACAGTGGATGATCCAAATAGAGGGTGCAAGGGTCTCCCGACACTGTAGTGGGAGAAGGGTTGTCAAGTGGTTGCGCCAGAGGGTTGTAACTTCCTCCGGTGCTAATGAAGGCCGGGGATTCCTGAGTTCTATGCTCGTCCCTTGCCCTTTGTGCTTCAAACATCTTTGCCATTTCAAGTTGAAGCTCTGGCAACAGCTCTTGTCGGAGCTTGTCGCGAAGGTTGGCCTCGATCTCTCATTCGAGCTCCTCTCGAATCTTGGCCACAACGTCCTTACTAGGTCCAGCTTTTGACGAATAACGTGGTTCTCGTCCAAAATACCTCGCGGCACTAACTCCCCGTGTCTCTCCTCGAACACGACCAAGGTCATCTACCTTCCCAATAGCCGTTGACAAGATGTCCATCCGTTTACTTGGATTGAATGAACCTTGGCTACTCTGCTCGTCCAGTTCATCCTGTAGCATGCAGTTTATCGTAAATGTATCGAAACCACTTGCGATATGTAAAAAATTAGGTACGTATGGTATAACTACTTACAATCCTCGCAGCAACCTCAGCAACAGTCGGATTTATGTACTTCCCAGCCTTAATCCTCCCTGCTTTCCATTTTTTGTGATGTGGAGGAGGTGCCGGTGGCTCGATAACAACGCTAGGATCAGATTCCGCTGCTTCCTTCATTTTCTCTAACTCTTCCGCCATCATTTGCCGCTCAAGCTTTCGATATCCACCGCGAGACATGAAATGTTGATATTTATTTTCTGCTTGCCTCTGGGCATTTGCTGCACTTAATTTCTATAAATGAAAAACAACAAAAAATAAATCAACAATATAAAGTATATGAAAATTACAAGTTATATATCATGATGATAGAAATCTTACCAAAAACTCAGGATCTGCTCGTGATGCCGCAAACAACCTCCAGTCCTCTGGAGACAAATACGTATACGTTGCACATGGATCCTTACCCCTAAAGGCCCCTTGAATGTAATGCGCTGTTAGCTTGTTCTTGAAACCTTTCCAACGTACACGAACCTCATCCATCCAGTGCCTATACATCTCCGTGGTGTCTGGGACATCGTATGTTTGCTGCAAGGTAAAACATAAGATTATTATATTTCAAACAATAAGAACAAAGCTACAATGCATCAAAACTTAGCTTACATACCAAAAGTTGCTGCCAAATCATGTTTTTCGTTTTTGGGGGAACCAATCTCCAATTATCGTAGGTAATGCGCACTTTGCTTCGAGCCAAAAGTCCTATATAGCTAATGAAGTGGTCTTCCTCAGGACCAACTGGATTCAGATTGTCATCGAAGTCTATATGCAGCCTCTCCTGTTGATGTTCATGACGTGCAACCAATGCTCCCATCTTTGTACAGCCTCTAACCCTCCTTCTTGCAGGGGGTTCAACTCTAGGCCTTTCGTCATTGCTAGAGCTTTCATCATCTCTACGCCTCTCGTCATCACTAGAGTTGTCCATATTCCTGTTAACACACAAAAAGCGACATCAGAAACGTAAATAAATTGCAATGAAAACAAAATATACTAAGCGGGAAGTAAAACAAAAAAAAACACAGTTCTCGTTTATAAATTAAGGTCTTACTCTATATTGTTTCCTATAGTCCTTCACCATGATCATTTCTTACAGCATATTCGTCATCATCTACCAATTCTACTTCATTTGTTCGAGGTGTAGTTGTTGTGAAAGGTGGTGTGTCATCAAGGTTGAAGGTCGGATCACCATACTTCTGTTTTTTACTTTTAAGGACAATGGACATGTTTTTGCTGGCAGGATCGGTGATGTAAAACACTTGTTTCGCCTGGCTTGCTAAAATGAAGGGCTCGTCTCTATAGCCAACTCTTCGAAGATCGACTGAGACAAATCCAAATTGTTTATCTATTACCACGGCATTATTGCTAACCCACTTACATTTAAATAAAGCAACTTTGAACTTGTTGTATGTCATCTCCCATATTTCTTCTATAACTCCATAATAGGCCATAGACGCTAATATGGGGTTTTTGTCTCTCGAACTGGAAAAGTGTATAGATTCAGCTTCTACCATGACCCCACTATTTTGCATGGTACTTCTGTCATCTTGCTCTTTGGTATAGAAAGAATAGCCATTTATATCATAACCGGTCTAAGTAATGACCTGAAACGAAGGCCCCCAAGCTAGCCACTCGATTGTCTCAGACACACCGATCTCGTGCAAAACCTTTTCCTCGAACCACTGCATGAATGTCTTGTTTTGCTCAATAGCAATCTGCATGTCATTCTTCCTTGGATTCTTGTTCTTCAAAGTGTTTCTGTGTTCATTTATGTAAGGTTGAACTTCTTCCATATTATTCAGGATATACAAGTGGGCTTGCAACACCTCTTCACGAGGAACATTCTTCACTTTCAGTCCTCGTGTTCCCTTGCTTCTCCCTTCTTCATGCCGAGATTGTTCCTTCTTCCCTAACATATAATCTTTGCAAAACTCCATAGCCTCCTCAACTACATATCTTTCTACTATTGAGGCTTCTGGTCGATAAGGATTTTTAGAATACCATTTTAAGATCTTCATGTATCGCTCGAAAGGGTACATCCACCTCAGGTAAACTGGACCGCATAGCCTTACCTCCCTCACCAAATGAACTACCAAATGCACCATTATATCAAAAAATGAAGGAGGAAAGTGCATCTCTAGTTGTGACAAAATAATGTAACCCTCATTTTCTAGTTCATCCAACTTTTCAGTGTCAATGACTTTGTTACAGAAAGCATTGAAGAAAACGAACAATCTTGTCACTGTGGTTCGTACTTCATCTTTCATTATGCCTCTAATAGCTACCGGTAATAGTTGTTGCATCAACACATGATAATCATGGGACGTCATTCCCACTAACTTCAAATCGTCCATTGAGACACATCTTCTCACATTCGAGGAATACCCTTGCGGCACCTTCATTTCATGCAAACACCCACACAAACTTCTTTTCTCTGCTTTTGATAGTGTATGCGCTGCTGGCTCCATGTATGCCCTCCTACCATCATCTCTTAGTCGTGGATGTAACCGTTCTCTTATTCCCATATCGATAAGGTCTAATCTCGCAGTAATCCCATCCTTAGTCTTCCCTGGTATGTGCAAAAGTGTACTGATAAGGCTATCACAAACATTCTTCTCCACATGCATCACATCAATACTGTGTCTCACGTCAAGCGAACGCCAATATGGAAGATTAAAGAAAATGGATCTTTTCTTCCATATGTTCTTCTCACCCGCAACCCTCTGATTCTTACCAAAAGTGACATGGATATGTTCCACTCGACTGTAGACTTCCTCTCCGGTTAGTGACTTTGGAGCCATTCCATGCTCCGGTAAGCCGTTAAACCGCTTTCTTAGCCTACGATACGGGTGGAACCGATGAAGAAACCTCCTGTGGCCAAGGTAGACAGTTTTTCTTCCATGCTTTAGTTGTTGGAAGTGTGTGTCTGCTTCACATATTGGGCATGCTTTGTGTCCCTTCACGCTGTACCCTGACAAGTTTCCGTATGCAGGGAAGTCGTTTATCGTTGTGAAAATCATTACACGTAGCTTGAAAGACTCCTTCTTATAAGCATCAAACACATCTACGCCTTCCTCCCACAACTTTTTCAAGTCCTCAATCAAAGGCGCCAAATAGACATCAATATCGTTCCCTGGCTGTTTTGGTCCAGAAATCATCATAGATAGCATCATATACTTATGTTTCATACATAGCCAGGGAGACAAGTTGTATATTACAAGGAGAACCGGCCACGCACTATGTGTGCTAGTAAGAGTTCTATACGGATTGATACCGTCTGTACAAAGCCCAAGCCGTAGGTTTCTCGGCTCGCTGCCAAATTGAGGGAACATTTCATCTATTTTTTGCCATTGTGGAGAGTCAGCTGGGTGCCGAAGATATTTCCCATCAGATATTCTCTCATCAGAGTGCCATCTCAACTTCTTCGCTTTTGTTGCACTCGCAAACAAATGTTTAAAACATTGTATTATTGGAAGATACCACATAACCTTTAAAGGTTGTCTTTTACTTGTCACATCACCACAACCACCATCTTTTTTCACTTTGTATCGTGCAGTTTTACACTTAGGACACTCACTAAGACCTCCGTACTCATTTCTGTACAGTACGCAGTCATTAGGGCAAGCATGTATCTTTTTATACTCCATACCCATTGTAGACAGGATTTTCTTGGCCTCATACATACGATTTGGAAGTACATTATCCTCCGGAAACATATCACACAATAGTTCAAGTAGCAATGTGAAACTACTATCGGTCCACCCACAAGTTGCCTTTAAGTTAACCAAATGTAATGTTCCTGTCAGCCGCGTGTACTTACTACCACTGTACAATGGTGTCTCTGCATCACTCCGCAGGCTACCATACTCATGCGACCGCGCAAAGGATTCTGCCTCAACATCGTTAATCATTCTCTCCATTCTATCTTCATCTATGACATCCACAGCTTCCTTCTTGTGTGACGGACAATCAGTTACTTCCTCACCATGCCATATCCACCTTGTGTATCGCAGATTTATTCCATCACAAAGTAGGTGATCCTTTATGACATCAACATCCCGTCTACTCTCATTCAAACAATTGACACAAGGACAAAAATACTTCCCATTTCTTGCAGGAGCATTCTTTTTAGCGAATTCAATAAATTCGTCCACCCCTTTCTCATATTCTTCACTAGTTCTCAAAGTATTCATCCAACTATGATCCATTTTGTTACCACCTAAGGCATTACCAGTAACATTCACACGTTTAGTACAATTCTCAACGACATATGATGGGATTGCCTAATTAAGTTATCAACCCAATTTAGGATTTTAAAATATGGGCTTAATAACTTTATTGCCCCCTCCTAGCCTCATCTCTCCTCTTAAAAGAGTTTCAGTGCTATGTAACTTATTTTCTTAATAAGTATATGTATATAAAATTAATGTATAATAAAATAAATACAATAAGATTAAATTAAAGAATTTTTTTGAGGTTTGGAAGAATTAAAAACAAAACGAGTTTCATATTAACAAAACAATTTTAAGTTGAGTTCTTCCAAAAATAAAATTGTTTTATTGAAAATATTTAGATAAAAATCATTTAATGAATATTGGGGTTATGGTTTTCTTTTTATGTTTTGGCTTGAATTATTCTTCATAATTCGTTTTGAATACAAGAATTTCTTTAATTTAAACATTTATAATACTTCAAAAATACATTATTATAAAATTAGTTTAAATTAAAAAATATATTTTATTAAATAAAAAATATTATTAATAACAGAAATATGTTAATATAATTTCAATTAAAAAGTTCTTCAATTTTTTAAATTCAAATCACAAAAATTTTTCTTCCCTTCCCCTACCGTTTTTTAAATCTAATTCACAAATTTTTTTTCTCCTTTTCCTTTGCTCCAAATCTCTCATACCAGACATTCTCCACTTGACTAACCCACTTAATAATTTCTTTCAAAGAACAATATTATTGATAACGAGAATACCAAACATTCTCTAATTGACTAACCCACTTGATAATTTCTTTTAATCAACAATATTATTGATAACGAGAATGACCTACCCTGAATTTGGGGCATTTGACAATTTAACTTTATCTCCATTGGCTTATAAAAAAGCTAGATTTTCCTAAAACTGAACAACATACAGGGATTTCTATTATACAGCAATTTAAGCAATATAACCACAACAAACACATCAGGCTAATCTCAACTATCTCAATATAAGCAATATATAAGCACAATCTCAACCATTTCAAGTAAATTTATATTTCAAAAACAAAATATACCATTCTGTTACAAAAAAAACGAAGAAAATAACCAACCTGATCAGGGGCGCCCACTAGCTAGTATGTTGGAGAGGTAGAAGACGTTGGAGATCCACGGTGGTGTGCACAACAATGGAACGACGAAGGTGGAGGAGAGAGCAAAAATCTACCCACTGTGGAGGAGGGTCGGTTGTAGCCGTTGAAGAAACAAAGAAACAAAGAGGAAAAGAAGAAGGGAGGAGGGAGGAGTTCAACAAGGGCCGACGGTGGAGGAGAGAGCTTGAACAAGGGAGGAGGGAGGAGTTGAAGAAAAAAACCAGAGAAGGCCGACAGTGTGGGTGGGGAGAGGAGGAAGAAGAGTAAAGTTGTTGTTGAGAGGATGTGAGGAGAGGGTGTGATAGATGAGAAGACCGCATGTCAGACAAGTGTCTGACATGCAGTAGGGGGACGCCTTTAGGCGTCCCAAATGGCATTTGGGAAGCCTAAAGGTGACTTTAGGCGTCCCAAGTGGCATTTGGGACCCCTAAAGTAGGGACTTTAGGCGTCCTAAATGGATTTGGGACGCCTAAACCCAGCTCCAGGCGCTAAAAAAAATTTATGAAATTTATATTTCGCGCCAGGAAGCACTTTAGACGTCCCAAATTAAAATTTGGGACACCTAAAGGTTCCCCTACATATATATATGCCACCGCCTCCCTTTTTAACCACCCAATTTTCAATTTGGGACGTCTTTTGGGGTGGTTATATCTCAATTCTGTAGTAGTGTATAATTAAAAATACAAATATGCTAAGGTAGATGCATATTTATTATGCAGTCATGAATGCTCTCTTGCATCTTTTACAACCATCTTTTTCCTTTCTTCTGGCTTCTCATTCATTGCTTCATTATTTAGTGATTTATGGTATTGACCTACCAAGTAATTAAAGCAAGCCAACGGAAATAAATAACAGTGCTTTAACTGTAGAGGCAGTGTTCCACATGGCGCCCCTCAGGGAATTAACGGGATCGAATTCAAAATTATTTATATGTATATTAATCTAATTAAAAGTAAAAATAATATGTATTTTATTTGCTCCACGTAAGAGACAATTAATGATCTTTAAAATACTATTGCTACTAGTTTGCATTCTTCTTAAATATCATTTCAGAGAAAAATTTAGAATTTTAAATATATAATAATATAGAAATTATTTTCTTAAAAAAGAAATTTTAAAAAGACTTTAGGACTCATGCATGAGGAGTCCGAAGTCCCCTCTACAAGCATTCCACGGATTAATTTTCAAAATACAAAATGCCTATACAGCTAATGTTCTCATGGTAAAAGAAAGTCTAACTAACGTCAATATTCAGTGTGTGTTTGGGATAGCGGTAGGAAAAATGACTTATTTTGATTCTGACTTATTAAAAATTACTTAATAGAAATGTCAATTTTTGTAATGTGATTTATACTTGGATGAATGATTTATTTTTGGACAATAAGTGCTTATAAATCATGATTTACGGTATATGGGGTAAGGATATGAGAGGAGCTTTATCTCAACTTATGTAATAAGTGACTTAATAGAAAAGCCGTAGTGAGAAACTTATTTAATAAGTAGTTTATTTTACACGTGATACAATTAAAATAATATGAATCAAACACTGTAAGAATACAATACGTTTTTATTTTAGCTTATTATTTAAAAACGGACTTATTTCTACCTAATAAACTGAATCAAACACACCCTCAATAAGAGACGAAAATGATTTTCAAAACATTGCTCATTTTCATGTAATGTTTCATATGGCAGAGCGAAAGCCGTCCAAAACTTGACAGTATGGGAGGCAAAGCAGCAGGTACCCATGCGTTTGTCATTAGGGCCCTATAATTCTTTTTAAAATAAAATATTCTCCTTGCTTTTATCATTATATCCCTCTCCTTGTTTCTTTTATAAATACTGAGAAGCCATTTCGTCTGATACTCTAGTTTCGTCTGCCGTTCTCTCTCTCTCTCAACTCTTTCATAGTTTAAACGCTTTGATGATCTTTATCTCTGCTTTAATTTTGGCTTCAATTTTATTATTGTCATTGAGTCAATTCTCCTCCACCTGAAACCTTTTGCCTTTACCATCTTTCTCTTCAGCTTCCTCTGTGAGTCCATCGAGGCATTGCAGCAACCAGAGGCCAGCTTTAACTTCTTCCCTTCTGTTTCTTCTTTGACCTCATCAAGTAAGCTCCTTTTTTTCACAGCGGCTTCCTTTATTGTTCTTCATTTATTTTCATCTGTGCAACATACGGGGTTCCTTTTATGTATTTGTCTGTAAATTACTTTTGTTGCCAAAATGTCATGTGCTTCATTGTTTTGAGAAATATCTGTTCACGGTGGAGTATTTTACTTTTCTTTTAGTTCTCGTTCTGTCTCTTTAGTTCACCTTGGAAAGCAGTGAGAGCTCGCTGGGAACAAAAAAACCAAGCCCTTTTTGGGACCCTGATTAGCATAAACATGGATGAGCAGAACCCTGATTAGCTTATTTTACTAATATGGTAGGATTTCAGTTTGTATGGTAAAAAAAACAAAGAAAAGTTCAAACAAGATATCCTTATAGGGAGTTTTCAAATATAAAATATAATGAATATTATGGACGTTTATGGGAAGGGACTAACAGGAAACGTACGGGATATGAAAGTTGTTGGGTTGTTTTTAAAATAAAATATCAAAAATCATAATCTAAAGGAAAAGACAAACCCTCTCCTGCTTTTACCGTTATATCCCTCTCCTTAAAATCTACGGAGTTCCTCCTCTAAATACCTAAGATAAGCCCCCCCTCTCTCTCAACTGTGTCTCCTTCATCCTCTGCTACAGCCATCCCTGTTCCTGGCTCCAGATCTGGGTCCTATTTAGGTACAATGACTCGATTTATCAGCCTCATTTTCTGTGCTTTATTAAGTGTCTTATTTTGATCTGTATTGTGGGTTTTATTCCTGTGTGCCTCCTTCTTTCTATTCCATCTGCAACTTCTTTGCCGTCTCTCTGCCATTTCCAACTAATTCTTCCATCTGATTCTATCGTCTTCTTTGGCTTCCTTTGTGAATCCATGTTGGCATTGGAGTAACAAGAGGCAAGCTTTATAACTTCTTCTCTTTCCCCCTTCTTTAAACACATCTTTGTCGTCTCTCTCTCTCTCTCTCTCTCTGTATTTTAGTTCTCACAGACCAAATCTTTTTGTTCCATTAAAGATCTGTTGGGACAGTTGGAGTAAGTAGAAGTCTATTTTTGGCCTATCAACGAGTTAGAAGTTTAAGTTTTGAAGTACATATTACAAATTACTACCTCCTCGTGTCCTAAATGTAGCATCTATATTACATTTTAAAATCGATGGTAATAATATACAAAATACAATGTTTCTATTATATTTTTTTTATTGGACATACGTTATATTTAAGTATTATGCTGAGCTCAACTGGGTATAATTTTCTCAATATAATTTTTTTCTATGAACAAGATTTAATCCTCATCTATTGTTGAATGGTCAAATAAAAGCAACAACCCACACGACAAGTGACATGATTTATGGCAGATAACATATAAGTGAATGGGATATATCATCTATTATGTTTTTAATTTTTATAAGGACAATGCCTATCTCTTTTTCAAATTATTTTGTTATACTTCATTATCTTATGCTATGGCATATGATTTTGCTTTCCTGTTCTTATTTTCTTCTACAGCGGGGGCTTCTTCTGCATTTCTGGAGACTGAGTCAGACAACTTAGAATGCTATTTCTTCCGTCGTCCCCATTTCAAGTACTCTATCCCAACTCAATTGAACATAGCACCTGGCATCTGGAAAGGCACCGATAAACACGTACCAATCAAGGATTGTGGCACCAATAAAGTTGTTGGGATTTCACAGGGATATTATGTTTCCTCTCAAACAGGTAAATATTTATTTTATTTCAATCTATATAACTATAAATACTCTTCCACCAAACTATTATTTCTAAGGAACCAACGGCTGGATTTCCCCTATCTCAATCCAGATTCCGCCTTAGAATTCGCCTCCTCACACGCACTGACGCACTATAAAATATGCACATTGAATCAAGGGCTCCTGATTAAAGTGATAATGGGTGTGTTTAGATTGACGATTGGATAAGTGACTTATTTTTATTTAGACTTATGGAATCTTAAAATTGGAAAAAAAGTTAGATTGAGTAAAATGATGAGTGTTTGGATTGGTGATTGGATAAGTAATTTATGTAAAAGTGAATGATGTTTGGTTTGACTTTTGCATAAGTGACTTTTATATTATTTAAGAGAAAAATTGTAAAAATCATAAAAAATGAAAAAATGAAGGGATAATTGTGAAAAAAAAACCTCATTGGTAACTTAATTGCCAAATAGGACCTGGGAAGATATCTACATACGGAGGTATTTTTTTTCACAATTTTCTCAATAATTAACTTTAAAAATTTGGTAATAGTACAATTTAAAATAAAATTATATCAAACTCTAATTTAAATTGGTACATTCCAAAATTTTTTTCTATTGTGCACCACAAGCTTAAATTTTATAAATTATATCAAACTCTAATTTAAATATTAAATCCTAACTCATATTTTTACATAGCTCAAAATCTAACAAAATAAACCAATTAAAACCTCAATTATACCTCCAATAATCCAAATAAATTATTTAAACTAAATTTAATGGGTAAAAACACTATATAGAAACTAATTTATGACATGTTTATAAACAAAATGATTATAAAATCATAAAACAACTAAATAATAAATATAAACTGATTAAAATTAATTATTAATTATTCTCTATATTTCTACAGTCATATATTGACAAAACTCAAAAATTGCCTAAACTCTTATCCCAAAGTATTCTCTAATTAACATAAGATTACTATATAAAGAAAGAGAAAATTATTTAGAACATTTTTCATAAAAGAAGTTTTGTGATTAAAAGTGATTTTGAGTACCTCATTGATTCCCAAAAATATGAAAATACTCCTATCAATATTATTTTATAGCAATAAGCTCCACTTTGAGGCTTGTGACTTTTTCTAGCTTTTGTCTTTTTTTTACCTTAAATCTCATCGCTCAACCAAACATTCATTTTAGCTTTTCCACTATTCAAGCCTGTTTGCGCCACTGTTCAAATCCGTTTGCGCATGAAAACGTCAAATTAAACACCCTCAATTTTTATTACAATTCACTCCCACCAAATCGTGTGGGTTCGATGCATCTCTCAACTCTCGTGGTCCGATGCCTTTTCATACCTTCTACAAAACGACAAAATGCCACTTAAAAAGGAAGAGTTTATTTGAAAATTCAAATTCTAACTCATATGAAATAAGGCGGTCTCTCTTTACATTTCCAAACACTCCTCCCCATTCTCTCCTGCTTGCGTATCTCAAATGCAGTGCAAGGTCATCTGAGAGCGAACGAGGGACAGAACCCACCTCACCATCCCTCTGGCTAACCCCTAAGGATTATATTATTGCCGCCATTTCACCATGCCTCTAGAGATATTCTGAGAGAGATGGGTCACAATGCCTTCCTTTGAGCCTTTTGATTTGTTTCTCTTCTCTCTCAATAGAGCCTTGTGCAGTCCTGTCGCTGTTTTCATTCAGATCTAGGTTACGTTTCTCCTGTCACTTTGTTTTCGCCCTCTTTTTCTGGCTGCTCTGGATCCAGGTCCCTTTATTTGTGCTCAAATGCATCTACTATAAATCCGATGAATCATTTGAACAAATGAACTTAAGACCTTCTGAGGAATCATTGAGCTAGATTAATTTTTCCTAATTGTATGATTTTTTTAAAAATGATAGTTAACCGATGTCTCTTGGTTTTGCTCATGGTAAAAGCTCCTGATCATTTCTTTTTTAGATAAGTAGATTCTTTGCTATTCGGCACTCGATATTTTGTTTGCGCTTTATTTTATGATGATCGCGGGTTTTGGTAGACGTATGCATATTGTCTCAATGGCAAGTACAACTTGGCTTCACATTCCATAGTGATTCATTCTGGTTGCGAGGGATTATTATCTTTTGGATTAGAAAATTTAGTCTGCGGCAATTGCAAGGTGTCACTTTGGTTCTATAAGTGATATCAATTGTGCTACTGTCGAAAAGAGGATCAAATGGTTTCGCTTTGGCTCTATAAGTGTTGTTTTGATTGGAAACATAAACTTTGGCATCGTTAGCTATACAATGTCTAGAGTAATTTGTTTGGTATTTTTCTGATTATGTCTTTTAATTTGGTCCTCCAATATGTTGTGGTTAGGGTATCAGCTTGTAGATGTTTCTCCCTGAATGCTACATTTGCATATGACTTTAAATTCTGATATTTGATTGCCAGAAAGTGCTGATCAATAAGGAAATTTAAGATTGCCATTATGGCTTGATGTGGCTGTAGAAACTACTGCAATTATTGCTGCAATTGTGGCTTGGAGTTTAGCTCATAATTCAAGTATGTATCTTTATTTTTTGCTGTAAATATAAATATTTTTTATGATTACAGGACTTGTAACTTTATTTTTTTGTTCTGCCACTATATATGAGCAAGGCCGTATCGTATCTGACATTTTTATTTATATATGTATGTATATATATATATTTTGAAAGTTTATAAATATAAGAAGTGGATAGATTTGTCAATCAATGAGGAATTCATTCATAAATAAAAAAATAGGGAATTGACCGGTCAAAGTTGTTGGAGGAACAGCCAGAGTAGAAATGCAAAAGAGGAGTGGGGGCTGGCGAATGGTTGAGGAAGATGATCATAATTTGCAAGAGAGAGAGAGAAGCCAGAGTAGAAATGCAAAAGAGGAGTGGGGGCTGGTGAATGGCTAAGGAAGATGATCATAATTCGTGCGTGCGTGAAATATGGGATTTATATAATGGTATTGATATCGTATACAATTTTTAATCCTATATGACAGGCAAGGAAGACCATACTAGTTAACAACAAGAGTAGGTGACAATGGACGCTATTGGTTCTCATTTCCTACCAATGCTAATGGCTGGATCACAATGCTAAATCAAGACAGTTACGAAGACAGCAGGCAAAGGTTGGAAATATGACTCCTTAAGGAGCGATCTGTTGGTCACTTCAGGGCAATGTCCATATGCCCTCTCCCCTGTTATGACACCAGGATTTCTCAAGCAAGAGTTGCCGGCGAAGATCGCCGTGCCGCTGCCGATGAAGAAGAAGAAGAGGATCCTGCTGATGACGAAGAAGAAAAAGGAAGAAAAATGAAACTAAATCAGAGTTTTAATCTAATTATGTTTTTTTGTTTTGGTTTAGTGTTTTGTCTGTGTGTGTTATCAATGTGTTAACGGCTTATGCTGTTATATTTTCGGTTTAGTCTTATGTCAGTGTGTGTTGTCAGTGTATTAACGGCAAAACAAAATAGCAGTGTTAACTTTGAAAGGTTGGCAATATATATATATATATATATTATATTAGTGTTTTAGAGCTGCGGCTGTAGGCATTTTTTTATTGGGCAGAATGACTGTTGTTGGGAATTGGGCTTAGTCCACCCTTTGTGGATTAGGCCCAAACCCATTAAGCTTTAAGTTTATGGGGCCAAATTAAATACCCAAAAGAATGTGTGGTATTTGTAGGTAATTTTCCCAAGGGTTTGAAATTGAAACCTGGTGGGAACAGTTTCCCCGCATGTTTTGGGGGGAACAGTTAGTTTTGGCTACGAATGTGTACATAACAAAAACACATGAAAAAACACTTAGACAGAAAAGTTTTCTCTACAGAACCTCTTCTCCTTCTCTTCCATTCCTGTGCATTTGCTGTGTGTTATGGTCGAAATCCTGGTGATTCGACTCGCGTGGGTACCGGAAGAATTAGAAACGACACTTCAAGTACGCCCGAAATCCGACAACTGTCTTGAATATGGTATTATCTCTTCCCACTTCGGGCAATATCTATCTATCTAGCTATCTATTACCCCTCTTTTTGGCATAGTTAACTTGGTAATTTTTTTGCTGACTATAGTTATTTATAAATAGCAGTAGTAACGATCTGGTTTCATTTGACCTATTAGAAACTAGCAAACATGCATGCTTTATAGCTTTTATTTTTATTAGTTTTCCTGATTGGATTGGATGAATATTTGATGACTATATTTTTTTTAAATAAATTAGTGAGTACAGTTTTTATTTTAGAAAAGCTGTAAGCAAATCCACCATTAAAAATAATGTTATCCTTGAAAAAGACAAATCGTACTGGTATTTTATGTGTATAAAATTAGCAGACTCCAAGTACTTTGTTTGTATAAAAATTTATCACATCCTTCTGGTCAATAAATTTTATTAATGGAGGATTTTTTTTTTATATGAAGAGGGAAAATTATTAAATTTAGGATTGAAAAAACAAAGGCGATGGGCAAAAAATCTGAAAGATGAGATTTAGGGGGCAAAAAAGCCCAACGGTTAGCTTTAAAGAAAAAAAGAAAAGAACGAAAGAAAGATGGATTGCAACTAAACAAGGCGCTCCCAATCAAACAATGAGAAAGGACATAAGCAAGGTATTAAAACTCGGACCGGGCACTGAACCGGTCGAGACAGTGGGTCAAGGGTCAGTGGGTCAGACCGGAGTTGACCCGGGGGTCAGACCGGAGTCGACCCGGGAGTCAGACAATTTGAGAATTAAAAAAAATTCCATAGAGGTTAATGAGCATCATAGTATCAAATTGTAATCCAATAACATCAAAAGCAATAACCAAAACAAAGTCACAGTAATAAAGGTTTTTTCCACCCATAATCCTTTAAATACTTAACTAATCATCAATTAACTCCATAATCTTCATTAACAGCATTCAAATCTGCAGGTATTGCAACATCAGGAGGTGTAGCTGAAGGAGGAAAACCAGAACTACTAGGACCAACATCATCATCAGCATTGAAACATGGAAGTTCAGGAATGGCCACATATTCATCACCTACATATAAAATATTGAAATGAATTAAATTCTTCATATTCATAGTTTTGTGAAGAAGAAAACATAATTATGTACTATTATATAATATAATCTTAATAAACCATTAAACCTTCATAATTCCTTGTAAGTTCTTCAAGTTCAGAATGTGCCACATCTGGATTATCAAACTCAGGAGTTGGATCATCTTCAACAACCCAAAAGTCCACTTTATCTATTGATTCAAAATCAATCGGATCGTAACTTTCCTTCTTCTTTGCCAATGTATCCCTTTAATGCCGAAATGAAAGAAGTTCAACATTAGTAAATTTTAAGAGCAAATTAAGTCATAAATTTTAAGATTACCTATACTTCAACTTCAGATTGTAATTTGTGAAAACCAAGTCATTGAGCCTTTGATGCTCCAAACGGTTTCTTCTTTTTGTGTGGATGCGCTCAAATAAACTCCAGTTTCTTTCACAACCAGAAGAAGAAGAAGTTTGGCTAAGTAGACGAATAGCAATCTGTTGCAACTCCGGAATTGAACCACCATAGTAGATCCACCACTCATCTACATTAAATAAAAGACATTCAGTTAAACATAGTATGAAACATCGAATATGTATTAAACATTCAGTTTCTTTCTTACAAGGATTTAGTTTTTGGGCAGCTTTTTCACATGAAACTTTATTAAAAGATTCTTTACGATCACGGTAGACACTCATTTGCTGCATCAGTGTGACATAACGATCCATATCATCATGTGAATGTGCCTCCAACACATCGATCAAAGATTGCATTAATTTATTCCTTGTAGCAAGTTCTGCATTGTAGAAGAAGGCAGGATTCAAAAGATAAGCTGCTGCATGAAGCTCACTCTTTAAATGTTTATCCCATCGAGCCTGAATAATGCTAGTGTATGGCTTGTACAGCTCCTCCTTATTCTGAAACATCTCCTTGATTGCTGTTTTAGCCCTTTGCATGCCTTCATAGACATAAGGCATGGAAGGCTTGCCATCAGAATCAACAATCCTCAATAATTTAATAATCGGGGAAACAATCTTGACAATTTGAAAACATTCGTTCCAAAACCGATTATCAAGGATGATTGCACAAAATGTTTTCCCAGGCTCACTGTTAGCCAATTTGTGTTGCACAAAATGCTGATCAACAACTAGAGCTTGTAAGTCATGTTTGTGCAAAAAAATGCTATGCAAGGTAATAAATGTGGTGGCAAACCTTGTAGCACCAGGACGTACAATTTCCTTCCAACCAGGTCTTTTCCGTAACCATGATAAGAAGACCATATGATTATAAGCAAAGATAGAGATTTTAGATGCCTTTTTTGCAAGATCAGACACATGAGGCATTGAAGCAATATCTTTCAAAACAAGATTCAAACAGTGAGCTGCACAGGGAGACCAATAAATGGTTTTATACTTCTCTTTAATCAGTCTGCCGCATGCTACATAGTTAGCGGCATTATCAGTCACCACATGGACTATATTCTCAGGGCCAATCCACTCAATAACTTCATTGAACAAAGAAAATAAAGTTTTTGCATCTTTAACTACATCTGAGGCATCAACTGATTTCACAAACACCATGCCTTGCACTGAATATACTAAGAAATTAATCAAAGTACGTTGTCGAACGTCAGTCCAGCCATCAGCCATTAGTGTACAGCCATTTTCTTTCCACTTAGCTCGATAACTATCAATCAATAACTGACACTCTTTTTTACGGTCTTGCAACAAGGTAACTCTATACTCATGAGCACTAGGGGCCTTAAACCCAGGACCAATGGCAGCAATAGCATCAACGGCTTTTTGAAACAAAGGGCAATTCAATGCATTAAACGGAATGCAATTCACATAAGCCCAATCAGCAATAACAACCTTAGCAGCATGTTGTGCTTCTTTACTTGCCCAAGCACTTTTGATGCTTGGTTGAGCACCCGGGGTTGTTCTAGATGCAAAATACTTGTCAAGCTTCCCAACCCCAGTTGCTTTCCTCTTTGTGCCAATACTCTCATTGGATGTCCTAAGTGGATGTGAAGCTATTGGCTCTTCAATTTCCATATCATCAATCTCTTCTACATCGTCACTAGCAATAGGTTTTTTCTTTGCACCCTCTATCAACGATTCTTTCATTCTAGCTCGTATATCATGAGACACTTTCTTACAAGAAGACACCTGACCACTTACACCAGCTAGATGTTGCTTTAACCTATTAATTCCACCTCCCCTATAACTTCATGCACACAAGAGGCAAGTAAAAACATTAACTTTCCCCTCTTTTTTGACAGACACATATTGCCAAGCAGGATCAGTTTTTTTGACACTTCCTGTTGACTCTGTGGGATTAGAGACATTTGGGTTAAGGGGGTTGCTAGACTCTTCTGTAGGGGCAGTGGTGGTGGGGGGATTATCACTTCCTTCACCACTTCTGACATCCATGAGCAAATAAGGTGGCAAATCCAAATACAGGGTCTTTTCAATCAACAATTGAAAGCAAACAAGAAACACCGAGTTCACTGTAAATTGCAAGAAACACACATCTTATATCATTTGACATTTTCAGAAACAAGAATTCCAGAATTCTCTTCAATAATTCAATAAATTTTCTAGCAAACATACTATACCGTATTAATCCAATCCTAAAGCTCACTGTTCTACCAACATTTTATTAAAACCTCTAGACATTTCCTTTGTATGATTTAATAATTTAGAGTACTTTCCTCATGTCACAGCATATATATATACATGAGCATCAAAATAGATATATACACCAGATATATACAGCATATATATATACACGGATATCATACACGGATAGCATATATATATACACGGATATCCAGCATCAAAATATCATACAAACAATCTTATTAGAAACTTCAATCATACTATGATTCAATCATCCCATATATTTTTTCTCAAGCACCCAAATGGCCAAATCACGATCTTCACCCCCCAAACCAAATTTTTAAGCATAATCTTTTTGAAGAACACAGACCAATGAGTTTTTAGTTTCACTTCTTCACTAATAATGCAATAAACTACTCCCTTTCGCTCAAAAAAATTTAATACATACCAGAAACCCACGGAAACCACCGGAGCTGAACAGAAAATAGAAGAAGAAACGGTGAGCCACGGCGGATCGGCGGAGCAGCGGAGCGGCGGAGCGGACGAGCAGCGTCGATACTGATCTGGGATTTGAGGGAGTGCGCCGCTGAGTGGAGAAGAAGCAGAGGCCAGAGACTCTAGGGCAAAAGCTTCTTCGACCGAGAACGAGGAACGAGGGAGCCGGTTCAGAAGAATGAGAATGCTGAGCTGATGAATCGATGATGGATGATGATGGATCAGTTCGATTTTTAAAAAAAAAAAAAAAAAAAAACCCCTCAAAACGGCGTCGTTTCATCCGCTGGAGGGGAAAAAAATTTTGACCCGGCCGACCCGCGCAGTTCGGCGGGTCATCCGGGTCGATACCGGGTTGATCCGGTTCGTTCCGGGTCAGACCGGGTCGCTACAGTAGCGACCCAGTGACCAAACCGGACCGGCCAACTGGCCGGTTCGCCGGGTTCCGGTCCGAACCGGCCGGTCCGGTCCGGTTTCAATAACCATGGACATAAGGGAGCATGTGAGCAGGGGCAATATCGTATCAGACATTTTTATCTATATATTTTTTGAAGGTTTATAAATAGAAGAAGTGGATAGATTTTGTCAACAATGAGGAATTCATTCATAAATGAAAAATATGGAATTGACCGGTTAAAGTTGTCGTTGGAGGAGAAGTCACAGTAGAAAAGTAAAAAAGGAGTGGGGGCTGGTGAATGATTAAGGAAGATTATCATAATTGATAAATAAGAGAGATAAAGCATTTATTAATTGCCATTATCCTTTTCTTAATATTAAGTCACCATAGGCACAAAATGAAATATGGGATTCAATTAATAGTATTGATATTGCATACAATTTTATAAAGTGCTTATAAGACCATAAGCGTCAATTTGATTTGTGGGGAAGGGGATGGATTTTGCTCCCCTTCCCTTATTTGGCAACATAAAAATTTAAGGAGAGGAAGGAAAATTTAAAAAAAAAAAAAAACACCTCCCCTCCCCTTATAACCCCACTCCAAAATGAGGGATTTGGAGGGAAGGGGTAATATTTTGGCATAGTATGACTACTATGTTCATGAAAGTTTTTAATATTATTGTTATATCCTTCTGACTTTCTTTCTCATCCACATCCTCATTTTAATATTTTGGCATGGTGTGGCTATTATGCACATGAAAATTATAATTATTCAATTTAATAATTATAAAATTATAATTTTATATAATTATTAAACATTTTACAAAAAATTCAAAAAATGCTTTAAATAAAATAAGGATAAAGTTGTCCATATGAAAATATTTTACCTCCCCTCCCCTCATCAACCAAACAAGGTTATATTAAAATATCTCCCCTCCCCTCCCCTCCCCTCTCATCAATCTAAATAAGGTAATATTAAAATCTTCCCTTCCCCTCCCCTCCGCTCGCCTCAGTTGAACTAAACAAACCCTAAAAGTAATGTAATAAGCCAATGAATTTGGTGAATGTTTCTCCCCCCCCCCCTTATTGCCATCAAGACTCACTTGTATGTCTTTAGAGGTCAACCAATTTCATTTATACTAACGACAAGATCTATGTATTTGTAGAATTTGAAACTACGGACAGTGACAAAATGTCGAAGCAAAGCATAAAGAACAATTGCATAAATTTTTTTTTTTTTTGCCAGAAACAAACTAATGGTATTAAGTTCAAATAAGTTATATTGTCCCATATATTACAGCAAACCAACACAGAAAATGAGAAAATAAATAAGTTACAACTAACAAACCTATTGACTGAGAAAATAAATCCCTAAACCTAGCTAACAAACTATAGAGGCTAATAAATAACAACACTTCAATACAGCCAGAACACAATAATGAATATGAGACATCATCCCCTCCAATTGTAAAGAAGGCTTGTAACTGGGAAGAAGGTCGATATGCCTGGTCATATTGGCAAGACATTTCTAATGAAGCATTGGTAATCCTTCCGGCTACCAATTCTGCTTCCTTGGGAACGCACCTGGAAGAGAGGTTCCTAACCAAATTCCCTGGCACAAAGGTGTACTCAAGGAGAATATCATTCAACTTATAATCAGCGAATGCACAATCAAATAGACCATAGGAAAAATAAACCCAACTCCAGTCTGAAGATAAGCAGAACTGCCATATACATTGAACCGACCCATATCTAGTCCTATAATGAACAATGATGATCAATACACTGAATAGGCGCAAGATGAACCAATGATGAACAGCGCATAAAATTCTACTCATAAAGATCAGACTCATAAAACTGATATTTATTTGCCTATTTATTGCACATTCCTTGACCAGAATACCCACAAAGAACATTACCTTTCTACCACATACAGTTACCATCAACCAAACATTACTAAATTCTTAATGTATCATAAAGACTCTATTTCTGGGGCTTGGGATAGACAATCCATCTCTTTCCCACCGATAAATCTTCCACCCCAATTCTGGTAGGGTATAGACAATTTGGGTAAGGTATTTTGACTTATAATATGTATATACTAGTGAAGAAATGTAATAACATACCCAATCATATGAGGCAAACCAAGCCACACCAGGTATCAATTCTTCTAAATAATCATCCGCATTAAACAAAGAAAAACCAACACCAAAAGAGGCTCTCCCACCAATAGAAAAACTCATTCTCAATACGACATCAATGGGAACGAGTTTAATTCTTAGCAATCTACTCTCCTTGGGAGTAAAGGGTCATAAAGGTAATACCTTTAAGCTTCTTTCTTCCGGTGCCTTTGAATCCCCCAACGTGATTAAAAACTCCCAACTTCCACTTAACCATAGAACCTTCAACACCTTGCTTTCACCTGAGAGTCCACCGGTGGCAAGGTCCTCTGATGCTATGGCGCTAATTTGTTTGACTGTTGAGCTCTAAAGTCTGAAGCACCGCATCACTGCCACAGATCTGCCCCCAATTACCTGACAACCCCAACTCTCGTCCCTCACCTGCACAATCGATCACTTAGAAGAGAGAGGGAGCCATCACGTTGATTCCCTCGGAGGCCATAGAGGCACCCATCGAAGGTCGCCATCGGAAATCTGCAAGTGCGTCTGAGATTTGAACTCTTCCCCGTATCTATTGACACAAACCTCCTGCTCGTCGCCTTCATGGGACTCGCTCCTAAACCGCAAATCTTTTGGCCGCAATAGAGGAAGCCTGTAGTTAAACTCCACCGAAAGGGGAGAGAAGAACCTTCCAAGAAGAAAGAGTGGCTGCCACTCGACCAGTGACAGACTACATCTCGCCGGCACACTCATTCTATTAGAAATCAGAAACCGTAGTAGAGGGAAGCTACTCGCACGAAGGCGAAAAAAAGAAAACACAAGTATTGTCATTCTTTTTCCAATTACATAAATATTTTTAAGTAAACAAGAAGGTAATAATAAACTTCATTTTGTATTTACAAGAAAACTCTTATTACTAAAAAGGTATAACAATGAATGCACACACTCACCATGTCACTCTCCTACAGTTAGTTTTGATTGAGAAATAACTTTCAATTATTCAGTAAATCTTTAACCATGCTTGTTCAGCATCATCAAACTTACAATGAAATAACAATCAAACAAATAATGTTACACACTCCGAAAGCCAATAAAATACAGTCAAAGAAAAATGGGAAGTGAAAAACATCAACTTTAAAACATAGAAGTGCTCTAGGAACATGCCTTGTGTCCTTATATTTTCAACCCCTAAGTACCCTTATAGTAGGGACAAAGTTAGTCAGCACAACCATCCCTGCAAATGTATACCAATCTTACAGAAGTCAACATCCAAGCAAAAAAAAAAAAAAATCATTCTTAATACAAAGAAAGAATTAAAATCAAATAAAGATGCTACCTTCAACTTGTTTTAGACTTTCAGTAGAGCATACTGTATCACTAATAGCAAACTTAATTTTTTTTTATCAAAGCACTTATTCTTAGTCCATGCTTCCTTAGAACAATCTCCACAAAGAACATGGCTATCACTTTCTCAATGAAATGCCACAGGAAGTATTATTTTTCTAAACATAATTTTTTTTTGTATTTTTCTTTTAGGACCCTATAATTACAGTTAACAACACACTTTAAACACATTTCCATATCTACAGCAAAATGAAGAAAAGCAAACCACAATCAAATAACTCCAAAATGATACAAACTAACAAATAACTAATTAACAAAATCACTACTAAGTAAAATACTAGTGTTAAAAATAAATAATTATTTTACTTATGTTAACAATTATTACAAAAATTAAAAATTATAAATACTACATGTCTTCACATACAACCTAAATATAATAACATTTAATTTTATCTCATTTATTTTTCAGCATATAAAAATGAGAATAACTTTTTTAGATTTCATAATAAATTAAATATAAAGGACATTGGGCAAATTAAACCATTAACTACTAATAAAATTATATTTGTAAGCTTAAAAATTAGAAAACTTATAGTGTATAGGAAGCTTGAATAGAGTAAGTTGAAACATCAACAACATCTGGGAAAAAAATTTAATAAAGGAAAAAGAGAAAGACAAAGTCGCATGCATGCTTAAAAAAAATGGTGGTTAAGAAGACAATGTGTTGTACGTAGCCTTAAAATATATAAAAAAAAAAAAAAAGGAAAAGTGAGTGGGATACATACTTATAGGACAAAATAAAGCTATAAGGATGAGGAAATTGGACCAAAAGGGAGGAGGAGTGGTCGGTTTGGTGCAAAAAATGGGACTAAAGAAATGAGGAGGAAATGCCGAAAATGAAAAGAGGAGGAGGAGGAAATGTGAAAAATGATGAAACAAAGAAATGAGGAGCAACTGCCGAAGTGGGGATGGTGATGAGTGACAAAAAGAGGAGAAGGAGGAAATGTTAGAACCAAGAGGATAAAAGTAATGGAAGCAAATTGTCAGAGAGAGAAGGGTTTGGAAAAAATAATTTTAAAAAAATATTACTTTGTGTGGTGCTTTCTAAGCCAAATGCCACACAAGTGCCATAGCTGATACTTTAGTTTTTTTTTAAAAAAAAACACCTTATGTGGCACTTGGTCAAGCAAACGCCACACAAGGCCACCAAGCAGCTATGACGCTTACCTTAGGAAATGCCACAACATACCAACTTTTTTTTAAAAAAAAAAATTCTAGAAGAAGCTTAAAGAAGTGCCACAAAACATATGACATTATTCCTTATTTTTGTAGTAGTGTTCATATCCCAAAAATGAGGAATAATTTTGAGGGCACAAGTTTCAGGGGTCAATAACAATATATGTATCTATATTAACAACATCATATTTTATATTAATAACTTTACTTTCATGTTTCACAACTTCATATTTCAAAACCCATGAATAATTTTGAGAGCACAAGTTTCTTGTATCAATAATAACATATATATATATATATATTAAAAACATCAAATTTTACATTAACGACTTCACTTCTTTCATGTTTTACAATTGAACTAAGGGCAATTTAGTCAGACTTGAAAATCCCAGATTCTTACTTTAATTTTGACATGAGAATTTATAAATCAGCAACATCAATTTGTCTTTTTCCATTTTTAATTGTATTTTTTTTTTGAAATTTTTCCTATTTTTTTCGTTCTTTTAAAGGGATAATAATATTGTTTTTTGGTTTCCTCTTCTCTCCGTGGTTTCTCCTCCAATTTTTCTCTCTCCTAAATGCAGGGCGAAGTTCACAAGTCACAACTCACAACCATGATCGTATGAAATAAATTTATAGAACAATTAATTACGTTCTTTTTTACGTATAAAAAAAAGGTACAGAGGTTGACGGATGATGTTTCAATTTGAGAAGGGAAGTCACGTGAAGGCCACTTGCCTTTTATTATTATTTTTGTTGTTGTTAGTTTAACATGTAGCGAAGGAAGGCAATTGAAGAATTCGATTCCTTCTTCAAAGGCCGACTACATTCTCCCATGTCTTCTTCTTCACATCCTTTAGTCAGACTTAATCCCTTCCCTGGTTGTCTCTGTAGCTTGCAGAATTATCCATTACTCCCCACTTGGCCCAGCGATATTTAATAAAAGAGCCTTCCACACATCGTCATGCATTAAATAAAAGTAAATTTAAAAATGTTATTAAATTTTAAGACATAATTATAAGATATAAGATTTTTTCCATGAAATATAGAGAAATACTTATAATACGTACATGGTCAAAACCTGAGTTTCACATGGACACAATCCGAGTTATGATCATGGTATACAGCAAAAAAATGAGAGAGAGAGAGAGAGAGAGAGAGAGAGAGAGAGAGAGAGAGAGAGATTTTCTATGGAAGGGAAGAATTTTTTGAATGGTGATATGACTTAAGTAGCATTTAGCACCATAAAATATTTTTTAAGTAGTATTTAGTATCATGAACTAACATTTGATGTTTTCAGCATCCTAAAATATATTTTTATCATCCAATATTCTAAATTAGTCTTTGTAATCTTGCCCCCCTAAAACATTTTTCTATAAAAGGGCTAAATGCAACTTCCAACCATCGGGGATAAGACCCGGATTAATCTTGATGAATCTAAGAGGATTAATCCCCATAACCTATGTCGTTTGTTGTAGCTGCGATAATAATGAGAATAAAGTAAAATGCGAATCAAAATAGTCCAAGATTAAAAACTCTCAAGAAATCACAAAATTATGTAAACAAGTTCAAATTCAAACAAGTGCATTTTTAGGTTGCGACTGCCATTGCAGTGATAACAATAATGGACTAAACAAATCCATCACCACATGTTCAACTACTAAAGATAATTCTTTTTTTCTTGATGTGAAACAAATCCATCAAACAATTATATTCTCCAATTTAATGTAGTGGCACAAAAGAAAAAGGGAAAATTGTGAAAAAGTACCTCATTGAAAACTTATTTGCCAAATGGGACCTTTGCGTGCAAAATATCTTCCTTGTGTGCAATATTCTTCCCTATACACTACAAAAAAAAGACTTTAGGTGGCGACAAAAGTCATCGCTGAAAGTCTAAAAGTCACCGCTGTTGCGACCGTCATTGAAAGTTTTAGCAGCGGCAAAAATTGTCGTCGCTGAAAGTGACTTTCAGCAGTGACTTTTGTGTCACCATTGAAGGTGACAGTCGCCGTTGAAATTGTCAATTTTTTTAAAAAAAATTCAGAAAAGTATTTTTAAAAATAAAATTCAAATTTTTTTAAAAAAAATTAATTTACAAATGCCACGTGTCACCTCCTCATAATTCTTTCAAGTGACTCTCCTCCAGTTCGAACCTGCGACCTCAGGGAGCCGATACCTTGGCGGACGAGTCTTTGCCAGTTGCGCCAAAATGAACCTATGTCATATTATTATATATTATCATATATATAATATTATCATATATATAAACATACATACATATAATTAATTATATACATATAATTAATTATTAATTAAATATAATATTATTAAAAATAATGAAAATTTTAATAAAAAGGAAAAAATATTTATATATTTAAATAAAAAAATTTTTTAATTAAAATCACTTAATAAATAATAATTTAATATTATATATATTATTTTTAATATAAAATTATAAATATAATATTAATAACATATATATTATTTTTAAATAAAATAAAATATTAATATCATAAATATTATTTTAGTAGAAAATATTAAATATAATATTAATAAATAATAATATAATTTTAATAATTAAGGTTAAATAGAATTATTTCATAATTATTATTTTAATTTTATAAATATTATTTTTAAAAAATATTAATAAAAAAAATCTGAAATTGACTTTCAGTGGCGACTTTAGTTGTCGCAACTGAAAGTGTGAGTTTCAGTAGTAACTTTTTATAGTCGCCGCTGAAAGTGTTTTAAAAAAATAAACTTTTGAAAAATTTCAAACAAGACTTTCAACGGCGACACTAAAGTTGCCACTGAAACACCCTTTCGGCAGCGACAATACAATGTCACCGCTGAAAGTGTTTTAAAAAGAAATTAAATTTTGAAAAATTTCAAATAAGACTTTCAATGGCGACACTAAAGTCACCATTGAAACACACTTTTGGTGGCGACAACATAATGTCGCTGTTGAAAGTTAGAATTTCAGCGGTGACAAAAATGTACCTTTCCGTGGTGACGAAAGTCTAACTTTCAGCAGGGACATTAAAAGTCGCCGCCAAATGTCGCCACTGAAAGTCCTTTTTTTTTTTTGTAGTGATACGTGTGCAAAAATCTTCCCTCTGTGTGCAAATATCTTCCCAGTTCCCATTTGACAATTAAGTTACCAATGAGGTCTTTGTTAGCAATTCTCTTTTTTTTTTTTTTTAAAAAAAAAGCACCCCTATTTATTCTCGCAAGTCGCAACATTGGCCTAACTAATGTTCTTTCTTATAAGTTGAGGTCATATCACAATGATAAAAAATAATGTGTATCAAGAAAAATTTATTCATTAACTTCACCACTAACTTCACAGTTTTTTTAGGTTTTTAAGTTTCATATCGTTAATAAAAAAAATGCAGGCATTGAATTATTAAATGTTGACAAAATATTATTAAATGATGATATATTAAGTTTAGATTTTTTAAAATAATGAGTATAGATATAAGAAATTATCATTTGTGACTGTAAGAATTTTGGGCGTACCTAAAATTCAATTTACTCACTGAAGTACCGACATGAAATTGAAGCATCGATGCAGACTCTAATTATGTTACACAACAAATACATCACAGAGAGAAAGAGAAGAGAACACTTTTATGAGAGATCCTTTTAGAGGGAGTAGAACATTTTTTTGTGTGTGTTTATATAGCCTATGTACGATTATATAGGAATAAATGTAACCCATAAACATACAGTTATATGATAATAGATCTAACTTTTAAATCATAAAGGATATCTCTTTTTATTAACCCATATCTCTTCATATTTTCATAACAGCCCCTCTTAATTCGAGTTGGGTCTTAATCCACCAAGGGTAGACTAATATATTCCAGCATCTCCCATTCACACTTGGTGGATTAGATGTCACTAGTGTAAAAATCACTTTTTAGATAAGTTCTGGATTACATCTAGTTACAGCCGATCCAAAAAGTTTGTTACTTTTTAGGTCAGTTGAGCAACTATTTTTTAAAAAAAATACTTTTTAGATTAGTTGCTCAAGATGAGGTCTAAAAAAGCTGACTTTTTTGACCTCACTTGGCTTATATCATGTCTAAACTATATGACTTTTAAGATCAGTTATTTCAAAATCACGTCTAAAAAAATATCTTTTTAAACCTTTACTACATCAAAACTAGCACCTAATAGGATTAGAATTGATATCTAAAAGAATACAGTTCAATCTACAAGGTCTCAGCAACTCAATGTGAGTTACAAATTGAATTCCCACATTTCAAAAGCTTCAAAATGAAATATAATACCAACAATCTTCCAATTCAAGTGGAAATAAATTTAATCAAACAACTATTCATTATTTAAAGGTTCATGAACTACATACATGAACCAAGATGAGCCAAAATACATGTAAAATGAAAATGAAATAAATAACATCATGTGTCTTAACAACTACACAACACCTAAACTCACTATTGTTTTGGATTGGAAGTTGTAGAGAGAAAACAACTATATAATGTGCCTAGATGAGGCGAAACATTTATGGAAACTAATATTCTCAGTGTATATACATCAAGGGATGCCCTTGAAGAAAACGTCAACGTTACAAAGACAGATTAATAGAGAGAATGATAACTCAATGATTATGAGCACCTAGTTTCTCATCATTTTGAGAAGTAGCTCTTTAAGCTCACTCAAATTATCATTGCTATCATCACTACAAAAAAACACTAAATTTCTGACAGAATTTGTTATAGAATTCAGAGTTTTTGATGGAATTTTCGATAGAAATGGATTTCCAAAGGAATGGATTCCGTCGCTAGTAATAGCGTGACAAACAAATTTCTGATAGAATTTAGATTCCATTGCAAATTTTCAACGGAATTAATTCTGTTGCAATTCCTGATGGAATTTCCTTTGGAATTTGCAATTTTGTCAAAAATTTTCCGATAGAAATTTTCCGTCGCAATTGCCGACAGAATCCAATTCCGTCAAAAATTCCCTCACAAAATTATTTTTTATTTTAAAAATTTAAAAAGCCCACGTGCCGACTTTGGTGGCCGCCACCTCATCGCCAGCGGTGGCACGTGGTAGCTCTGGTGGCCTCCACCTTGTCATCGGTGCCCAGATCCGCCACGTGTTGTAACCTCTTTCTTTCTTGAAAATGCAACTCAACTTGCCCTCCTTTGGTTTGAACTCATGACCTCGTCCGTACGCGCACAATGCCTTACCTGATGGGCTCAACTGCTTTGACGTTTTATTATTATACAAATATATATATATATATAATATTATTATATATAATCAATTATTTATAAATATATATTTGTTTCTTATATATTAATGCAATAATAATATAAAATATTTTTATATATTCTTATAGTTTTTAATATAAATTAAATTCAAATTAAAAAAATTTACATCTTAAATAAATTTCATATGACTATATTTTTGTCTAATTTCTAAAATTAATATTTTATTAAATTAAGTAATAAATAATAAATAATTACTAACTAAATTTTTTTATTAATATTAATTAATAACTAATAAATTTTATTTTTTATAAATAAATTTTTATATGACCATTTTACCCCTACATGGATCAAAACCTATGGTTGGATACTTGAGGAGCAAAACCAAAATGAGGACAAACTTGAGGGATGAAAGATGGTATTAACCCAAATTTTTAAATATTTATATGGCTAATAATATCATAATTTTAATTTTTATAAAGATGTTTTTTAAAAATTAAATTTAATTAAAAATAATAATTTTTAAATTTTTCTAATGGAATTAACCACGAAATTTTTCCGTAATTCCGTCAAAAACTTTTCCGACAGAATTTCCATCGTCGCTAATTCCATGGCAAAATCAGCCATGGAATTATTCTGTTGGAAATTCCATGGTAAAATTATTCGCCACGGAATTTCCGACGGAATATTCATTAGTCACGGAAAAAATTCCATCTGAAATTCTGTCAGAAACTTTTCAGACAGAATTTCCAACGGAAATCAGTCGGAATTTGCCACGGAAATTAATGTTTTTTTGTAGTGCATAGGATGGACTTTTCTTGGAGCGAGGTTGTTATTGGTAAAAAGAGAAACCCTCCTGTTGCAAACTCATGGAAGATGAACCATCATGGACAGTAGAGTAATCAATAGAGTCAAGAGAACTCTCAGGAGAAATGGGGTTCATGTTGGTGTAATTATTAGTGCCATAGATTGGATTTAACATTGTATTCCCATAAGCATTATTATTCCCTCCCTAGTATTCTTCATTATTCTCTAAGCTCTTCTGAGCCAACTGTGCCCTAGCTTGCATCAACTGTGCTTGCAAGCATGCCACTTGTATTATATTATTTCATCAATACCCAAATTTCTAAGTTTGGAACTAAGATGGCATCACAACATTTTCCCTATCTCTATAGATGAGTGACTAATGTGTGTACTGTATATATATATGGCCTTATAACTTATAATTAATTAGTAGGTTTGAATTGGCTGCTGAAGTTATATATATATATATATATAGATGCCAAACCTTACCTTGATAGAAAAAAGTATACAAGAGAAAGACAATGGAAGTATAGAATATAAATTATATGACCTCACTGATTCCAAATTTTTAGTGTATACATAGTGATGACTTATTATTTTTGGACAAATTTAAGATATATTTTAATATATTTGAGAGTCATATATGCTAAATTAAAGGAATTTGAGTGAGATTTTGATAAGATATCAATTTAGTACATGATTTAAGAGATTTTATTATAAATATCAAAGTTTAAGATAAAAATAATAATATTAATAATAGAAATAATAATTTAAGATAAGAAAAGGAAAATACATCATCATCATCATCATCATTATCTATTTTTATCTTTCTATCTTTTTGTTTGATTTAATTTTGCTAGAGGGATATTGCACTTTTTGGAATGAGAATTTAGGAACCTAACCTATATATAGGGGTTCTTCGTCTTCTGGGAAGAGA
This sequence comes from Inga laurina, assembly GCA_963855925.1. Classification (NCBI taxonomy): domain Eukaryota; kingdom Viridiplantae; phylum Streptophyta; class Magnoliopsida; order Fabales; family Fabaceae; genus Inga; species Inga laurina. The sequence continues at coordinate 21,730,240 of OY979702.1, read as the reverse complement.
GGTGAGCAAGGATAGATGCATTCAGGTTCTATCATCATCTTAATGAGAGGACTATAGAGGTGACTGATTTGAAGACCAGAATGTGAAATTTCAAACACCACTTTTAGCAAAATCTAATAGCCACTTCATATAGATTTCTTCATCCAGATCACCACTTAAAGCGTAATGATGTAAATCTAAATCCAAATGGTTAACTATTGTCAGATCAAGTATAATTTAAATGCACAACAAGCAAGAAGGATACATTCCTGTTTTGCATACCTCTTTGCAACCATATGAGTCTTATGCATGCCAATTGATCCTCCTACTTTTCTCTTAGACTTGGAGAACTCACTAGTTCCCAATAGGCCTTTTGACTTGGTAGTAGATCAACTGGTACTCAACTTGATTCTTTCTCAAAGAATCCATTTCCCTTTCCATTTCTATCTTCCATTCTTCCTTGGCATGTCTTGTTGTACATAATGTGACTTATTATCCTCCTTTGGAATAATCATGAACATTTTTTTTTTCAATTATCCCTTTTCACTGGAGCTTCTTGAGTTTCTTCTTTATATTATCTAAGTCTCTTTATTGACAATCCTAAGCTCCCACTTACAAAGATTATGGAGGATCATTGGGTTGTTCTATATTGCCATATCCTTGTGTCTCACAAAGAGATACAGTGTGATTAGTTTTATCCTTATTTGAAAACTAATTCACAATAAAAGTGGTACCTTTTAATTCTTTTCAATCACAATTCTATCTTCATTTTTACTAATGAAAACGTAACCCTGATAAGCTCCTACTTATAACCATTATGGGAATTCGCAACCGACCTTTATGGTATATGAAAAACTCATATTCCAAAATGGATATGTTTAGCCGACCCCTTTGTTCTATGTACTTTAATCCAACATTCATAGGGTACGGTAGAAACCACTTTAGAGGGCATATGGTTAAACTTAAGTCCACATTCATATGATGAAACCAACGATGTGTGCTAATCCACTAAAGGTGAACATATGATAATACTCTCCCACTCACATTTGGTGGGTTAGCATGAGCCATCATATGTTTTACCATATATAATATCATTTTATTACACATTTATAAACTCCTTTTGGGATAGTCAGTTATCTATCTATCCCTATCTTTCCACAAAACTCTCTAAAACTGGTCAAATAGATATTCACTACTTTAATTAGTTAATAGGACCTTTAGAAATTCTATCTAATTGATTCTCAAATGTCATTCACAAATCATCTAAAACTCTTGAGCTTTATACTTGTGTGAATTCTAGTAATGACCATAATCATAAGAAATCATCAACAAAGATAATAATATATCAAGCTTTGTGTCTTATCCTCATACTTATAGGTCTACATTTAACATAATAGAATAATTGCAATGGATGAACAATTTCAATTTTCTTATAGGAAGTATTTAAGTCAAACTTAAATTAGAAGAAATGGTAAAGCAATCAAGTACACAAAATTTACCAACATGTCTAAATAACAAAGAAATTTCAAGAAAGAAAGATTGAATCATAACCAAACAATTTTATAAGGCAATTCATACTATGTTGTTTCCCTTGTCAAGCCATATAGGTCTCATAACAACTTCCATGCTAAGCTAACATTTCAACTTTAGCATTGTCAAGACCCTTAGTCAATGGCTTGACAACGACTTCTTTTGATGAGACCTTTCAACACTAGATATATTAATTGCCCCCATTAAGTTATTAATTTCGTTCGTGGTAGCCTTTCTTAGCCTAGTCACTAAAATTATCCCACACATAGGGTTACTCAACATTAATTTAAACCAAGAACTTATCAATTAAAACACATCAAAGTATACAATGTCATGTACTTATATTATTCTTGACTAGAAATATAATAGAATCATTTGGTCTGCAATCAAGAGAATACATTTGTATCTACCATCACATAGATTCCAACAATGTCACTATCATCTATAAAAAATTTCATACAAATACCTTAAATAACATGCTTAATTACGGCTCTCAGAAGGCTCATTTTCTAAGAGCTCCTATTGAAATAAAGCATATGATGCTCTTAGAATACTAATTTTCCATGAGCTCCCACTTAGATAGAGCATATGAAGCTCTTAGAAGACTCATTTTTCAAGAGCTCCCACTCATAAAGAGTATTTAACATTTACTCTTTATTTGTTTCATTGCATTATTTTCATAATGTCTTATTAACATCTTATCTGGGAGTTAGGGTGGCTTAACAATTTATCTAAGTTCTTTATTCAACACAATTTTCCACCAAAAGGGGTTAAGTCTCCATGTTTCTCAAACCTAATCTAATAAGTTCTCAACAACTACTATTTTTCTTTGTTTTTTTTAGTACAAAGGCAAGGAATGCTTGTAAATTACAAAGACCTATAACTTGGTATCACATATTGATCTTGCTATAACACACCACACTCCAGAGAAAAAAGGTTGATGCATTTCGTAGGAGGTAGCCCTATTTTCACATATTCCTGACTGTTCATGTGAGCCTTCCCTACTAGATAATCAGCATATTTAAGACTTTCCCTGTAGGTATGAGATATTTTTAAGTCCCAGTCCATATAAATAAGGGATTTGGTATCCAAAATGACATCATACAATAGGTGCTCTATCCCACAGTCTACCGATAATAGATGGTAGCATGTATAAAATCTGTGAAAAGCCTGATCTTGGTAAATACCATATGTTTACATAATTGAAGTCCTTTGTGGATTATATGGATTTCTGCAGCAGTTGGGAAATTGTATCCTAACTTCTGTTGAACTCCATGTATCCAATTACCTTGGTGATCTCGGATATTGCCCCCATAAGCGGCATGCCCTCCATTACTCTGGATTCGTCCACATCTACACGTACAAAACTTGGGTCTGAGGGTTGCCATGGACTGAGCCCCCTCTCCAGAACTTGGAATTTTTGATGCCGAAATCTACCGTTCTCCACGCCTTCCGATAGATGGTATATACACCTGTGAACTATCCCTTTTGAGTTGTCAACTGTTCCTTCAAACGCCTGACTGCATCGATTCTTCCATAAGAGCCAACATATGGTACTGAACATGATACGGGTTTAGATGATCAATTAAATAGTGCAAGTGTACACTGTCGTAATCAAGTAATATAGAAGTAAGTAGAGTATCGTTCCCACGAGGATTGAGCACTAAGTACCAAAATGAGTAATTTTAATTCTATTTAGTCGATCGAATAGTTGGTGATTGAGAGTGCAAAATAAAATAAAAGAAAAAAAATTAAATATGAATGCAGATGATAAGAAAGCAAATATGAGAAAAAAGCCCTAGGGATTAGATTTCACTTAACAAATTCCGGATTGAATCACTTATCTATTCTAGCCCAATTTATTCCACATGATTAATAGTCGAGTTTCCCTAATTTAATTACTAGCCTCTTCCAAGGTCAAGCAATTCTATAATCAATTGCTAATCCAATATATTCCTATATGAATTTAAGCAATTAATCATGCACTAGGATTTATGGAACTCAGTAAGACTACACAACTCATATGAATATATTCCTATTTCATATGCAAGTTATGGTTTTAATTATAGGGTCTACACACATGTATCTCCTTCCGGTCTCAACATGCATATTGAAATCATTCAAAAGATGGCCAGTCAATCAAAAGCATTAAGAATAATAATTAAAACTCAATCATGAAGGAGAAATTCAAACTAGATTTAATAAGTTAAGATTCAATCCGTCATTAGTAAGCTACGTCATTACCCTAGGAAAATGAAAGTTTAGCACATGATGAAATTAAAAACAAAACCAAAATAAATTGACATTATATAAAGCTAGAATGAAAGCCTCAGAAATACTGCATAAACTTGAATATTAAATTCTCAAACATAAATATACAACCAAAAGATGAATGAAAGATGAAGAAATCAAGCCGTCCATTTAAGAGGTAAAACCTTCCATGTAGGCGGCATGCAAAATGCAATACAATCCTAAGCCTTCCAAGATGGAGGCATGCAATATGTACTACAATCCTAAGCCTTCCAAGATGGAGGCATGCAATGCATGAAATTAAATCTAAGAAAACAACACAAAGAACTCAGAAATGTTAGAGAAAGATCTCTCCCGGTCAGAGAAGGACCTCTCCTGGTTGGAGAAGGACCTCTGCTTCTCTTCCTCTCCTCTTCCTTTGAGCATGGCATTGATCTCTATTTATAGGAGAAAAAAAACGTGTGCTACAGTACTGCTACAGTGATCTGGCGGGTGCTACAGTGCCCCTGGCGGCTTGCTACAGTACCGTTGACCTGCTACAGTGCCCCCTGGCGGCTTGCTACAGTGCCCATTGACTGCTACAGTGCCCCCGTGGCTGCTACAGAACTTTTATTTTTTTTATTTTTTTGTTTGTTTTTTTTGTAAATGCTGTTTATTCCAAAAAAAATATTTATTTATCAATCACACCCAAATTTATTATATTAAACGCAAATATCGTCCATAAAATCATCATATAAGGGAAAATAAATATGTAAATATTTTACTTATCAGAACACTCTTTGCCATGGCCATCTAGCCATCCTCCTATTTCCTGGGCAAAACTGTAGGTTCCATTTAAGCCATTCCTGTAGATTACCAGAAAGAAACATAGTATAGTATATATGATTAGTTATAGAAAACTACACTCTCACAACCCCTTAATGTATGATTAATACTCTCCTCACTCTCACACTCAAAGGGACAAGTATTTAAGACACTCAAATTATGTCTCACTCTTAATTCGTTAGTAGGAAAGTCTCTTATGGAATACTTTCCACATAAAGAGTTTAACTCTTTTTGGAATTTCTCGGTGCCATAAACTCCGCCAATGAGGATGATGACTGTGTTCTTGTTGGAGATAGATTATGTCATATGCTGACTTCACACTAAAAATCCCATATGATATACTCCACCAACATACCACATCCTCCCCTGAGCCCGTAGGGGGTCACCATCATGATTCTATCCACGGCCCAATTGGGAAGAAAGGTTTCCCATTTGGCTCTGCCCCATTGACCTGCCTGTGTAATGAATGAGCAAACCAGAGCATCCATATCGATTAGGTGCACATTTCTATCAATGTAAAACTTTAGTGGTCTATCTATAGGAGCCCAGCATTCCTGCCAAGCCTGGGTGTCCTTTTCGCTTCTTAATTTCCTACCAACCCCCGTCTTAAAATCTTCCCAAACCACCACTATTCCACTCCACACGGCCGATTGACTGCGCCATCTTTATACTTGGGGAATTGTAGCCATCCCACATGAGTATTTCGCATGTAAACATTTCACCCACAGAGCTTCAGGTTGAGTAATCATTCTCCAACACAATTTCATGAGAAAAGCTTTGTTCTGGCAATTTAAGTCTTTTATTCCCAAGCCTCCTTCATTCTCTCTTCTTTTTAAGACATCCCATACTAACAAATACATTTTCTTAGATTCTTCATGTTGATGCCAAAAGAAATCCCTACTCATTTTTTCAATTACCGATAGCACCCCTTTTAGTTGATTGCATATGGTACTGAGGAATTGCTGTTAAAACTGACTTGATAAGGACCATCCTACATGTCATTCTCAGATATCATCCTCTCCAGCTTGTCAACTTTGATCTCACCTTCTGAATTAGTGGAGCAAAAGTCATCTTAACCATACGCTTGTGTAAGATTGGAACTCCTAAATATTTCTCAAGGTCAGCTGTCAATCCAATCCCCACAGTCTGGCTCATCTCATATGCCCTATTAAAATGAACATTCCTGGATACAAACATTTTAGATTTATTGAGGTTGATCCCGTGCCCAGAAACTCGACCAAAAAATTCCATTACTTTCTTTATCTTGTCCATCTGCTCATTAGTGGCTTCACAAAATAGTACCAGATAGTTTGTAAGGAAGAGATGAGAAATCCGTGGACTAGAGGTACTTAGTCTTAATAGTCGCCAGTTCCCTATTTCTACTTCTTGATGAATTAATTGTCCTAGTAGCTCCATACATAGAACAAACAGATACGGGCTCAAAGGGTCCCCTTGTCTCACCCCCTTCGACGGACTGAATCTTTTTGAAGCTACTCCATTCCAAATAACACTAATAGAAGTAGTTGAGACACAATATATAATCAGCTTAACAAAAGGCCCTCCTAATCCTAAGCTGTGTAAGGTAAACTCCAAGAATTGCCAGTCTAACATATCATACGACTTTTCCATGTCTACCTTTATTGCTATGTATCCCTTCCTTCCCCTCTTGTTTCTTATAGAATATATTGTCTCTTGAGTTATAATGATATTATCCACCTGCTGTCTGCCTACTATGAAGCTCCATTGGTTTCTACTACTAGATAATTCATGACGCATTTAAATCGATTAGCAATTACCCTACTGACAATTTTGAAACTAACATTGCACATAAAGATAGGCCTAAAATCCTTTAAAGATGTAGGCTGATCAATCTTCGGAATTAGGACAATGTTAGTATGGTTGATTGCTTGGATTTCCTTAGGGCTAGCAAAAATTATAGACACCATATCACATATCTTCTGCCCAAAAGTAGGGATGTAAGCCATCTGGTCCCGGTGCTTTAAGCGTTCCCATCTCAAAAGCTGCATTTTTAATCTCATCTGGAGATACATGTCTCTGAAGGAGCTCTAGCTAGTGTGTGTCCAAATATGGAAAGTTTTCCATCCAGGGCGAGAAGGGTGATGACATATTTTTTGCTGTAAATAACTTCTGAAAATAATCAAGAGCCATAACCCTCAATAGCCTCTCATCAGTAAGCTAGTTGCCATTATCATCTTGAAGAGCCTCAATTTTACTCCCTTTTCTCCTAGCTATAACATTGGCATGAAAATACTTTGAGTTTTTATCACCTCCACTGAGCTACTTACATCTTGATTTCTAGAACCAAATCAGTTCTTCCTGTAAGGCAATTTTGTGATACATATCCCAAAGTTGTTTGTCAAGCATGAAAAGCCCATTTTGGCTACCATTGCTATGCCTAGTACGATCAATTCCTTCTAATCTTTGAATGATTTCTCTTTTCTTCTTTGCCACATTCCCCACTACTCTATCATTCCAATCTTTTATAAACTGTTCTTGACCTTGAATCCAATCTTTCCTATGCCATGCTGCTTTAACCATATCATAGAACCCTTCTTCAACACACCACGCCACTTGATATTGAAACCTATTTCCCCTTCTATTACACGAGTTGATTGACCTATCTGGAACAACAACTACTCAATGATCCGATTTAAACCTGAGGTTATGATAAGCTTTGGCTTGAGGATTTTTGATATACTAGTCAAAATTACAAAAAGCCTAGTCTAGTTTCTCCTTAACCACTATTTTTTTCCAAGTATATCTGTCTCCAATTACTGGAATTTCAATTAGATCACAACCCTCAATACAATTTTGAAAATCATTCATTGAGCTATTTATGGCGGCTGCACCCCCTCTTTATCTCTAGGATTAAGAATGGTGTTGAAATCACCTAAAACCAGCCAGGGAATGGACACAGATTGATTAATGACAAACAAAGCCGACCAAAGATCTCTTATCTTCAATATAGTAGTATCACCATAAACAAAAGTCACAAGCATCGGTTCTTGACCATTCTTGTCAGAAATTTTACAGTGTAACAATCGTGTATTTGAAGATACATATTCAAGATGAAAATCCCTACTATTCCATAAAACCCAAATACCCCCTACATAACCCGTAGCTTCAATTCTCCACCAATCAATAAACCCCAATTTCCTCAACACCTTGTCAGCTCTATTACCACTGACCCTTGGTTCTATTAAACCCATCACATTTATACCATACTTTTTGAGCACATCCTAAAACACCCGAGGGAAATCTCTACCTCCCTCCCATAATAATTCCAAGATGAGACTATCATATATAAACTATATAAACAGAGAAGAAAGGAAGCATGAAATTACTTATCCGGTGGTTTCCCTCCCATCATGATGACCACCTCCAATTGGGATACTAAATGCGAACCCCGCTTGTGTAGGTTGTGCTTATCATTGACCACGTCTGAAGGAACCAGCGCCATTGTCATTGTTTTCGAAGAGCCAAATAGCCCCTGGTTATCAGCTTCCCAAACCGGTACCAATGCTCTTGAGCTTTCTTTCCATCCTTGTTGAACTTTACTTGCATCAGATTTAATTCTTTGGTTTGGATCTAGTTATATTCCTCATGTGACATGTGCATTGTTGGATAAACATCCATGAGTTGTTTCAACTCTTCTAATAGCTCAGGTATTTCCCAGGATTGGTCTAGGAGATCAGAAAGCAGGGAATCCTCCTCCATACTCGAACTACCATAAGCTACTCCATTATACTCTGTTCCCTTGAAACGTAACAGCGAGTCCTTGTATGAAATGCCATAACCTGATTTGCCGTAACAACTATTGTTTTTCTAAAGTTGCAATAATTTTATGTCTCCTATTATTTCAACAATTTCTCAAATTTTTTCTAAAGTTTCTAGAAGAAATATTCCAAATTTCTTATTCAAATTATATCTATTTCCTAATAAAGACATTTATAGTTTCAAGTATTATGAATTGTTATGAGCTTAGGGTTCTTGTCTTGAGATGGCTTTCACTCCATATTCAAGGTGCATCATATCCTAAATTCCATCATGATCCAGAGATTAGATGTTAGGAAACTCCTCTATTTAAGAATTCCTTTCATTTTGATCCTATACAATCTCTTTAGGATCTTATTATCCACTTTTGCTTCATTAAGGCTTCTTTGGATTTGAATCTTGTCCTTAAAATTACTTCAAATTCAAGATATTCAAATTCCCTTTAGGAATCATCCTTTGCCAAGTTTTCTTCCAGTTGTACCTTTCATTCCATTTCAGGATTACAAATCAACCTTACTTTGGATTATTTTCCTCTTGACTCTTTTCAGGATTTTCTCCTTCTAAATTGTCACTTAAAATTTCATACTCAAATGGGCAAATTCTTTTCCCATTCATTACTAAGTAATTTATGTTTAGATCAAAATTTAATAGCTTTGACTGAAAATTCATTCCTTTTCTAAGTGATTACTAAAAGATTCATACTTAGGTATAAATATTTCAACATAAACTATTGTTCAAAAAACTTTTAAAAAAAAATTGTTTCAGTGCTTTTAAAAATTCTCTTGATACATATTTATCTCAAATAAAACAAAATGAATCATTATGAACATTTTAATAATTTTAACCTTAAAAAAATAATTATAATAGCACTAAAAACATTTAAAATAGATCCAAACATATTTAAAACTATAAATAATATATGTCAAAATATAGATTTAGGGATTTTTAGAAACAAACCGTGTTTCAATTGGAACTTAAACACTCTCTCACGCGCTTCTAGAAGTAGGAGGAAATTAAAAAAAAAAATTCTGGGAAATGGATAACAGCCTAAAAGAAAAATTGTTGGCCTAGTTCTTTTCTTTTAATGTGTTTTTGGACCAAAAACCTATTGGGCTCTTTTTTTAAGCCCAATCTAGTCAAAGCCTAATGTCAGCAAATGTTTTTTTTTTTACAATGAAATGTGCCGTTTCACTTATGGTAGAGGGATGTTGTTTTGTTTAAAACAACCCAGCATTTTGGTAGAGTCAAAATGATGTGTCATTTTGCTTTATCTTCACCCTCTATCTAGGTTGTCTTGAGCCGGATGAAGCCATAAGGACTCTCCTCTCCTTATAGCTGGTGTTTTTGACATTAGTTTTTCGCGTTCTTAATGTCTATCTCTTTGATTTTTTTTTTGAGATCTACATAATGACCCCAATTTCATGACCTAAAAACACTATTTTCAAGTGACCCCAATCTCGAAAAGACAACTTCCTCAATTCCCGTTATCGTGTATGGAAATTTTTTTTGTTTTTTGTTTTCTACACTAATATAACAACTTCGTGGCCTAAAACACACTGAAGACAAATTCCAAAAATCAGAGACAGTAGATGATAATAGTTTAAACTGTTTTTTCTTGTTAGTTTAATGACATAGAGACTTTATATTCCATTTGCTTTGTAACATTTAAACAAGATATAGCAAAGTAAGCATAAGAGAATGAAGGGATGAAACCCACAGACATAATTTATGTTCCAGTTATAGTTTTGAATAGATACAAATGTCACTCTCAAAAACATAATTTGTCGTTTCAAGCCAAACAATTGGGCATACTCAAATCATATATATATATATATATATATTACTAGGAACAAAAAAAGATTCAAAAGAAAGAAAAATGATACAGCAAAAAACTCATGACATATATCTACACACATATATATGTTAAGTTCACATATAAGAGCCTAAGGCCTTGTTTGGTACGAGGTATTGAATTTTGATGGATTGGGATTGAGATTGGGACTGGGGTTGGGATTGGGATTGAGATTGGGATTGGTGCTTTAAAAATATGTTTGGTATGAGGTAATAATTAGAGGGATTGATTTCATTAATTTTATTTAATAAACAGCTACTAATTATAAAAAGATCTAAATACCCCTGAAAAAAATCCCAAACTTTAATTGATCGCTTTTGAATTCTCTACTGCGTTGAGAATCAGATTTGGAATACCTGTGAGACCATCGCAAGTCGAAGAAATTCTTCTTCATCTTCAGTGGCGAGATGAAGATAGATAAAATAAAGTTAAGATGTATGGTTTTGAGTTCAAATCGTCTCTTGCTTTGATTAACAATGGTTTTGGGTAGTGGAACTTCCACATTTTCTTTATAAACTCCTGCTTTGATCCTAATCACATATCTCTTCGAACTCTTCTCCAGAGCCGCTGCCACTGCCTTCGACACAGTCTTAAAATTTCCGCTCCCGACCGCCGCAACCACCACGTCAGCCTTCACTTGCAACAAATGCCTCTCTGCCGGCGACATCCACTCTGGCCACTGAACACCGTCTTTGGACGTCACCGTCGTGACCATCAGCTTCCTGCTCTTCGTAATCCCCATCTTCATCCGTAGTTCACCACATCTGTGTCCGTCATGTTCTTAATCATCGCCAAAGCATTGCTGCCCATGTGCTCCACGTGAACCTGCCCTTTCTCCAGAGCTCCCCTGACTTTCTTATCGGCGCCGTCTTGAGAGAATCCATCAAGGCAAGTGACCTGGTTGGTAATGGCGGCACTAATCAGAGTCTTTAGATCATCAGCGTGCTAATACATAGTTTTCTTGTTTGGATAGACTTTCAGATCTTGGTAAGTGGTGTGAAGCTCGTCGAGCATTTCATCGATCATCTCTAAACAGTCATAGAGAGTGGTTTTCTCTCTCTTCGTGAGGCTACCCTTTCTTTTGTCGATTAGCTTCTCGATGTTGAAGAAATTGTGTGCAACGGCTCTTAGCGTTATGTTTAAGGATAGTTCATTGACATCGCGGTGGGAAGAGACTTTCTCGGTGAATCTAGGCTCGAAGGAGACGGCTGAGTAGTAAAGTTCAGGGTAAAGTGTGGTGCTGCAGGCGGATTTAACGATGGCGTGAGAAGAACAAACGTGGGAGAGATGATGAAAGATGAAATAATGTTAAGAGTTATAATTTAGGGCAAAATTAATAAAGGGTATTTTTGTCAAAAAAATATTATAAATAGGGATATTTTTGTCTTTAAAGTTTGCAATCCTAGGATTGAAAACGCAATACCAGGGGGAGGTGACTTTGCAGCAATCCTACTTTCGTGGTATTCTCAATCCCTAGGCATCCATAGTCCCTCAAACCAAACGATGTATTCTGACCCAATCCCTAGTCCAATCCCAATCCCTACTTCCAAATACCTCATACCAAACAGGGCCTAAGGGTTTGTTTGGTTCAAAGGAAGAGAGTGTCTGTTTGGTTTGAAGGAGGGACGAGGATGTGAGGGATTTTAATGGAGGGGAGGGGAAGGGAGGGGTTTTAATATTACCTCGTTTGGATTGATCAGAAAGAAGGAGAGCGGAGGGATTTTAATGTTACCTTATCTGATTGAGGAGGGGAGGGGAGGGAAATTATTTTCACATGGATAACTTTACCTTTAAGTTATAAGTGATTTTTTCCAAACTTTATTAAATGTATAATAGAGTTTAAATATAAATAAAATTTTTATGCCATAAATTATAATCAAATGTAATCAAATGCAAAAAGTTTTATCAGGTAGGCACACACAACAAACATCCATTGAAATAGAGAAGTATAATAGGAGTTATATCCCAACGCCAACAACCAAATTTCGGAGTAAACGAGTGTCATACATGCATCATATTGGGGTTAGCCAAGTCTTTTGCATTAAGTGCAATGACCCAACGCTTCCAGGAGAGCAGAGATTGAAGATCAGCATGAGCAGAAGACAGAGGAATGAGCGCATCTTGAACTTCCACAAATCACAAGCACGCAAGTTGGGATCGTGTTCCAGACGGGGAAAAATACATCACTTACGGAGATTATATGTAACATCCTTATTTTGCTAGCATTTAAAATTAGTTGTAGTTTAGATTTTATTTTGTCAAAGGGTATAAAATAATTAATAATTTAAAAGAAGTATCAAATTCTAAACATGTATTTAAAAAAATGTATACAAATGAAATACCTCCTTCAAATAATTATTCTAAGTTTAAGTTTATGGGCATGTGTGTGGAAATATGTATATTACCATTGGGATAAGCAATATAAAAAAAATTTGTTGAATATTACTTTTATTATTTTATTATTATTAAAATGTAATTTTAATAAGAGGAGTTAAACCCTAGATCTACATATATAGTAAGGGAGAATGTCCTATTTTTAGCATATAACTAATAATGGATGATATGTAAGTGCTCTTTATGTCACGCCCTTATTTTAATTTCACCTTTACCAGAGTATTCGCAGAAAACAATATGCGGTTTGGTGGGCAACACAGAAATAACATAAATATACTGATAATATATGCATGATTATAAAAATTCCCCATAGGGGTTCATGCATAATAATTACAAACCTTGTAGCTGCATAAGGCTCTTGGATATCTAAACCCGTCCTAGTGAAATGGAAATATCTTTCCGTCTTCGTTCTAAATGATTATTATGTGTTATGGTAAGAAACTTATGTTTTGCAAGTTTAGACAATGGTTAAAAAAATTACTAAATGCATATCACTAAGTTTACAGGTTATTACTGTTATTTTAACTTATGCAGTCGAGTGATAGAGCTAGCACTCGAGCATTAAGCACTTTTGCACTCGAGCACAAGAGAGTGTTGAACAGAAAGTGTTTGATAGAAGCATACTCTAGCTGAAAATACCAGGACAACTCGAGTGAAGGACACAGCACTCGAGTGATAATATGATTTGTACTCGAGCATGAAGACACACTCATGCAAGTGTTTGACAAAGAGCAAAGGCAGAGACATGATATCATCACATCACTCGAGCACAAACTCACTACTCGAGTGATAGCCTCAAGCTCACCTGAGTCCTTGCAAGTGTTGTATAGGAAGTGTTGACCCGAGAGCAAGATAAACTCAAATTGAAACTGCACTTGAGTCCAAGTAAGTGAGGCAGAGAAAGTGTTTGCCCAAGAGACAGCCAATACATGGAAGAGCAAGTGTACTCGAGTGGAGAGTACTTGCACCCAGTGATACCTCAGCACCCGCAAGTGAGAAATCTAACTCTCTCCATTTATGATGCAAGTGCTAAAGCAGAAGAGTATCTATACAAGAATATACTGTGCACTCGAGTAAGAGTAAGTGTGCTCGAGTGAGAGCCCACATCACCTGCAAGTGCAAAATCACACTCTTGATAAAATGGGATACAAGTGTTATCCAGAGACGTGGGTTTATAGTACAAAATTCAAGTGAGCACCCACATCACTCTCAAGTGTGAAAATGCACTCTCTCAAAATCAAGTGAAAGTGCAACACAAAAGTAGAAGTAGAAGAGGAAATATGAAGATTTACTCGAGTGAGGCCTTAGTGCACTCGAGTGATGCTCTGTCAGAAGCCAAAATGCAACAAACTTACAGCAATCAATCCAAACATGGTTTAATATTATTTATTTATTATGTTTTCACTTGTTATTATTATTTATCATCATTTAACATATATTAATAGTGTGAAACAGGAGTTTGATCGTTTAAATTAGAAAGGCACACAGGAAGTCAAACAACGGTAGACAGAATCATTACGACCAACCAAGCACGTACCTACCACGATATCTCGTTCAAAGATTTCAAACGTACGCATGCTGTTCCATAGTAAAATGCTCCGCTCCACAATGATTATTATTCAACGGGCAAAATCAACTGACTATAAATGCAGAGCTTCAGAGACCATCAAGAATAACTAAGAACAAGAATTCACACAAGCAAATTCATGAGCCTCTGTTATTCATATTTTCTCTGTATTCATATTGTTCTTTAGTGTTTATCATATTTGCTCTGTAAAACAGTCTGTATACACTTCAAATTCTATTTTCATTTGCTCTCAAGGTACAGGGACCTTGAGAGGGTAGATATCCTTACAAGAGAAGCAGTTGAGAGAATTCATAGTAGGACTTTCTGCTCATAAGACTTACAAGATACAAGTAGTAGAGAACGTTGCTGCTTATAAGACTTACAGATGTATAAGCAAGAGAGAACATTGTTTCTCATAAGACTTGTATAAGTAAGCAAGAGAAAAAGGTCATAGGTTTGTTTTTCTGCACGTAAGACTTGTCGTAAGGGGGAGAGAAATTTCTAAGTGTTATAATATTTTTGCTTGTAGTCCTTTCAAGAACGATTGTTGTTTTTCAGCTTTTCGAGAGCCTACTGAATCTTGAAAGAATAGTGAAAATCTTAGTAGGTCTTGATCTCTAAGGAATGGACATAGGCCTGGGTTTTGGGCCGAACCAGTATAACTCTCAGTGTGCTAATCTTCTCAACTCTACTCTATCTACAGCTATTATTATATCACCGCATCAACCGAAAAATTTATCACATCACCCAATTCACCCCCTCTTAGGTGAAGCTTGCATCTTTCATATAACAGAGTAGTACTTCCCACATTGAGTAGCCATGCAATTTGGTTGGATCAAAATTTTCTAGGCTTTGTGGCTAGAATCAATCACACTCCTGATCTATATATATAATAATATAAGTGTTCACCTATGCATGTAACACCCTTACCTTTTATGGTCTTCTGATTAGTTTTTTGTAGTGAATTCAAACCACAAAGTGATATTCATTTCTAAAGTTCTTTCAATTCCCAACCTTAGGGCAGGATTCGAACATGTAGGTAAGTGAGTTTTTCAAACAATTTCA
Organism: Inga laurina; assembly: GCA_963855925.1. NCBI lineage: Eukaryota > Viridiplantae > Streptophyta > Magnoliopsida > Fabales > Fabaceae > Inga > Inga laurina. Next base: position 21,714,983 of record OY979702.1, on the reverse strand, counting down.
AAATCTTGCGGAAGTGTCATTCAGTGGTTCGTAACTTCATTACTACCCATCAATTCTCATCTTTATTTAATTCAATCAGAGTGATTCATTGCTCATTTATTTAGCCAGATCATTCCTTTGCTCATTCTTAGTTCGTTCATTTGCATACACACACACACACACACAGACAGTGTAGCCATAGGGCTACCAAATTGTTTAAACCCATTACAAATATTATAGACATAACCCCATCTTCGTTTCACTACTGCATTCGTCTCATACAGAACTCTTCTCTGTTCCCAACATGCCTCCTGTGTTCACCTGTCTAAATGGTTAGTTGGGGGAGGGTGAGATTCAGGGGAATCTCAATAGTAAACAATTATCATAAACAGTACATAAAAGATATATGCAAGTGCATGACATGCTTGCCTTACATAGGTTTATGTTCACTTAATGACCTATCTGAGTGCTCAATGTTTCATGTAACGTACTCATGGCTATAGTGTAACATAAACAATGCTACAATCATCCATACATGCTTCACATAGTCAATCAAAGCAATAAGCCATATCAATACAAAAGCATAAATATCAAGTACAAGCAAGTAAGGTAAGTTCACTACCTCTTGTTTTTTTGTCATCTTCTTATACCCTTCCATTTCTTCTTGGAAATTCTTCCATTTCTTCTTCCTTAACCTCTCATGACCCTAGATACCCAATCACATCATTAGAGACATGATAGAGAGTGATTGGAAGTGTATATTAATGTCCAAGACGTTAGGGAGGCTAAATAATTCTACGTTTCACAAAAAATATGAAATGCTGAAAGTTAGGGTCTTGGCTTCGGCCAAGAAATCCTTGGCTGTGGTCAAGAGTGTCTAGAAACTTTTGGGCTATGGCTAGGAAATCATCTAGTCGTGGCCAAGAAACTGCTCCTCCAGGTTTTCCCCTGTTTTGTGGCTGAACTTCCAAAAATCATTACTTAATCTAGAAATGAAACCTTAAATACCCCCTAGAAGTAAATTGAATAGTTCCAAAAACATTGAAAGTTCACTACCTCCAGAAAATGAATTCAGACAGCTTTAAACATAAACTTCCAAAATCATCATAAATCATAATTTAACCATAAACACATGATTAAACCTTAAATACCCCCTAGAAGTAAATTGAATAGTACCCTATCCTCATGAAAACTCATCTAAACAACACACCAATCGGTTCAAAATGAAGCCCACACTTTCCTCTGTGCATTTCAACAGTCGATTTGGAAATCTGACAGTACTCTGGCTAGCGAGACAACACCAAACCCCTCAAAATGAAAATCCAAAACCATAGAGATGAAGCTTAGGATGAGTAGAAGAAGGTTTGTGAAGGGTATTTTGAGAGAAAACGCCAATTCGGAGGTGAAATTAGCTTCATAGCTCAAGAATGGTTACTATTCATGCTCTCTCTCTCTCTCTTGTGATTTTTCTTTGAATTTTTGGGCAAATGGATGAAAATATATGCCCAAGAGGGAGTCTGGTAATCATCTTGTGGGTTGGGTGGCGACTTCTTATGGTGCCAACACAAAAGTCAAAAAGGTAAGTGTTATCATGAGGGGTACTTGTCACCTTCTCATTCATCCAACACAAAAGTGCTCTTGAACTTTGTCATGATAAAGGGACACTTGTCACTCTCTTATGGTGCCTCCACAAAAGTTGTGTCATCATTAGTTATCAGGACTAACTTTATTAAAGCTACTTTAATAAAGTTACTTTATCGGTATCTACTCAGGTTTTACTCGGGACTTGTTCGAGATTGCTTTATGTATATCAAGGCCTGCCAAATGATGCCAGGTCAGAGTATATGTGTGTAGGCCCCACATGGTGCCACATACCGATGTCTTCTTCCAAAAACGCAGGGTACACATGTCTGCCCTAAAAATGCCATGTGCACACCTATACCAGTATATTTCGCTCGACCAGTTAGTCCCTTACCTCATGACATAGCTGGGTGGCATCTTTCAACCAACCCAATGGCACCTTATATGTGTCCAGTGCATATCTGCACTGACAATTTGATCCTATTACCTACGAATATTGGGCCCTCTGTTTGGTAGAACCGGATTACATAGTCCCATAGAGTCTTTCTATCTTTCAACATTCTTGGGACTCTTTTCGAACTGGGCTTAGTAGTCCACCTTCACTACTATAAAAGAGGGATTAACGATGTTTATTATAATGAATACTATGGTATTTAAGAAATGCCAAAGCTTTCAATGCCATTAAAAATATCTATGACGCTTCTTAAATTTATAGAAATGCCATAGATTAATTTTTAGAATTAAATTAATAAATAAACACCTATGACATTCATAATAGAAGTGCCAAAGGAGGTAAGAGGCCTCCTTTGACACTTTATGAACAAGTGTCAAAGGAGGTGTAACCTCCTTTGGCATTTGTTAAAGAAGCGCCAAAGGAGGGTGTACGAGACCTCCTGTGGCGCTTCTTTGACAAGTGCCAAAGGGGGCAACACCTCTTTTGGCACTTACTAAAAAAGCACCAAAGGAGGGTGTCCTTTTGCTTCTTTTTTTTAAATGATTTTTTTAATTATTTTATTTTCTAGATAAAACAGGAAAATTAAGAGGGTCTTTTTTTACATAATTTTTTTAATTATTTTCTTTTCTTGATAAAATAGACAAATTACATTACGATGGTAAAAAATGCAAAAAGTTAACTACAATGATGTGTATTACAATAAAAACACTACAAAATTTATTGTGTTACAATAATTATAATGTACAACAACTAATTTTAAAATGAATAAACAAAACAAGAATAGGCAAGAAAGAACCTATGTGCCTAAATTAACTAATTGTCTAACTATATATTCACATCATTCTTCAATGATTTTCATCCACTTGATAGTTAGACAACTCAGTAAAGCGTTGATCTTCATAATACTACATAAATAATCATACACACAAAGAATTAAAATCATAACGTTACTTCTACGCACAATTACACCAGTATTATTATATTTGTAAGCTTAAAAATTAAAAAACCTACAATGCATAGGAAGTTTAAGCATACAAAGTTAAAACTTCAAATAAATACCTAAAAAATAAAAATTATGAGTAAACATATAAGAGTCATGATAGATTTTAACTAAAAAGAAAACGTGGATCAAATGTTAAAAAAAAAACACTTACAAGCTGAAACTTCAAATAAATACCTAAAAAAGCTAGTGGACTAATGGAGTAGGGGAGCAATGGATCAAAATTATGAGAAATGGGAAGTAGGAGGGCAATAATGGCGAGATGATAATGGCAGGGTGTTTAATTTTTGTAAGGCGACAATGGTGGAGTGTTTAAAAACGTGGATCAATTTTTTTTTAAAAAAATATATAGGAAGCTTTGGTGCTTCCTTAGGAAGTGCCAAAGCTTCCTATTATAATATATATATATATATATATATATATATATATATATATATATATATATATATATATATATATATTTTAGTTTTTTCTTTTGGAATGTGGCCTTTTTAAAACTTTTTTTAAAAAAAAAAAAGATACATAAAAAGCTTCTGGTAGTAGTGAGTCATATTTATAATTTTGTCCTTGTTAATTCTCTTTATTCTCCTGCAACTACTTCCAAAATTGTACGTATATTTAAAAATTATATAGAAATGAGGACCAAGTTGTATATAATTTTGTTAAAACAAATGTTATTAGTAGTTAAAATTATTAAAACAAATAAAATATAGAAATTCTTTAAAAATTATATATTTACAACTCACATTTTTATATTTACATGTTAAATTTAACAATTTATGTCTACACGTACAAGTTGAACTTGCATGTTTACAAGTTAAATTTGTAAAAACATTACATTTTTTCGGATCTTTATGGTTTAATTTTTTTACCTGAAACTTATGAGTAATTTTCCCTACAAAATAGTAATCATGCATATTACTTACCACATGGACATCTTATGATAATGGGAGAGGTTTTTCTTTTCTTTTGTTTGTTGTGCCAACAATTGGGGAAGATCTATATATCTAGCTTTTATATGTTTAGTACACATTTATTGAACCAAATCAAGACAATGACTTTTAAAATATTAATAGTAAGAATTATTATAGAATAAATAATATATTAAGAAAATTTAAACACATTAAATTGATTTTGATGGGAAACATGTACTCTTAAGTATTAGTTTTTCCTTTACTATGTCATATATGGTTGAAACCAACGTGGATCAATTTTTTTTTTTTTTAAAAATATATAGGAAGTTTTGGCGTTTCCTTAGGAAGGGGCAAAGCTTCCTATTATAATAGTTTTTTTTTTTTTTTTTTTGGAATGTGGCCTTTCAGGAATTTTTTTTTTTTTAAAATGCATAGGAAGCTTTGGCGCTTTTCATAGGAAGCGCCAAAGCTTCCTATTATAATATATTTTTATTTATTTATTTTTTGAAATGTGGCCTTTTTAAATTTTTTTTTTGGTTTAAAAATACATAGGAAGCTTTGGCGCTTCGGCTTCCTTAGAAAGAGCCAAAGCTTCATATTATAATATTTTTTTATTTTTTCTTTTAGAATTTGGCCTTTTTTAAAAAAGAAAATTGATAAATTTTATGGAGCTCACACAGTTTTACGCTTCATTATAAGTGCAAGTTAATACTAATGACAACAATATATTGAAGTAAATAATATTGGATCTATAGAAAGAAAGAGCAAAAAGAATGGCAAACATATCATATAGCGTTACATTGATTGTAACTATTAAACCTTTATTAATAATAAATGTTATTACCCAAATTTTAAAAAAAAAACTTAATTTAAATTTTTTTTAAAAAAAAGCATAATGCAAATACAATAAGCATATTACAATAGTTAGAAAGAAATTACACTTCTTTTGTCAAGCATATGTGTAGGGCTGTAGATAATATATTAAACTTCATATTATATTTTTTTAAAAAAAATTATAGGATGCTTTGGCGCTTCCTAAGAAAGCGCCAAAGCTTCCTATTATTATTATTATTATTATTATTTGAAAATATAAGAAGCTTTGGCGCTTCCAAATAAAGCGTCAAAGCTTATTATTGTTTTTTTTTAAAAAAAATTGAAGATATTGTTTGGCGCTTGTTTAGGAAAGCGTCATATAAGGTTAACGTCTACTATGACGCTTATAATTGTAAGCGCCAAAGCTTCTAAATAACTTTGAATAAATAATTATCTTTGGCGCTTTTTAAAAAAAGTGTCATAAGAGCTGTGCCACTAAACCCCTTTTTTGTAGTAGTGCTTATTCAGGCTTATTTTCTAACATTTAGTCTCGAAATTTGGGATATTATAATACCTTATGTCTCTTTAGCAATTAAGCCTGAAAAGTAAAGGAAGACGGGGGAAAAACAAATATCCCTATCAGAAAGGGTGCAAAAGTTATGCAAACCCTTGAACTTAAGGGTTTGCATAATCCTTGCTCCCTTTTTTATAAGGGTATATGTTTTTTCCTCAGAATCTTTTGCTTTCTAGGGGTTAAATCCTGTGAAAAGATATAATTATATATAGGTCACTAGCCACATTATCACTTATATATATCACCAGTTGCCATTGATTTTCCCCACAAAGCCTGGAATGTCTTGATCAATGTCAAATTGCGTAGCCACTTGGTGTGGAAGGAACCGTTGTTCTATTATATATATATAGAGGAGATCAACCAGCTCAGAAAATCTCACTTGAAGAGTGTTATATCCATACATCACTGTTATTATATAAAAATCATCACAATTCTTGTTTATAAACTGTTATTTATGTACTTAATACATAACAGTTGTCTACGTGATACCATTATTGATTTTTATTAAAAGTCACGGTTCTTACATAGCAACCATTATATATGTTACTAAATAAATAACAATTGTAAAATGAGACTGTTATGTATCATACAAATATTTCCATATATTATGACAGTTGTTTACGTATGCTTATTAGTTACTATCACAGCAATGGACATACCATGGCCTCTCTGAGCCTCAATACATAACGGGTGTTATATTATAACTGTTATAATAGATTGGGAATAAATAACGATTCATAACTGTAATTTATCTGCACTAGGCTTTTATAACGCCCGCATATATGATAGTTCAGAATTGTTATATATGGTAGATAATAATCGTCATATATCACGATTTCTGTAATAGTGAGATTGAGGGTTCAATATAATTTTGTGCTCCTTCTTTGATTAAGGTCAATGATGACTCATAAAATAATTTAACAAAATATAAATATAAAATTGGCTATAAATATGAAATAAGTAACCAAAATCTACTGAAAAATGAGTTGTTAAGAAATTCAAATTTGGTTTGCAGCAAGAGTGCTCGAGTTAACCCCATTAAGTGAGGGGATCACAACCAAAACTCGTTAAAATATAAGATCAAAATTACTTTTAATGAGTTTCATTTTTTATCTCTATGCATTTAATGAGTTATAGTTTTGGTCTCTATATATTTTAGATGAAATCCTTATAAAAATATAAGAATTAAAAACCACAATTTGAAACTATATAAACTAAAATTCAATATGTAAAGACTAACAATAGTATTAAACCTACATTTTTAATGCAACATTTCCATTTTTACCCCTAATTAATTGCATTTCTCTCTCATATCTTTTTCCCACTTATTCGCTCTCATATTTGTTCCTACTCATTTTCTCTCTCACTAATCATCTTTATAAATAAGAGTATATTGAGAAAAAAAAAACATTATATCTCTTATATATTCATTGCTTATTTGCTTTTAACTAATTTTATTATTTTAATTAACAACAAGTTAGTTTGGTTTGCGTGATTTCGATAGTTGTTGCATATAGAAAAGAAAGGATGTAGTATATGATAGAGTAGTTACTATCTTTAGTTTCCACACATGTTTGCACGGAATTATCTCTTCTACTGGATATTAATAGAAAAATACTTTAAAGTGCTGAATGCAACTTAACTCTTGTACGTTTAGATAATTTGTTTCCTTGAAATCTTGGTTTTAAATTTTAAAGTGTTTTTTTCCCTCTTACATCCAAATACACACATGTTTTAAATGTCTTAAATATATTATCAAATAACGAATTTTATCTTTACTAGTTTTAAATGTCAATATATTATCAAATAACAAATTGTATCTTTACTTTCTTTATGCATTAGACCATTTTGCTTCCATTCGTCCCTTAAATTATCAAATGCAATATGCATAAAGGCGATCTCATATGAAGTTGGATGCATTTAATTTGCAGACTTTGGAAAAATTTAAAAAGGTTAGCATGGTGTGAGAATACCATTATCTTTCACTATCATTACATATCACAGTGACGTCATGGTATCCTACCTTCTGATGTTCTGATAAGCTTTATATTGGCAGTAATTTTCAAAGGGTAAAAGTTTAAAAGTCCCCATGAGCTTTTTCCTAAAGTGCTTCTAGTATCATATGTTTTTCGTAGATGTAAAAGTAACCTTGAATTTTAAAATAAGAGCAAAAATACCAATGCCATTAATTCCAATTAAATTGGCTGTTAGTTTGACCGAAGATGCTGACATAGATACTGACTCAACTAACTTTAATCTTGCTAGCAATGGAGGGAAAAAAGAAAAGCACCTTAAGCTCTTTTTTCCCCTCCATTGAGGATTGCACCTCTTCTTCAAATTCAACCCACAGAAACCTCCATCACTTTTCATTGCTAGAGAAATCAAAATTCAACATTAAAGAACACATCATCCATAAACAAACTCAAAAATCAAAATGCAAAAACACAAATCAAACTCAAAACCATCCGTTGAAGATGACAAGAATCAAGCCACATTTCCTCAAACTCATATAGTTGAAGCAAAAAATAATGACATCTTATCTACACAAATCTCTCCATATCATGTGAAAGTATGAAACAAGAACCCAAAAGCTTCAAACATAGAAACACCATCCTCTCTTTTAAGAATCTCACGCCAATCTCTTCTTTGATCATCTTGTAAAAATATGAAACAAGAACCCAAAAGCTTCAAACATAGAAGCACCATCCTCTCTTTTAAGAATCTCACGCCAATCTCTTCTTTGATCATCTTGTGAAAATATGAAACAAGAACCCAAAAGCTTCAAACATAGAAGCACCATCCCCTCTTTTAAGAACCTCACGCCAATCTCTTCTTTTATCATCTTCTATCACCTCCTTAGACTCGCCACAAATTCATTTAGTAAAAATATAATATTTTGCAGCAGGGGAATCAAGAAAAAAACTCTGCAATTTCATGGAAGAAAGAAACTAAAATTTTGAAATTTGGCTTTGTACCTTTAAGTCAGAAACCTTGCGAATCATTCTGAAATCAACCACAAAATAATTATAGCTTCTAGGAGACTCTAACTCAGAGACTCGGGGTGACGATGACAGTGAGTGTCATCAAGAGAGGCAATAACGACAAATTCTCAAGTTGTACAGGGAGACAAAGGGAGGAAGGGATGGGGATCGTGAAAGAGGGAAGAGTCCATCGCCATCGAAACTTCACAGCCTAAGGGAGGGAGTGTAAGGAGAGGAGGACGGCAGGGATACGACTGAGGATGGTGGTAGAGAACGGGGTGGGAGAAGTTTAGGTTAGAAGTTTTTATTTATTTTAAATAATAAATTAATATTAGTGGGGATGTGTATATTTTTATTTTTACTTTTTTTACTCTACCTCCAGCAGAACACTGTTATGGTCACATCACCTTCCATGTCAGCACTTTTAATCAATCTAATAGTCAACTTAACTAGGATTAACGAAACTGGCATTTTTACCTCTATTTTTAAAATTCATGGTTATTTTTGCACCTATGAAAAGCATATGGTGCTAGAAGCACTTTGGGTTAAAACTCATGGGTATTTTTGAACATTTGCCCAAGGTATTAAAACTCGGACTGTGCATTGAACCAGTAGGAGTACTGGGTTAAGGGTCGGTGGGTCAGACCGGGGCTAAACCGGGACCAAACCGGTGAGAAATTGAAAATTTTAGACTTATAGTATGAAATTCTAAAGGAAAAATTTTAAAAATATGAACCCAGACAGGACTGGGAACCGGACTGGTTTACCGGCCGGTTTGCCAGTTTCCGGGCCGGACAGGCCGGTCCGGTCCGGGTTCAAGAACCTGGCATTTGCCTATTTTCAAACGGTAAAATATTTAATCCCTAAAAAAATGTTCAAACAAATTCTCGTTTTAGGGATTTTCAAGCATAAAACGTATAATGAATATTTTAGACGCCATGATGAAGCGACTAACAGGAAAGAAAATGTATAGAATATGAAAGTTGTAGAGTGCAGATTGTAACCCCCTGCCTTAATTACTGTAATTAATATTCGATAATGCATAATAAAAAGGGGTTTGAGACCGTCGGATAGTTCAAAATGTATTAAATTACCTACCAAGAAGTAGGACCTTACAAAATTTTTTAAAACTTCTTTCCTACCCGGGTCTCATTTTCAATTACCGAATATAATCACCTGTGCAGTTAATTTACATTCACCTATATCAGAGTTCGTAATTTAAACCCCGGCAACCCCCGGGTTCATCTATACATATATATAGAGTTTCAATTCCACGTAGGGGATTACAAACCAAAATATCCACACTATTTACATCTCAAAATGTAATACAATAATCCCTATCCAAAATGATTAACCAACAAAAGCCATCCTAATGTCCCTAGGAAGCTCTAACCGCTCCGGGTCACACGCTTCTCCTTAGAGCCAGTCGCCCTGTCTGAAAGGTTAGTTCAAAGGAAAGAATGAGATTCAAAAGAATCCCAGTAGTAACTAAACATTTATACCACACATAAGCACATAACATGTAAGCAAATCATCATGCAGCAGCAGCACATATCACACTCCACCCTCATCCCCTTTCTCCACCGGGAAGGCACACAGCCCTAACCCGAACCGTTGTTAGCTACTCAGGGACTATTGGCGTGGCAGCGCATAAACATAGCCTTATAGCTCATACAGCTATCCGGCTCTCACAAATGGCCCGTCGGCCTCACATATAGCCTTTCGGCTCACATATCACATATATCACACTTCATCCTCATCCCCTTTCTCCGCCGGGAAGGCACACTGCCTAAACCCGAACCGTTGTTAGCTACTCAGGGATGATTGGAATGACAGTGCTAACACAAATCCACGAAGGTCGTAGCATATAAATCCATTTCCAATTGACGATAAAACACACATGCAATGCATCATATTTGGTACAAAAGAAAAGTCACTACCTGATCCCTTCCTGATGTCTCTGGGCACAGCAGGCTCACGAGGATAGCAGATGTCAAATCCTATAATCAAATAGGGACATTTGGTTAATTTCCTTTTCCAAGTTTTTAATTCAATAACACTCTAAGTTGGTATTCATTTGGACTCTTTAGATGGCCCTTAAATGCCTAAACATATGCCTAAAGGGTTGGGTTAACTATCCCCAAAGATCCCCCTTTAGAAGGCTAACTTCTGCTTTTTGGTCTCTTCACTCGAGCACAGAAGGCCGTGCTCGAGCATGACTCTCGCTCTCACTCGAGCACACATGCGAGTGACCTCCAGCGAGTGCTTGCCCGAGAGCAAACTTCACTACAATTCCACACTCTCACTCGAGCACAAGAGGCTGTGCTCGAGCAGAGACCTCGCCAGTACCCGAGCACCACGGAAGTGAGGCTTGCGAGTGACGACCCGAGAGCATCTCTCAACATCTTCGTCCACATTTACTCGAGCACAAACACCTGTGCTCGAGCACAGATCCTCAACGCTCGCGAGCACAAGGAAGTGCGGTCCCGCGAGTGTCCACCCGAGAGCAACTCCACTCCCAGGCAACAGATTCACTCGAGCACAACTCCAGTGCTCGAGTGATCTCCCCATACTTGCTCCCAATACTCGCGAGTGCCAGCGCACTCTTGGCAACCACCCACGAGTGATCACCCGAGACGCTCACCCCCAGTGATTTCAGGCACCCTCACTCGAGAAATCACATCAGATACCCAAAACGCAGCAACTGAGTTGATTTACCAGAATTCACCAAATGAATTCCAATGGTCCTATAACTCATACCATTACTCATTCTCATCCAAAACTTCACCATAAACCCATTGGCAACCAAAAACAACCCAAATTCAACTCATTCAACACATTCTCTCTCTAAATCATCAAACCACTCAAAACCTCCTTCTAACAAATTCCCTTATTCAACTTCAAATCAAATTCTAATCACTCCCAAATGTCAAAACTGACCAAATGAACAGTGACCCACTACTCCAAGCCTACCCTTTAATTAACATCATAATTAGGTCAAATTTCCAGAATTCTCATTGATTAGGCAAACATCTTGACATATATATCAAAATGCATCACAAACCTACCTCTTTAACTTGCTGAAATCAACACCTTGATTCCACCAATTTTCAGATTTAGCCCACAATCAAGCACCACAAATGGAAATTCTGAAATCATAGAAACCAAGCTCTCAACCTCTTGGTCAACATTAATGAAGGGTAGCTAAGCATATAAGATCATTTACCTTGACCAATTTCAAGCCCTTAGTTTCTCTTTCTCGCTTACACCGCCGGAAATGGAAGAAAATGGAGAGAGAATGAAGATGATCATTTCCTTCCCTTCCTCCCATGCACTTGGCCGACTAAGAGGGAGAGAGAAAGAGTTTGAAATTTTTGACTCATCCAATGGCTCTCATTTGGACACTTGTCACCATCTCATCCTTCCCACTTATGAGTGCATGTAAACTCATTCACACTAGATTCCACCCCTTGATCTTCCAATCTCAACCCTTGATCTTGATTACCAAAGGGTTTTCTCATCAATAACTAACCAGACAGTTGGTAAATTTACCGTTTTACCCCTGTTTAGCACAATACTTATTAAATCATGAATAATGATCTTATTATCACATTACACAACATATACTTCAAATATGATTAATTAACGTTAATTACATCATTTGAAGTCATAATTCCTTGATTAAAATCCAGGATGTTACACAGATATGATGAGGTCAGTATTTAGATATTTTTTTTCTTAATTTTAAATAAAAAATAGTCCATGCAATATGTAGAAACGTGATATGATATGTAGTGATTTTAAAAGGGTCAAGGTACAAATTTGATTCAGAAGTTTTTTTTGGGAGCAATGTTGCTCCAAAGTTTTTTCAAGTCTAATGTTACCCTGAAAATTTTAAAACATATCAAAGTTGTTTTATACCATTAAAAAACTAACGTTGACCGTTAATATTTTACTGGTAAGGGGGAAATATTGATCAATTTTAATACTTCCTGGGAACATTAAACCTAGAAAAACTTCTGAGGTAAGAATGTTCCTTAAAGAAAACTTTCAAGACAAATTTATATCTTAACCCATTTTAAAATCGCGTTTCCATTTTCATGTTATGTGTTGGGTGATGGAGCAAAAGTTGCAGTGAGTTAGTTTAACAATGGGAGGCAAATCCCCGTCCACGCCTTTGTAATGGTTCACCTATTCTTCTTAAAATTAAAATATCAAAATATAATCAAAAAGAAAAATAAACCCTCTCCTGCTTTTACCAATATATCCCTCACCCTCATCACAGCTTATAAATAGCTGAGATTATGGTCTCTTCCCCTCACGTTCAGCAGCAACGCTTCCCCTGATCTTGTACTTTCTTTTGCTCTTCTCTCTCTTTCTCAACTTCTTTAGTTTAAACACTTTGATTTTTTTGGACAAAGTTTCAACGCTTTGATGATCTTCATCTCTTCTATAATTTTGGCTTCAATTTTATTATTGTTATTGAGCTCTTTCCTCTTCCACCTACAACATTTTGCCTTTACCATCTTTCTCTTCCATTTAAGAAGAACATGCGTGATTTAAATCATAAAACCAAAAGCCGGACCAGACCGGCTGGTTTAACTAGTGAATTAGTTAGTGGTCCAATCTGTTTCAACTATTGGGCTATGAAACCAGTTTGAACCGGTTAAATTCGAGAAAACCGGTGGTTTAACTGGTTGGAACTGGTTAATTTTTTTTATTCTTCTAACTATTAATTTTTTTGTAATTTTTGAAAATGTGTTTTCCTTAGGGGTTATGCTACCTAAGTTGAGTCCAAATAGTAGTTGTAACCTAAAGAAATAGTCAATAAAGTGGTTAGGAGTAGAAAGGAACATGTTTATGGAGTTGGATTTCAAAAACCCCAATTTTCCCTAGAGTATTGAGGATTTCGGCCAGCTCTAGAAATGGACCTTAGAGTTGAATTTTCAATTATTTGATTGTTCCATTGAGTTCATGAGGGAAAATTAGGTGGGGTTATAGTTGGTCACTTTTTCGGAAAAAGGGCGAAAAAGCATAATTATGAAAATGCCCTTAAACCCTTAAAGTGGGGTTGTCAAGGGTATTTTTGTAATTTGACAGTGAATTTGATAATTCTGAGTTTGGAAATAGATTCCTTGGGCTAAAATATGTCAGAATAGCCCCAGTCTAAATTTCAGGAAAAGTACAGTTGGGGCGAGTACGGCAGGGCCGGGCCAAGGTCCCGGAGCATTTTGGTAAATTTTCACAGCATGCTAATATAATCACAATAAACACTATGGAAGTGCCTAAAACTGTACATAAATGGGTTTTAACCTAATTCTTGTACACTTGACATTTTAGGATAAAGTTGAAAGCCAGTCGGTGCACACATTACGATGAACGTTATTTGAGGATCAGGGAAGGGCGATTAAGGTAGGGGATTTACCTTAATTGCATGTATTTGATATATTTACTTGTGTAATGACATATGTGATTGCTTTACTTGATTGTGTAGAGCATAATTGAATAAATGAAGCTCTGTTTCTGTTTTCACTGTGGCCATAGTCTTGTTGCATGAAACATTGAGCGCGCAGATATGTCATTGTGTGAACATGAGTTATGTAATGCAATCATGTCATGCATTAAGCACTTATCCTACATGCATATTGGTACTATTTTCTTACTAAGATTCTCTTGAATCTCACCCTCCCCTACTAACAATTTAGACAGGCGAATATAGAAGATACGCAGAAATCAGAGAAGAGAACTGCACGAGAAAGGGTTGCAGTGGTGGAGCGAACTGCACGAGAGAGGGTTGTAGTGGTGGAGCGAAGACAGGAAGAAGTCTTCGTTTCACTAGGATGGGTTTAGACACTATAGTAGCCCTATACGGTTACCTTAATTGTAAGTATCATGTATAAACCCTTATGGGGATTTTCTGTAATCATGCTCATATTATCAGTATATTTATGTTATTCCTTTGTTGCCCACCGAACCACATATCATTTTCCATGAATACTTTGAAAAAGATTAAAATAAGGTAAGGGCGTGACATTTTGGTATCAGAGCTTCAAGTGGTTCTGGAAGAGCCCAAAGCGGTTCTGGAGGAGCTCAAGTGGTTCTAGCAAAGTGGTGGTTTTGGCAAAAGGATATTATACTGATATGGTCTTGATTACACAATGATAGAAAATATGCACGGACAGGGGTATCAAAGGAGTGTATCCTTCTAATATGTGAGCTAGCCCCAAGAGATCAGCAATATTTGAAGGGCAGCAAGTGGTATAATACCGAACTGAGGATGGACCAAGGATATTGTGAAACCTGAGAAAGAAGGTGCGGCCAAGGCTAGTGGGCAGTCCACATAGTATTTTGTTAGCCGGAGATCGTCAACATGACTATAGGAGATAAGGGCAGTCACGGGATACCAGCAGTTGGAAGCTGATAGAGCCAGCATCTGAGTTTTGACATGGGTACATGAAATTTAAGTGTTCTTAATGCAGGGAAATGCCATGATGGATGACCCACTAGGAAGTTGTTGCACATGTTATGTCGTGTTATAAAAAAGACAAGAACATGTTGTATAGTAGTTTAGTGGTTGTATGTCATTATAGGCTTTCCCTGACTACTGTAAACATCTGTGATATGTTGTTATGGGGTACCTGTGTACCCAAAACATTGTGAAATGATGGATATGCTCTTGTGTTTATGTGGAATTTACCTCTTGCTTGTTTCATATAGTGAAACACAAAGATGGTAAGGCTAAGAGGTATAGATGCTGGGCCGGGTCAAGAAGCTAGAACTTGACCCAATATAGTAAATTTTTGGCATATAGTAGAATATCAAACACGGATCAATGATCAAGGATCATAACAATGAGTTGCGAAAAAGGCAACAGAACACATACCAGGGGAAGAATAGAAATCCAATATTATTCAGGAAAGGCCAATGTAGTAACTTTATCCTTCATACACTATGTGAATGTTTATATGCTTTGAATATGCTATCTTCTGCAATATGTATGATACACAGTGCCTTTGGGTACACTGATGAACAATGCCTATGGGTAGTGCCTTCAGATACACTGTTGAATAATGCCTACGGGTAGTGCCTTAGGGTACACCGATGAATATTGCCTACGGGTACACTGATATGCCTAGTCAAGGACTGAGGTATGAAATTGTGTAAGGGTGGCAATAGTGGTTGGCTCTAAACACATTTCCGACTAAACTGAGTTATGTGTTAGTTTAATATTGTATTATATGGTGCAAGGCATATACATTATCGCATTTTCTATGAATGATTGTGTGTTACTATGAAGGTCAAGTGGAATCCAACTGAGGTTATAAGCCAAGTATGGGCAGATAGTGTAGCCCCACTTATATTGCATTTGACAGTATGAAACATCAGAGTAGTCAATGGAAGCGTGGTAGTATTTATTAATTATATACTGGTATACTCACGGAGTAGATTAGATCATGAATAGAAATTGAGAACTATATTGAGTACACTAAAATCTAAGAAACTCCACGTCAAGTTGATGCAAATGTGAGTGCTGGTTTTCAAAAGTTAGATTTTTGAGCCATATAGTCTCCCAGCAAGGAGTCTTGGAGGATCCTTGTAGGGTGGAAGTAGTACTAAGCAGGAATATGCCAGAGATTGTATTTAAAGTGCACAGTTTTCTGGGTCTTACTGAATATAACAAAAGATGCGTATTGAATTTCTCCAGAATAGTTTTGCCTGGTTAACATGAAAACTCAACATTATTTATGGGACTAAAATTGAGAGAAGAGCTTCATTAAGCTGAAAAACTCATCAGTACATATATTGATAATCCCATATCCATTATGGACCTTTGCCATCCTTATTGATGCCAGTAGGCAGGATTGGTAAGTGTTTTAATGCGGCATGGCCATGTATTGGCTTACGTATTTAGAGAATGGAAGCCTCATAAAAAAAATTATTTATTATCCCATATATGATCTTGAGTTAGCAGCCATTGTGTTACACTGAAAATTTAGAGATGTACCTTTATGGTGCGACTACAACGTTGTATTGCGACCACTAAGAGTTGAAGTATAGTGATAATCAAAATGAACTGAATACGAGAAAGCATTACCCGGAGTTTATAGCTATGTATGTGTAGCAAATTTTGGGGACGAAATTTATTTAAGTGGGGGAGAAATGTAACACCCCAAATTTTATTCACCAAATATATTGTAATTATTGGAAATAATAGTCAATAAAATAAAATGGTGAATTTTAGATAATATAATTATATTTTTTGTGAAATTGCCTATGAGGCAGTGAGCTTGTCATGTGATTTTTTATGATCAAATGATGAAAAAAGATATGAATTTTTGAAGTTTACCCTTTGAAACTACAAAGTTTCTATGGCAACGTCTAAAGATAAAATTTCTGGAAATGATGTGCTTCCAATTTGAAAAAGTTTATATTTTTCCTTGAAAATAGACTCAATAATGGTTTTATAGCCTTTTGAATCACTCTGATACGATGTCTACAAATTTAGTTATGATTTTTTAAAGTTTGGACAGAAAATCTGCAAAAAAATCCGAAAATGGGAAAATAAGGAATTATGACATCAGCATGTGAAGAGATGACATCAACATGATATAAAAAGCTAATCTTCATCTCTTCCTTCCTATTTCCGATGTTCAGCAGCATAGAGAGGAGGGAGAAAGCTTGAGAGCATTTAGAGAGAGGAGGAGGAGAAATCTCGTGACGTAGGTTGATTTCTTCGGTGAATTCACACCTAATGCATATAATCTTGCTCCTACGCTTCTCTTTCATGTTCTTTAAAGTGTTAGAAGCTCATCTTTTGGTGTTAGAATAGCTAGGGTGTCAACCATATCAAGTGACACTACAAAAAAAAGGTATTTTGTAGTGGTGCAATTGTAGCGGTTATATGAAACCGCTACAAATTATAGTATTTGTAGCGGTTTTAACCTAAACCGCTACAAATTTGGCGCTAGAAATTAGCCGCATTTTTTGTAGCAGTTGGGTATACAAAACCGCTAGAAATTTGGCGCGAAATTCCCGCCAAAACTTGTAGCGGTGATTTTGTAGTGGTTAAAGCATAGAAACCGCTACAATATTCCCACCACTTGGCGTGACCAAGCCCCGCCAACAGTGTAACGGTTATTTGTAGCGGTTACAGCAACCAAACCGCTACAAAATACCAAAGGTCAGCTATTTGTAGTGGTTATAGGGGTATAACCGCTACAGAATTTCATTAGTCTCCACCTTTGTAGCGGTTCTGGGCAATAACCGCTACAGAATTTCAAACGTTGTTGACATTTGTAGCGGTTATTGTAGAACCGCTACAAATTTAATTATTTGTAGTGGTTATAGTAGTGGTTATTTGAATAACCACTACTAATATCTGGCCTATTTAAGCCACCGCCCACCTCATTTCTCCTTTTGCTCATTTTGTTTCCTGGGATTTCTCTGAGTGGTTTCTTCAAGATTTGAGCGTTCAGACGTCTGTGTAGGAGTTTTTGCTACAGTATTTCTTAGTATTTGCACTTGAGGTACGTATTTTATTTGTATTTGTATTTATATTTGTATTAGATTTTTACATAACAATGTGACTAATTTTTGTTTATTTGTACAGTTGATATGGCTTCAAGAGAGGATAAGGGGAAGGCCCCTGAGGTCCCCAGACCGATTTTACGGGGTGGCAGCAGCCGAGCAGGGGGAAGAGGGAGAGGGTAGCGTGGAGGCAAGGCGACCGCGGCATCTCCGCCTATCCCCCCACAGGAGTCGGCCCTACCACAGGCACCACAGACAATCCCACAGAAGACGACCGCACCAGAGGTGCCTGATTTTGGGGGCTAGAGATTAGCATCGAGGACTTCCTCGACGAGAAGGAGTTTGGGATCCCGATTGGGATCAGGGAGATGGAGCAGTTCCTCAATGAGGAGGAGGCTCGGGAGCAGAACAACCCACAAGGGTCGTCTTCGCGGTCCACTGGGTTTGAGGTGCAAGTCCAAGGTAAATTAATTTTTTAATTTAGTAAATTATTTATTTAAATTAGAAATGTTAACTTTGAATTACAATTTATCTAACGTGCGGTAAACTGTGCAGATGAACAGGGGAACGTTTCGACGAGGAGGCTAGACGTGGCCGGTGTGAATAGCTTGGACCGGAGCCTGCGAGTTATAGTGCCGTGGAATGAGGGCACTGACCAGCCCATCTACAATGGGGGTCACCTGCTCAACCACTTCCTGAACGACCTGGGCGCGAATTGGATGCGGTTCCCCCTTCACTTCAAGACGTGGAGGCACGTTCCGAGGGGGCCGAAGGACCAGGCTTGGGAAGAGGTGGTTCAGGTAATTAAAATTATTTAATTAATATTGTTTGTAATTAATTCTATTTAATTAATATTAATTAAATTATGTTTTTTTATAATTATTGATATTTAAATAATTTTTTTTCAGCTGTGGTTTGCCGTCCGGGCCAACCGGAAGAGGTACGCCCTCGTGAAGATGGGTGACGCCTAGAGGAACAGGAGGAACCGTCTCTTCCGCAGGGTCGATAAGGACAGGACGATGCCTCTGGAGCAGCTGATCGAGAGTGTCCCGGACGGCATGCCGCCGAACGACTGGGCGAGTTTCGTCCAGTTCAAGAGGACCCCTAAGGCGCAGGTAATGTATTTATTATATTTTTTATATATAATTTTGTAATTGTTAAATATTAAATTATAATTTCAATTTAATTTTTATTTAATTTTAAATTATAATACATTTAATATTATTTTTTCCCAGGAGCTTTCTCAGAGGAACACCAGGATCCGTGCGCAGTAGACGATCCACCACACAACAGGATCGAAGACCTTTGCTGTGACCTATAGCTAGCTGGTAACTTTTCAAAATATCACTGACTTTTAGCTGATTATTTCATAATACTAATTGAATTTTGTAATTGTTTCAGGAGACGAAGGCACAACAGGAGAACCGTCAGACGGACTATGGGGAGTTGTACGCCATCACACACAGACACAGTGACGAGACTGCGACCTCTCAGCAAGCAGAGGCGGCCATTGTAAGTAATTTTATTATTTTAATTTTTATAAAAATAAGTTAATAATGAAAAATGCTAATTAGTAATTGTTTCATAAAATGGCAGGAGCGGATACAGCAGTTGCAGGCTGAGCTGTGACAGACCCAGCCTGAGGAGTCATAGGGGTCAGTGGACCCGACGGCTCCTTTGAAGGCGGGTCTGGCTCAGGCTGAGCACCCCAGACGCAGGATGGGGATAGGCGCCAGACCTAGCATGGTCTAGGCAGGAGCGCCGCCTCTGAGGCTAGCAGCTCTAAAGGGGTCAGACGTTCGAGGGACGAGTCTATTGACTAGCTGCGGTCAGATTTGGAGCAGCAGATGGCGCAGCAGCAGTAGCAGCAGCATATGCAGCAGATGCAGCTGCACGCTGATATGATCTACGCTCAGCAGACGCAGTGGCATGAAATCGTGAATAACATGCTCAAGCAGTCATGGAGTCGCCTGTTCCCAGATGAGCAGCATCCACAGGTTCCTCCTGTCCCTCGCTACGTCGTCCCGAGTACTCCTCCTCCTCCTCCTCCTCCTCCTACTGATGACGATGGTGCGGTTCACTTTGCGTAGCGGCCCGATCCAGCAGCACCTAAGGGAGCCCCACCTGAGGGAGCACCAGATGATCAGCCCCCAGCTACTTAGTTTAGGACATTTTTTTTGTTGAAACTTTTGTAAATATATATATATATATATATGAGTTTGTATTTCAGAACTTTCTTATGGTGTTTAATATAATTATATTTATATTATTATATTGCGTTGTTGAATTTATGAATTAATTGCAATAATATTATTTATATTTCTAAATTAAAAAAAATAAAGCATATATATTTGTAGCGGTTTTAAGTAAATGTTTGCGGTTGTAGCGGTTTCAATAGGAAACCAGAAAAAAGAGGACCTCCTCAAACTTTGTCTAGTACAGATATCCTATAGCAGCTTGAGCATGTTGACTTCGAGTTTGGAAAAAGCGACGATTCAGCACAAACTCGCCAAAAGACGCACAAGACTTCGGCGCCTCAACAGTGGAAGAAGATAAGTATTTTCTTCATGCTTCCATATAGGAGATCTAATTTACTTCGCCACAGTCTTGATGTAATGCACATTGAAAAAAATGTTTGCGACAATGTGCTGTATACACTGCTTAACGAACCCGGCAAGACAAAAGATCACCTTCAAGCGAGGAAAGATTTACGCGACATGGGAGTTCTTGAAGACGCTTGACCATATGAGCATGACAGATTTCCACCGGCAACATTTCTCACTTTCATTTCACTAACGCCTTTCCATTATTACTTGCAGGGAATTCAGAAGTTATGTTAAGCGTCAACTCAGGATCCGTACACAGACATCCTCAGAAGTTGATAGGAGGGTCCACAGAGAATTCCCGAGCTGGTTTGCATGCAGAATACTAAATGACCACAACCCACACTCACCAGATTTCAGAGCTCTCGCAATCGGCCCTCTTGATCATGCAAAATGGTTTACAATATACAATGTCAATGGTTTTAAGTTTTGCACGGTTTCACGGGATCAAGGATTGCAGACACAGAATTCGGGTGTTTATGGCACATTTGGGACAAGGAGTTATACGAGCAGCAGTGACGCCAACATGCAGTTCGGAGGCGTCCCTTACTATGGCAAGCTTCTTGATGTGGTCGAACTTAATTATCAAGGCCGTTTCACTGTGACGCTGTTCAAGTGTTTGTGGGCAAATACCACTACTTCTCGGGGACTGACAACTAACGACTTAGGGATCACATCAGTCAATTTCTCACGGTCGATTCATACTGGTATTTCTCAAGATGATGAGCCGTATATTCTAGCTTCAGAGGCACATCAGGTTTATTATGTCGAGGACGAGAGGCATAGGGATTGGCACATGGTCGTTCATTTAAAGCCAAGAGACCTTTACGACATGGGTGAAGGCGATAACATCGCCTACGAGAGTGAGCCATTTCAGCCAGTTGATTTTGAAAACTACTTCCCTGAAGGCGATGACAATTTACCTCTATTGCGGTGAGTTTTTTTAAGTCCATGTCATTTGAATTAAATTTTTTAAATTTAATAATACATCCATAACAATAATTTTTCTACACAATTTCTGTAGGGATGGCGACGATGAGTGATCAAATTCAAATTATGCTTTTGTCTTTACAAAAAATGCAAAAAAAATTTTAAAATAAAATGTAAAAAAATTTAAAAAAAATAAAATAATATTTGAAGCGGTTATTGAACCGCTATATATAACCGCTACAAAATGGATACATTAACCACTACAAATAGTACGTGGATCACTATAAATATTAAACCGCTACAAAAATACAAATAACCGCTACTAACTAATAACCGCTACATTAACCGTTACAAATAGTACATGGATCCCTATAAATACCCTTACCACAACTCATTTCAAACACTCCCCAATTTCTTTTCACCTTACCTTTCTTTCATTTTCTCTCATATACAACTTCTTTCGTATGAGTAGAGGAGCTGAATAACACGATCAAATATGGTAACAAGATTTTTAATTTTTTTTACAATACTTTTTTCCTTTCTATAAAATTTATTCTAACCATTTTTTTCTAGATATATCATAATTGTATCTCATTTTCATCTATTTTTCATACACAATTACATTATATTAGATAACATAATAATATTACCTACCTATCCTTTATAATATTATTAATATAAATTTTATACTAATCCAATTCAATTACATTTTTCCTTTTAATTTATTAATAAGTTAAACTATTGAATAATAAGCTAATTAAAATAGATAAAATAATAACAAAATAAACTATTTAATTTAATATTGAAAAAATAGAAACACATGATCGTATATTTTTTTAAATTTTTTTTAAATATTTGTAGTGGTTATTAAACCGCTACTAAAAATAACGCGCCTTTTTAAAACTCAAATTAAATTTTTTGGCGGTAATTTTGAATTTCATGAAATTAGTAGCGGTTTTCATAACCGCTACAAATTTCATGAAATTCAAAATTAGTAACGGTTTGTAACCGCTACAAAATAAAAAAATGTCATTTTTTTTTCGCTCTCAAAATTTCAATTTTTTATATTTGTAGCGGTTATATAACCACTACAAATATCTCTGAAAAAAATTTTGTCCATGAGGGTGTTATAGCAGTTGGGTTGAACAGTTACAAAGGATGTAGCGGTTATTTTTTATTGAGTAGCAGTTTGATATAATCGCTACAAAACTGCTTGCAACATACGATTTAGTAGCGATTCTAGTAACCGCTACTAATGTTGTTTGTAGCGGTTAAAACCGCTACATACCGATTTTTAACCGCTACTAAATCACATTTTTTTTTGTAGTGTGAAAAACTAGTTAAAGCTTGAGGTAACTTCCAAACTCTTGTATATTGACTATTCTGGCTGCTGTGGACAATTTAATCGATGAAATTTCGCTGGATTGTCTTTGTTTGTAATTTTTGGAAATGTGTTTTCCTTAGGGGTTATGCTGCCCAAGTTGGGTCCAAATAATAGTTGTAACCTAAAGGAATAGTCAATAAAATGGTTAGGAGTAGAAAGGAATATGTTTACAGAGTTGGATTTCGAAATCCCCAATATTCCCTAGAGTATTAAGGATTTCGGCCAGCTCTAGAAATGGACCTTAGTGTTGGATTTTCAATGATTTGATGGTTCCATTGAGTTTAGAAGGGAAAATTAAGTGGGGTTACAGTTGGTCACTTTTTCGAAAAAAGCCTGAAAAATCATAATTATGAAAACACCCCTTAAACCATTAAAGCGAGGCTGTCAAGGGTATTTTTTTTTAATTTGACAGTGAATTTGATAAATCTGAGTCCTGAAATAGATTCCTTGGGTGAAAATATGTCAAAATTGCCCAAGTCTAAATTTCAGGAAAAGTACAGTTGGGGCGGGTACGACGGGGCCGGGTCGGGGTCCCAGGGGTATTTTGGTAAATTTTCACAACAGGCTAATATAATCACAGTAAACACTATGGAAGTGCCTAAAATTGTACATAAATGGGTTTTAACCTGATTCTTGTATATTTGACATTTTAGGACCAAGTTGAAAGCTAGTCGGTGCACACATTATGAGGCACATTATTCGAGGATCAAGGAAGGGCGATTAAGGTAAGGGACTTACCTTACTTGCATGTATTTGATATATTTACTTGTGTAATGACATATGTGATTGCTTACTTGATTGTGTAGAGCATATTTGAATAAATGAAGCTCTATTTCTGTTTTCGATGTGGCTATAGTCTTGTTGCATGAAACATTGAGCACACATATATGTCATTGTGTAAACATGAGCTATGTAATGCTACAAGCATGTCATGCATTAAGCACTTATCCTGCATGCATATTGGTACCGTTTTCCTACTAAGATTCTCTCAAATCTCACCCTCCCCTACCAACAATTTAGACAGGCGAATACATAAGATATATGGAAATTAGAGAAGAGAACTGCACGAGAAAGGCTTGCAGTGGTGGAGTGAAGATGGGAAGAAGTCTCTGTTTCACTGGGATGGGTTTATACACCCTAGTAGCCCTATGTGGATACTTTAATTGTAAGTATCATGTATGAACCCTTATGGGAATTTTCTGTAATCATGCTCATATTATCAGTATATTTATGCTATTCCTTTATTGCCCACCGAACCGCATATCATTTTCCACGAATACTTTGAAAATGGTTAAAAAAGGTAAGGGCATGACATTTCCCTCTTTTCTTCCCATTTTTCTGATATAGTTATGAGTCTTGAGCTTAGTTGTTCATTTGTATTGATCATGAGTAGCTATAACTCTTAATTAGAATTACTTTTGCTCATTGTATGGATTGAGACTAGTAGATTATCTTCCTTTTGTTGGTTAATTAGTATATATGTTGATTTTTTTTTTAGCTTAATGCTATCTTGTGCTTGATTACCACATGATTAGAGTTGTTCAATTAGAAGATGTTTGAGAGAACTATTTTGATTGTAGAACTTAAGAAAAATCATTTTAGACTTGAACTTTAGGGATTAAATGGATGGTTTGTTGTTAGAATAGAGATATATCTAATAACCTAGGATAGTCTATTAAAGGATTGTTTTGGAAAGATGGTTTTCATTAATTATAAACAAGAGATTGAATATTTTTAATGGAGATTAAAATCAATCTTGACTTGAGAGAGCTTGGTTGATGATTTTAGAACCTTTGACTTGCATATAAACTCATTTAACCAATATAAGTGGATAGTTTCATAGTTTCATGAAATACAATGGGGAAGAAGTAATCCTAAGTTTATACCTCTTGAAGTTAGACCCAATTTCCCAATTTTTACTGTGTTGCTTTATTATTTTTCATCAAAAAAAACCTTTATTCAACTTGATCAAATTCAAATGAATCCATTCAACCTAATTAAGAATATGGTTACACTAGTTAACTTACTTTTATCATTGTCCTTGTGGAACGATAATCTTTTTGTCACTAAATCATTACTTGCGCCCCGTGCGCTTGTGGTAAGCTAGACGGAGAACAATGGGTTAGTACTTCGGTTATCAACATTTGGATTAGACACTTTATCCTCATCATCACTAATATTATTATTTATCATTCAATTTTTGGGTTTTAATCAAATTGTTTGTTTTCTTTAAAGGCACTTGTATCATGGCATCTTAATGGACAGAAAGAGGGTACATTTCTCATTCATCAAACCCTATATCATTGGGCAGCATCATGGGAAAGTAGATTTGCATGAACAATGTAATAATCTCAAAGAGTACTTCAAATAGAAAGTAATATCTAATATGCTATTTCTAGCCCCATACAATACATGGTAAGTTATTAGTGGTAGTATTTTAATGTATGTTTTCTTATTGTTTAACTTTTTATATAACATGATTGTTGAAGAAAAATTTTCAAAATATTTTAGAGCACATTGGTTATTAATTGTTATCAATGTAGCAGAACTTTCAGGCCCTTGCATTTATTATATTGATCCTCTAATTAATGGTTAACCAGAAAATTGTCTTGATATGTTGTGGTTGTTCAATAAGTAAGTGTACGTGTGTATGTGTAAATATTTACGTATGTGATTGAATAACAAAAAGTAATTAATTTCTATTTGTTTTATTAGAGCATTGACTATCTATCGAGCCTCTTCCTCATTGAACTATTCTAAACCTGCTAATAGCTATGTGTGGAACAAGATACGGGTACTTATGTGAATTTACTTAAATTTTGTTACTAAACAATTTTTATTCAAAAATTGAGTTAACTATTTCATTATGTTGTTGCAGTGCCCTTCCAGCCCAATAATAATGATTGTGGGTATTACATTAAAAAATTTATAAAAGATGTAATTACTTATGATCAGCCTTTTGTTCCTCTAAAGATAAGTCATTTTAGTTTCAATTGATATTGTGTTTTAAATTTAATTGAGTAGTGTCTGATAATTAATTTTTAGTGATTTTAATTCGTTGTGTGCATCATTGTATGTACAGTATTATGTGCATAGATGTTGTGACAATTTGACGGACCATGAAGTAAATGAAGTCATTGATGAATGGTGTGAATATGTGCTCAAACAATGCACTAGCTAGCTACTAAATAAGTAGGTTGTTTCTTGTCTATTGTTGTGTTGTTTATTTAGCTATAATTAGGTTTATTTCAAACACAATTGTTGTAACTATATTGAGTAGTAATACAAGTTTGTTAATTAATTATTTCTTTGTATCATTTTGGAGTTATTTGATTGTATTTGGTTTTCTTCATTTTGTTGTAGATAGAGAACTTTGCATTTAAAGTTTGTCGTAGACTATAATTGGGGTTCTAAAGGAAAAATACGGAAAAAAATATTTTAAAAAATTACTTCCTGTAACACTTCCTTGGGAAAGTACTATAGAAAGTAAATTTAATTAAAAAATATAAGCACCTATTGTAATGCTTGCATTTAAAAAAAGTGAAATAAAAGTTGTAGCCTTTATGGAAGCACTACAGCTTGTTTTTGTAACAATGACATATGTGGTGCTTCTTAATCACCACAGCTATTTAAAAAAGAAGTGCTCCAGCTTCTATTTTCACAATAGTGGCTATCTTGCACCTCTTCACATTTCTAAGTTATTATACTTAATACTCTTGTCTTTGATCGAATGTTACCCACCATCCTCAGAACCCCACAACTCTGGTTGACTTTTCTGGCTGTCGACAATCATTTTTAGGCAAACCACATCCTTTATTGCTTTCTTTGAACTTCGATCTAATAGCCGTGTTAATTTCTTTGATTTCCCTAATTCACCTTTCCATTTTGAAGCCCTAAATAGGTCGTATTCCTTCACTTGCTCTATTATCCTTATTTTAAAGTATGATTTCTCTTCTGCATTCCACATTCTCCATTATGCATTCCACATTCTCCTTATTTTTCACTTCGTCTTACCTAACTAGGTTTTGACCTTGGTCGTGCGTCATGTTTTTCTAGAAAACTCATTGCTCTATTTCATGTGGCTAATTGAGTGAGTTTTACTATCTCCGGCACTAATAATGCCCCTAGTTCTGATAATGCCCCTAGTACTAGTATTCCCTCTAGTAATGATGTTGCTTCTACGCAAACCAAAAATTTGTCCCAAGAACAAGCATTAAAAGAAGTGCATGATATTGAAAGGAGGGGCTGCTATGCCTTAACTTTTGTGAACAAAACAAAGCGTTTAGAGAGAAAATTTCTTGTGACATGGAACAAAGAAGGTCAAGTTCTTGAGCCATCACACTTCATCAGCTATACTAGTATAACGGCAAGGATCAACGTTCCTATCACGGTAGGTAACAGGCGTTTAGTTCAGAACAACTACACAGACGTTATTTGAGACAATATCAGGGTAAGGCATATATGCTTGCTTATTACTTGCTATGTACTTGTAAAAAATGTTAACTTAAATTGTGTGCTTTATAGTCTGCATATCATATAGATGAAACTTCTAGGAAATTTGTCCTCAATAAGGCTAGGGAATCACTACGCATATTCTATCATGGATGATGAAGGTGTATTTGTAGAATCCTAAAGAGGCTAATGAGATAGAAGTACCTGAGGATCTTCGGTCTACTATCAAACTAGATGAGTTAAGAGAATTTGTCATATCACATTGCAACCCATCATTTTAGGTAATTGTTATTTACAATTCATAAGACATGTATGTATCTGTTTAATATTAACTGGAGTGTTGTACATTTTCATAGGAATTAAGCCTAGTGAATTGGGGGAGGTTGAAGAACAATAAGTCTCCCTATAGAGGAGGGCGAACAGGGTATGCTTGCATTGCTTAAAAGATGTTTGCTAAGAGTGGGGATAGTAGTAGACCTCCCCATCATGAAATTTGGTCTATAGTGAGGCAAAATAAAGATGACTCTTATGACATTCTTTAGGTGAAGGAGGTCATTAAAAAATGGTAAGTATTAGTATTAGTCCCCAATTTGTGGAACTAATGTCTTCAATTAACTATCAATATTGACATTATTGTTAAATGTGCAACAAACCATGTTCAAAGAAGTTACTACACAAGGCTGCAGTTTCTACGGATGAGGATGTATTGCCAAGACATTGGGGCCTAACCATCCTGGTCTTCTTAGGGGTGCCAGCTTTAGATTGATCAAGACAAAATTTTATGTTCAGCAGCAACCTCAAAGAAATAACAAGGATGAAAAATATGAAAGCTCCAAAAACAGTGCAATGAAATGCAGAAACAAATATTATTCCTTACACAAGAGCTAATAAAAGAACATTGTATGAAGCAACAAGGGGGAAATAGCAGCCCAAGTACTAGAGGTAACTACACATTTACCCCCATGATCTGCTTGAGAGCTTGGCAGATGTTGAGTATTTTGTTGATAGCCTTATACATCATACAATAGCAACCGGCCACGTGTTTAACTGCCCAGAGGATAAAATGGTTCATAACGAGCCTATCCCTTTTAAGCATGTGAAGGTACAAATTAACACTAAGATCAACCACATCTATCTACTCCCTATGCCCATCAAAGACACAGATAAATTGGGAGGGGCTATGGGCAGTTCTTTTGTATAGCCTCACTATGTGCTTAGAGTATACAAGCTAAACTAGAAGTCTATTACTTAAAAGAGGCTATCCACCAAGTCCAAGCCCCCACTCTGTCTAAGGAGAGGAAGCATCCTACCCCCCAATGATCAATCAGGGAAGAAGTCTTTCTCACATAATAAGCCCATTGGTCAATCTGTCCAAAAGTCCCTTTAGGAGTTTACTAACAAGCTCTTCACTTCAGACCTGTTTCCAATGATCAAATTTCAGAGAGAGGTCTTCAACCTACCAGACCAAGAGGATGTTGTAAGCTAAAAGTTTGTTTTTGAGGTGTTGAATATGGAGATGGCAAGTATAAGCTCTGTCAACTTCTTTATTATGTATTTCTTCTATTGTGATTAATAGTTGGCTATTTAGAACTTGATTACATTTTGATATGTTGGTTTTAGCATTTCAGGAACATGTACCATACTTACATCATCCCCGCGTTGTCCAAGACATGATCAAGTTCATCCGCCCTAACAATCTCAATATCTAGGGTGATGGCATGAACGAAGATGTCAAGTAACATCACGCGAGGTTTCTAAGGGATGAATTCATTAGGAGGGCACTACACAGAAGGGACACTTACTTCTTTGTGCCTTACATTCAAGGGTGGGGACATCATTAACTCTGCTTAAATTAGCTTTTATTTATTTTGTAATTGTCCTGATGGTGTGATCTATTATTGTACTTAGGAACCACTGGATGCTCATAGTGGTAAATCCAATGCACCAAATGATTTGGTACTATGGCTCTATAGGAGGGGTTCCAGACAGGAGACCATACATGTATGAGACATTCAACCAATAAGTCATCCATTCATCATCTCTTATAACTCAATTCATCTTGCATGTTTCTATATATTTTTTTTATTGTATCTTCTCATAGTGGTGTACAATTACCCCACTCAAAATGGTTTCGAGTATCCCAAAATCAACTTCACTGATAACAGCTATAGATGCGTCTTCCAATCCTGAATCCAAAGATATATATATTATTTTCCAATAACTATAATATGAAATTGAAGCACACATATAGTTTACATATATGATTGACTAACAAATTTTGCTTCTCATTTCTTTATCATGCCCAAAGCAACCGGACATGAGCATAATTGTGGGTACTACGTGATGCAATACATGAAGGATATAATCACACACAGTCTTGCAAATATTGATACAAATAAGGTATATTATATGCTCAATTCATTTACGTATACATTCGGTCTGCTATATATTACAATATCTAACTTCTATGTATTGTTTATTTTTGCACACAATATTTTAATGCCTCTTGCATGATGTTTAGCAACTCACAAATGGAAGAAGTGGTTGAAGAGTTGGCGACATCTATGCAACACAGTGGGAGAGTAAGTACATAAAATGACTGTAAATTTTTAGATACTGATGATTTGTTTGCTTTAAGTTTTTAGTTTTAATAGTGTATACATATACATAAATGACTATAAATATATTACAATTTGTTGTAGTTTTCTGTATATGAATGAATGTAATGATTTGTTTTGTAAATGTTTATATAGGGGAGATATCAAAAGTAGAAATCCCCACCCCCATTTTTTTAAAAAAAATAGAGTCGATAAATAATGGTTGTTTCCTAACAACCGTTATTTATGTCAACTATATATAACGATTGTTTAAATAAATCCATTAGTATTACTACCAATGTATAATGGTTGTTTTGAAAGAACCATTATATATGTTAATACTTATATAACGGTTGTTAATGCGGAACTGCTATGTATTATGCAAGCATTATCATATATTATGACGGTTGTTTACGTGTAACTGCTAATTATTATCACAACAATGCCCATATCATGGCCTCACCAAGTCTCAATACATAACATGTGCCATATTATAACTATTATAATAAGTCTAGAATAAATTCTATTTTGGAACCATAATTTATCTGCGTGTTGCATATATAATGCCTATATATATGACGATTCAAAACCATGATGTATAGCAAATAATAACTGTCATAAAAGGCATTTTTTGTAGTAGTGTAGCCGCTATTGTCAATTTTTATTAAAAAAAGTTCTGCATAAGAATGAAGAGTAATTTACCAGGTGAGCATTATAGGAACTTTGAGATTTCTTAGTGTTTCAGCCTCAGCTTTTGAATCGGGTGGTTGTGGGCCTTTCTAGCTTAACCAAATGATTACTTGGAGGTGGCGAGGATTCCCTCATTGCGGGCCTACATTCCCACGAATCGAACTAGTTGGTTGCTAGTAGCGCTAGATATAGATAGATTAATAAAAAAAATCTGATCAAGAAGAGAAGTGTGTTGTACTTTCGTTATGTATTTTCCCTTGTTATCATGGAGATTATAATGATATTAATTGAATTTAAAATTTATTTTTTAATTAAATATTATGAAAAAATAATGAATAATTGTTACATATATATTATTTTAAAAGTGATTACTTTTAGTTGTAGGCATCTCAAATCTCAATATTGTTTTTAGAGGCATCTAGATATGTCTCCTGACTCATTTTCCGGTTGATAATATCTCAATAACGTTAACATTGACTACAAACCTTTGTTTCTCTTCATCTCTCCCTATCTCCAAGTCAATAATAATAACTTGTTATGTATGCACAAAGAGAAAAAATCATGAGCTTTTCTCAGCGTGGTTGGAGGAAGACAATGATCACAATGGACGTTTTCCTTCCCTTACATAAGAATTGCATATTGGTGCATTGCTCTAGAGGTAAAGCTAGTGATCCCTTTATACAAGGAAAGAGGGTATGTTCTATTTTTCACATGTAATTATAATGGATGATATGTAAATACTTATACGGCTCTTAATATAAGACATATTTATCTAATTTGATTAGACTGAGAAAGTTAGTTATGCTAGTTAATATGGCATGTATTTTCTAAAACACCCTAGTCATCTTCTCTAATTCCCCCAATTCCCTTTTCTCCTTGATTATTGTTGAAGAAGCACCAATAAGGGTAATGTTGGACTTTGGGTCCAAGTCCGCCCTTGATGGGCCGAACTATTTGATTAGGAAATAAGTAACCTAATCAAATAAGAATAAAATCAGCATAAGATGCAAATTTGGGAATATTTCAGCAATAATTATGGATTTGTTAAAAGAGGAACAAATCACCATAATTAAGGAATTAATTGAGAGACAATTAATTGCTGTCTTGGAGGGCAAGAAGGAGTGCACACGTTTCCTAATTAGTGGCCTCCATAAACCACTATAAATAGGGTGTGCCTCCTCAATTGCAACTCGCCCCGCCATTGAGTTTTCTGGCAATTCCCTTCTCTCCTACCATCTTTCTGGTTCTGGTGATTTGCTGTGCAAATCACAATTAGGCTCTAGTAGTCTAAATAATTGTGTGGGCACAAGTATGGAGTATTGGAGCTTTGAGCCGGATCCGAACATCGATTCGTCCAAGTATGCCTAATCTCCTTTTAGTTAAATATTTTTCCTACATTGGTATCAGAGCCATTTGATCTTTGAGGCTGTGATTTATTCTATGTGAATAATAGTATGATATAATTTGTTTATATCTCAATTAATATGTCCGCTGTGCTATTGTGTGTGTATATATATGAAAGTATATATTGTTCATACATATATAATCTATATATAGATTGTTCACGCATATTCTCTTTATTTTGTTGCGCTGAGCTATAATATCTGAACATGCTTGAATTTTTTTTATATGCCTCATTTTTCCATAATATGCGTATGATATATGTGTGTCTGTGTGCAACTATTCGAATTCATCTTCTCATATTTTGCTATTCGAGCTGAGCCTAATATGCACACGTATGATACTGGGTTCTTGATTGTTTGCTCCTCTAATCATTATATATATACGCATATAGATATATTACAAGGCGCCGATTTTTCTTCTTCTTTGATTTCTTAAAGGTTGAGTTTTTAGAACCTATGTGGAACCAAAAACAAGAGACTTTAACTCTCAAAGAATAGGAAAGCTTTTAAGATACACAGAGACACACATCCGATCGGTTTACGTCATGCCGACAATGTTGAGAAAAAATGGGTTTTGGAAACTCGGTGTTTTTGCCCAAAGTAAGGACATGGATGTGTAGATTTCGAAGATACGATT
The DNA here is from genome assembly GCA_963855925.1 of Inga laurina. Taxonomy (NCBI): domain Eukaryota; kingdom Viridiplantae; phylum Streptophyta; class Magnoliopsida; order Fabales; family Fabaceae; genus Inga; species Inga laurina. Next base: position 21,682,463 of record OY979702.1, on the reverse strand, counting down.
CCAACGATACTTAGAACGCGTCAAACGGAGTCCGGATGAGGGAGAAACAAAGGAAAGAAGTTCGTGGGTCGTTAGTCACCGCCGCAACTTCACTCGTGATTTGATCAATGAAACAGAGGTTTTAAGATCAAATAAATGCCATGGATTTGTAGTTCGCTGAACTACGATTCCAACGACACCAAGAACGTGAAAAAGGGAGCTAAAATGAGGGAGATATGGCCTCCCTAAGTTGGCGGGTCGTGATGACCCGTCGGAGCTCCAACCGGGTCGGATTGACCCGGCTGGAGGTTGAAGACAATGGCGTGGCAGTCAATGCCACGTCATCGGTCAATAACTGACACGTGTCACCAATGAGCGGTCGCCACGTTAGCGCCAATCGCCACGTCAGCATCGGTCAACGAGGACATGTCATCCGTTGACCAGCTATGTTGACCGAGACACGTCAGCGCCACGTCAATGACACGTCATCGGTGACGTGTCACGGCTAACCAATCAACGTTGACCGGTCAACAGTCATTCGTTGACTGTTGACAAAAAAAAAGGCATATGGTGCGTGGGACCCACTGGGGTCTCCGTTTGACACGTGGCAAGCACTGTCAGAGAGAGGACGGCGCGTGGAGCCTTGGGAGCCGGCATGTGTCTCCGGCTGATGGCCGCAAGGTGGCGCGTGGAGGTTATGCGCCACCAGGGAGAGTGGCCAACGCTGGAATTTTCCAATCTTTCAGGATTTTTGGATCCAGACACCTTCTAGGGGTGTGTGAGGGAGCGTGGAGCCTCCAATTGAGATGTGGTTAGTTCCTAAAAATCCCTAAATTCGAGAGCTTCAATTTGAGTCAAAAAGGTGCTTATGTGCACTTAGAGGGTCCCAAAAACGTTGGAATTGAATCAATGTTGGTTCTATTGCTTTTTGGGATAGGTTGGCTTATTTTTTTAAGAGTTTTTTCAGTTGCAACATAAGGTTAAATGCTGAAAGATTCTTTAAAAGTAAGGGATTATTCAAATGAGTTTTTGAATATAAAATCCTATACAACCTTGACTCAAACTCTTAGAGATAAAGACCTGAAAAATTGCAGCAACTTAAAATTATTCAATAATTATTGAATAATAATAAGTCTTCCCATGCTTCTAACCACATTGATCCACTTGGATTGAAGCGATGACTTCTAAAAGTCAATCCTTTATCACAATTGTTGTGACAAAGGATAAGACAGATAGAGATGTGAGAATCATCTCATCAAGTGGGAGGTATGCAGCAAATACATCCAAATGAGTGGATGTAGACATGGCAAAGAGGAGCTAGACATTGTAGCTAGACGCTACATAAGTTAATATGGTCAGAAGGGCCTATGAGAAGGAGAACCTAGTTAAGAGACAATGATTTGAGGCGTAAACTTTTGAATTTTCTTGTTTTCCCATTGAATTTAAGTTTAAATTCTTTGTTTGGTTTTAGAATTGAATTCAGTATATTCTCTTCTTGTTTTCTTGAACATTCATGCTAGTTAGATGATATTGTGTTATTATCTTGTTAAAATAACTGCTCTATGATTGAGTGGGAGTTTTCTGGAATGCGTCTAGAAATCCAAAGGGGAAAGTGTTCAAATGAAGACTGTGGTTAAAAGGGTGATGAGCTAACTAGTATGATTGGGATGGGAGTCAACATAGTTGTCTCCTGAACATGAAACTAGTGAACTCATTGTCTAATTATCCTTTGCCTTATTTGAACAAATAAGATTTGTATACCATAATCGTCTAAGTGACCAATTATGACCAAGTCTATTTGACTGAGCTTATGAAGGCAAGCTCAATAGAGATATCTGTGGAGTTAAAAACTCTCAAATCTCTTTTCATTCAAGAAGAATGAGATGTCAGGGACATCCTACCAACTAGTCTTCAGCATTTAAAGGTTGAAGCAACCGAAGGATACAAAAGATTTATGCTATCAAGTATAGAAAGAACAACATTGCTTAAACTTATGTTGGTATGAGCAATGTAACCTTATCCAAGCCATGTGGATAGTGTTAGAAGATAGTGAAATAGGTGATCTTCTTCCATAAAGTTAAAACTAAGTTAAGTTTTAACATAGTGTACTAAGTCCTAACATGTTGTTCAGGCAACACTTGAGGCAGATGTCAAACTAAGAAGTTGAGACAAAACTAAATGCCAAGTTCTTCTAACAAACAACAAGTGTATGTTGTGATAAGACATCTCCTAATGAGTGGAGGAAGCTATGTCTCCCAGTGAGTGGGAGTGAGCCATGTCTTCCAGTGAGTGGGCATATACGAAAGTAAAGATTGCCTCTGATATTCATATTGTAACCTTTAGCAATGTGATTTACCACATTGAACTTGCATGTGAAAGACTGAAGGATTCAAGATCCATCAGTCAGACAACTTAGCTAAAGAGTGGGAGGATTCATCCTCCATGCCTAAGGGCAAGAAACCTATGAGGTTAACTTGATCTAGAAGAGATCAAGGGATTGGAACTTGCACATTAACTTTGTATAGATAAACCACCCTGATTCACTCCATGCAATTGCAATTGACAGAATCATATCTTTACTATCTCTTTAGTTAAGGATCGATGGGACTATGATTCTCAAATCCTTTGTTGGAATTCTATGTTTTTTTCTAGGGATAAAAGATTCCATTTCTTGCCATATATACACCTTGATCAAAGGGAATGATCAAACTAGCAAAAGAGTATTTGTTAAACAACATGTGCTAAAGGGTTAACACCCTTATGAATAAGTTGAAAACTTATTCTACCTGGCAAGAAAGACAAAGAAACATTTTTTGAGAATATCCACTGCAATTGGCAAATTATGACGTTGGTGAACCAGTAAACGTAAGGGCAAAACACAAACAGCTTGGTATTTCGTTGACGTTGTGGATGTTTACTCGAAATACAGTAATATTTACTTGATTTTTGGCAAGTGTGAAGCTGTTAGATAATGGCCGATCTAGTCAGGAATCAGTTAAACTAAAAGGATAAGACCTTTTAAAGTAACAAGGGTCAAGGACACCCATATGATTAGTTCAAGCTATTTTGTGTACAAGAAAGGCATTTTTAGGCAACTATCAATACCTAAAACTCTTTAACATAATAGAGTTGTTGAAATGGAGAGATAGACCTCTCCTTGTTTTGGTTATGAACATAATGGTATCAATGAGGCTACCAGCCATATGTTGGTAGGTAGACTCACAGCTATTATATTCACACTTAACCAAATGCCCTCTATGTCAGTCACGATCTTACCCTATGAATCGTGAATGGGCCTTAGACCAGGGCCGAGCTCATTAAGACCATAAGGGTCATCAACTTTATATTCATAATTCTTCCTATGAGTAAGGAAGATTGGGGTCAAGGTATACAAAGTATCTCTTTGTGAGATGACATAAGAATTTGACATGACACGTCCTCATTAGTGAAAATGATGGCGGTTCAGTGACTGAGAGAAAATCATAGGACACAACATTCATAAAACCCAGATTTCCTAGTAGGAAATGAGCATTAATCATAATAAATCTCTTTAAGAGGTTCACAAGTGACAAAGAATAATCAAGTGTTCCTAAGTTCACTGATCCGAGTAGGAGGATTGAGACCATTTTCATAACGAAAGAGGTAAGAGGTAAGTTACGAGAGAATTACCTCACTCATACATAGGAAAAGAATCCTATGAAATCCACCTCGGAGCAAATTGTCATCTAGCGAATGACTATAAGGGATAGATTCCCTAAATGGATTGAATGCTCTCTTCATCATTTAAAAGGTGATGATAAGTACCTATAAGTGTCTGAAAGACATTAGAAGGACCTACTAAGATGAATTGCAAAGTGTCATGCAGGAGGATTTGGATTCCTTTTAAGCCAAATACGTGTTTGGGTAATTTGTCACCTAGCCAAGAGGCGATTGGGAACAAGTAGATTCTCAAATCTGTTGGGGGCATGTAGAACCTAGAAAACACTTAGTGGCTAAGGGGTAATACAATAGAAGTTTGTCCATTGTGTGTTTTAACTCTGAACTTTGGCTATGACAACAAGCTTAGTCTTGAAAATTGCATCAAGATGATGTAAAGACCACATTCCAATTTGGAATTTTGGAAATTGGATGATGAACTCTACATGAAGCAGCTTAAGGGCTTCATAGAAACAATCACCTAAATAGTAGTATATGAGGTTTTCACAAGGTGAAAGCCTCACCAACTTTGAAATAATCAAAGAACACTACATAAGTTCCAAATGGTCTAGTGATGATTCTTTGTGAAGTCATCCTTTGCCAAGTGACAAATGAAACAAGTGTCAAGGGAGTCAAAGGAATAAAGGATTAGAGAATCCTTAAATTCTAAGTTAAGAAAGTCATGGGTTGAACAAATATCTTGATTGACAAAATAAACGGAGTTGCACAAGAAAGATACAGTCTTTTTCCACCTAAGACATATACAAGTGTAATCCTTAGACATCTTAGGATGTCAAAGTGCAAACCCATGGACACCCCTGAAGTCAAGGGCATAAACCTAAAGAGGTTACATGTCCTATAAGGAATCCAACATAAGAAAGGTGGATAGAGTCCCATATGAGACTTTAGTTGGTAATATGAATGTACACATTGGTGTACATAAGACCAAATGTTCTTGGTCAGACTTGGAAGTTGCTTTTTGGTCCTGCTGTGAAATGAGTTATGAGAATAACCATGGATTAAGTTGTCAAGACAACAACTTTCCTTTTTGAAAGGATACTCTAATACAAGACCTAGGCAAATGGTGATGGAGTAAGGAAATATAAATAGTATTCTTTCCTGTTATCCATGGAAATAGAACGCAGGGCGTGTTCTGTCATCATTCAAAGTGTCATATGGCTAAAGTAATTCCTATGAGAGATTGGGAATGAATGGTGGATAGAATGATCCAAACGATAACATCTTATGATGAGGATCCTAAGTATCATAGCAAGGCAAAACATACCTTTTTGATACATCTCTATGAGAGATATGCTTTCAAAGAGGGAAAGCGATAGTTCAATTACCTTCTACTGACAAAATATTGGTAGATTCCCTTATTGAGCCCATAGCTTGATTTTCATTGAGTTAGTGAAAATCTAGGGGTGTAAATAAAATATAAGGTCTTGAACTTCTTTTATATAAATATAAAAGAAATGGTATATATGTTATAAGTATTCAAGGTATACAGTTTTGTATGTCGTACAGGTCAAAAGAGGTTGGTTCACTCACACGAACAACCGTCTTCCCATGTTTTGTAGGGGCATAGGAAGGTAAGACGAGCAAATGATCACCATGAGATGGTTGAGAAGAATCTTTGCATTTGAGTCGCCTTAGTTAGACTGAGATAAGATCCGCATGTGTGCATATACACAGAAAATGGATCGAAGTATGAATATAGACCTGTAGCCAGGCAAAGAACTCTTTTTCACAAACGAGATCGTAAAAGAGATATTATGAAAAAGAAAGTTTTGGTTCGAATGTTAAGTACATTTTGGAACTAATGTCTGAACGGTGAAAGATAAAGAAATTGACGTACACCTCAGACCATTCACCATAGCATGCAATTCATACTGCATGTGCTTGATAGTTAAACTGCAACACAGGATGTGGGTGAAAGATCCCTAGTTCACCACAGTGTGAGTCCTAGGAAGGAAGAATACTTCCACGATGCCCTTAAGACTTAGGCGGCATCATGAAAGCTTGGTTTGGTGACAACTACTTTAGCTGAAGCTCCATGATCACACTCGATTTGGTCAGACGAGTGAAAACTAGGAAAGCGACCAAGTCAAGATGGATTGATGTTTAGTCAAAAAGGAAGATTTACTCCTAGATACATAAGATGTACTAGTATCTGTGGTCGACCCCTTACTAGCTCTATGTGTAGCTAGTAAGTGCGGATACTATGTGCGTAAAGGGCAATCTGAGTTAATCAACATATTAACTCGAGAGGGATTAGATATGCCATGAGTAATATGTATGGGAGGATCTGGGGCATATGAGGCAATGAACATATAGCTTACGGTTATATATAAAGGGTGTCCTTGGATGCTGGTTCGATATAAAGGATTTCTAGTATCACAAGCACCAAATCCGAAAGACGTTTTTACCCACGCAGTCACGGCAGACGCCAAGTATGAAACAAGAAAGAGTAATGCACGCACAATGGGAGGCCCATCAAGTGTGAATGGGAGATGTTGGACTTTGGGTCCAAGTCCGCCCTTGATGGGCCGGACTATTTGATTAGGAAATAAGTAGCCTAATCAAATAAGAATAAAATCAGCATAAGATGCAGATTTAGGAATATTTCAGCAATAATTATGGATTTGTTAAAAGAGGAACAAATCACCATAATTAGGGAATTAATTGAGAGACAATTAATTGCTGTCTTGGAGGGCAAGTAGGAGTGCACACGTTTCCTAATTAGTGGCCTCCATAAACCACTATAAATAGGGTGTGCCTCCTCAATTGCAACTCGCCCCGCCATTGAGTTTTATGGCAATTCCCTTCTCTCCTATCATCTTTTTGGTTCTGGTGATCTGCTGTGCACATCACAATTAGGCTCTAGTAGTCTAAATAATTGTGTGGGCACAAGTATAGAGTATTGGAACTTTGACCCGAATCCAAACATGGATTCGTCCAGGTATGCCTAATCTCCTTTTAGTTAAATATTTTTCCTACAGGTAAATTAGGAAAAAAATAGACAAATATGAAAAATTGTGTCTTGTATTTAGGACTAAGATTAACTCCCAAAATATATCTTATGTTAAGGATCTAAGGAGTATTTTTGTAAGTGCTCTTTACATACATAAGCAAGAATTGACCACAAAGGATACTTATAAGAAATTAAAACTTTTAAAGAACCCCCCCCCCCCAAAGTTCTAATCTAGAAAAGTTATCCTCTCAAAATTCAAAATATATAAGGTATCGTGTAAAGTTCAATATTTGTTATAGGCTAAAGTATACTTTTGGTTCTTTTAAGTTTACACGAGCTATGGTATCATTTTAGTCCCTTAAGTATATAAAGTGCAGTTTTAGTCCTTAAAACTTAACGCTGTTAATATTACTAACAGAAAATACTGACTAAGCAAAGTTAAATGGTGACTGTACTATGCTTATGAAGCAATCTTTATTTTTTAAAAAAAAAAACAGATTTTTAATTAAAATAATAGTTGGAGAAAAAACTTAGTTTTAAATTCATTTTCATGGGAAATCCTTCTCTCCTTCCGCCAAAAACCTTATTCCTCCATGAATCACCGTCGCTGAACACCAAACAAGAAATTAATTATTAATATTTTTTAATAATTTCATAATATCAATACCTTCTTGGTCGGCCTTGGTTTGGGGCATGAAAAATATGTGAAAAAAATTACTTCCCAAAAAATGGAAGAGAACAATAATAGAAAAACCATTTTAGATTCAATGGAAGAAGGGTGGAAAAAATTACTTCACGGGCACTACTTTTACTTTTCGTAGGTGTCAATATGATCAAACTTGGGATCATTTGACATAGCAGCTTCTCTGTAGCTACTCATGCTATACATGAACTAATCGATTATTCTCCATATATTCCTTGTAATCAATTAGATCACCTCGTTGCAGCAGTAAAAACTTTACTATTAGAACAAACAGAAGACGAACCTATTACTATGTATGCTAAAGGAAAAATTAAAGCTTTCTTCATCAACATTGTGACAGTCACCACTTAATTTTACTTAGTCAATATTTTCCGTTAGTAACATTAACGGTGTTAGAGTTTAAGGAATAAAATTGTACTTTATAAACTTAAGGGACAAAAATAATATCTCATGTAAACTTAAAGGACCAAAAGTATACTTTGGTCTTTGTTATATTTAGAATGAGAAGTTTATGGATGAGGCCAACAAAAAAGATATTTTGAATTGTAAGATGTTATTTATAAAAGATATTTTGATCCAAATAAAAAATGTCTAAAATTAAAATAAAGAGAATCCCAACTCCCGTGAAGTTTCAGATTTGATTCACTCTAGCATTATCCTGATCCGAATTTATTCCAATTTTTGGGACCGCATCTCAAAGTGTAAGGTCATCAAGTTTCAAAATTCGCAAGTAATATTATAATTAACTTGATTAGTCTGAATTTAAGTTTGCTTGAACAAATATTATAAGTGGAAATATATAGAACTGTTTCCTTCGCGTTACATTACTATATATACGCTCAACATTGATTTCGATTGTTGATGAAATAATTTATACGCTTAAGATAATATATAAAAATAACATTATTTCAGTGGCAGAAAAAACCATGATTCTGACGATCACTTTGGAAAAATATGAACATGATGCATGAAAATAATAGCTTTGACCAAATACCATTCTCAACTCCTGACTCAAACTATTTTTCAACTGTGCATTGTCAATATCATTTAATTTGGAGTTAGAAGACCACACTACTTTCTTATTTTCACATCTCAAGCCATTCCATTTTTGTGAAATTTTGCAAACTATTTTTTATTTGTTTAAAAAAAGATCTATTTTCTCGTTGTAAAAGCATTCCTTTTTCGTGAACTTATTACTGCAGTTTTTGGATAAGTCTGTCTTTTTTTAATAAAAAATGAAAAATATTCCAATACTGATCTCACCATATATGCATGGACAATTCTTTCTTTTGTTTGTTTTATTGACCAGATCTGCATGGACAACTCGATCTACAGCTTTCATATTATGCACAATTTCTTTTCTTTTTGTCCCTTCACGTACCAGAACCTCCATCAACTTTTGAGAATCTTATGACAAGTATATGTATACTCAGATAAAGCTGAAATTATACATTAATTGTATACATATTACATGTATTATAGGAAGGATTTATATATATAAGACAAGAAATGACGTGAAATTTGGAATATGAATGTTCATAATTGCGTACTTACCATGATGTCCCAGTGAGATATATATATATATATATATATATATGATGATAGTAAAAGATAGAGGTCAATACAATATTTGATATCTTAAATTTGCACTCTTGGTTCATCGATTTTCAAATAATAACTACTACTATAAAAAGGGATTTTTGTAGCACTTTTTTTTAGCGCTTATTCTACTAAGTGCTACTGCTATAAGGGAGCAAACATATTGTAGCGCTTAGTAAAATGAGTTCTACATTATGATGAAATATATTGTAGCACTTGTTCAATAGAATGCTCCGTAATCCTTCATTAAATTACTCAAAATAAACAATTTGCATATTGTAGCACTTTATTAAATAAGTGCTACCATAGGTTGAATTAACTTTTAAAAGAAAGCAAATATTTTTTAAAAAAATTAAATCACGTATTTTTAAAAAATTGCTACTTATTTAATAATTTAAAAAAAAAAATCTATTGTAGCCCTTGTTTGGACAAGTGCTACAAAAGCCTTATTTTTTTTTTAAATTTCTATTGAACCCTAATTTTACTCCCACAAAGCATTGCAAAAAAACACTCGATTTTCGACGGAATTTTTTCCATGGAAAATTCCGACAGATTTTCCGACAGAAATTCCGTCACAAATTTTTCTGATAGAATTTTCCATGGCAAATTTAGCCATGGAATTTCCGACGGAAATTTTGTTGCAAAGTTTTCCGACGGAAATTTCTGTCGCAATTTGCCACGGAAAATTCCGTCTGAAAAATTAAAAATTATTAATTTTTTTAAAAATAATATTTATAAAATTAAAATATTATTTATTAAATAATTAAATTTAAATTTAATTATTAAAATTATATTATTATTTATTAATATATATGTTATTAATATTATATTAAAAATAATATTTATAATATTAAATTATTATTTATTAAGTAATTTTAATTAAAAAATTATTTAATTTAAATATGTAAATATTTTTTTCATTTTTATTAAGTTTTTCATTATTTTTAATAATATTATATTTAATTAATAATTAATTATATGTATATAATTAATTAATTATATGTATGTATGTTTATATATATATATATATATATATATATATGATAATGTGATATATATAATAATATGTAATAATATAACACAGGTTCATTCCAGTGTAATTGGCAAAGACTCAAGCATGAAGGCGTCTGCACCCTAAGGTGGTGGGTTCGAACGAGAGGAGAGGCATTTGGAGGAATTACAAGGAGGCAACACTTGGTAGTACGAGGAGAGGAACACGTGGCATTTGTAAATTAAAAAATTTTTAGTTTTTTTTTAAAAATAATTTTTGATTTTTTTTAAAAAAAATTGCGACGAAAACTGATTCCTTGGGAAATTTGTGATGGAATTCCGTCGGAAATTTCTAACGTAATTGGTTTCCTTCGGAATTTGTGACGAAAAATTCCGTCAGAATTTGCGACGAAACATATTCCGTAGGAAATTTCTGACGGAACAACTTTTTTTGTGACGCTATTATTGCCGACGGAATCCATTCCGTTGGAAACGCGTTCCGTCGCAAATTCCATCAGAAACGTTGATTTCGTCGTAAATTCCGTCAGAAATCAGGTGTTTTTTTTGTAGTGAAGCCCACCATTAGCCCCGTCCCACATAAAGGATGGAAAAAATTACCTCTTCCTCGTGCGAACATCTGAGGTTCTTCTCTGACTCACAGCGAGCTATCTTTTTTAAAGAAAAAAAAATTCTTCTTCTCATCGTGCTCGGCCCTCCCCAAGTTTTCACATCCATTTTTCTTTCAATCCCTCTTCCTCATGCAAATGTCCTTTGTTTCAACGCAACTCCACTGCTCCTAGCCTCACCACTGTTCCTCTTCTCCCCCTCCTCTTTCGCTTCATAATGCTTTGCCTTTTCTCTTGATGGGTTGGAGACTTAGGATTTATGGGTTCTCTCACTGCTGTGGGTCTCACTCTTGCCCTAATTTTTGAAGTTGCTGGTTTGGTGAGTTAGTTTTGGTCCTACTTAATCTCATATGTTTAGGGAGAATAACTTTCTAAATACAAATTCATGTAGAGCATATCTAATATATGATTTGTCACATTAATTTCCTTCTTTTAGAAATTATAGGGTTTATGCTTATTTAAATCAGTTACTAGCTGCTCATACTTGTGCTACAATAATTGACTGAATAATTGTAATTAAATGAGTTTTTCTGTTTCTTGTTCCTATGATAATTTAAAGTTAAACTCTATGAATAATTGAAGGAACTTTTGAGTTTTGACTAACCAATTGTGATTATTCCTTTGATTAATATTACCTTTAATTGGGCTAACTTCTATAATCTCTGCTTGACATTGAATTTAGTTGTTTGATAGGATTAGAGTTGGAATATGAATTTCAGAGAAATGGTTTTTCATTGTGGTTGTAGCCAATTCATCAAGTTCAAATTGCATTTCTATGATTATACATTTAGCTTCTAGACCATTTTCTATTTGATTGATTTATAATCTCTTCATTCAAAACACTATGTGAATAATTTAAAGAGTTAAGGTGCAGATTTACCAATGAAGTTTTAAGCAAGGGGTGCCAGGCACAATTATGTTTTAAAGGGGACAAAAATATAATACACATAAGAAATTAAAAATGGAGTATCCACTACAAAACCGTTAAATTTGACCTAATACCATTAAGGGTTTTCTTCTCTTATAATTTAACGTCGTTAGGTCAAATTTAATGGTTTTATGGCGGATGCTCCATTTTTAATCCCTTATGTTGTTGCCAACCTCTTAAGTCTTAAACTCTTAATATAACTGACAGAGCACACACAAGTTTGAAGCTCTTTATGCAAGAGATACCACTATATAAGTTGTAAACTCTTAATATAACTGACAATACACACAAGACAAGGTAAACACTAAACAAACTAATCCTCAGTCAGAAGCAGTTTCAGGGTGGGTTTTCCTCACCATTCTCATTAATCTTCCTCTTTATCTTTAGAAGCCTCATCCCAATCCTCATCATCATCTCGGTTGGGATGCAGACCCACCCTGCATTGCCCTTAAGGGCCCCCTAAATCGCTTCTTTACTAACAAAAGCTCCAAATCATCATGATTAAAAGTAATACCATTGTTATCCAACAGGATGGGCCAAGACATACTATGCCCGACTGGTAGTGAAAAACGATACTTGTTATTACAGGCAAGTCTTACATCTAAAGAGTGCTGAAATCCCCATTTGTTGTGTAGCTCAAAGGTGTCTTCGCCCTCTTCCAAAAGACCTTATATAGTCTCTATTGATACCACTGGAAGCTTCAATGTGTAAAAGTCCTCATAGAATACTTAACATTGCATATTCCTTGTTCTTAACGCCCTAGCTACATGATCATCGTCGTTTGCCGCTGGAGTGCCATATAGTATTCCGCCTATAGTATGCATGGTGTCCTCAAGTTGCTCTTGAATGCCCTCATTATTTGCAAAAAGTGCAAGTGATTGGATTTGATTTATTAGTTGCCTAATGTTAGCCATGTCTCCCAGAATGAAATTCACGTTTTTTTAGGGTAGTTAGGGTTGTATAGGCTATCTTAAATAAATAGATAAATAATTCAAATTGAGTTGATTGGATCAAACCTTTCAGTGAAACATCACAATGGAGGGTTCAGAGTATCACTTGTACCATTGCACCTTAAAGATTTTGATTTATTTTTAGCTTTATTTTTTTTATAATTTTTATGGCAAAAAAGTCATTGCCCTAATTCTCCAATGTGTATGTATAAAATATTCTAAATTAAAATAAATAAATAATAATTCTAAAATAAATACTTTAAAATGATTTGAAAACATTTATAGGCCAACCTTCACACAAGTGGCATGTTACCTAAAAGCTGAAACATATCGACACTTGATTCTGTAACAACTACGTATAAGTACTCACTCTATATAAGAGAACTAGAGAAGTGAATTCAAATCACATTAATAAAAACAACTATCCAGACTCCAGAGAATCATGAAATATATGTAATTCAAAGATTGTGGGTACTTGAATAAGTGGTTAGAAAACCTATTTAGTATTTTTTTTTTGTCACTAATATTATTCAGACTTTTTATCCTATCATATCCAAAGGATTTGTCTTAAAGTAAATTGTTGCAGATTTTCCTATACCTACATAAAATTACGTTCAGTTGAACTCTGTGTGGCTTTTAAAGGTTATTTCTTTAAAATGATAGAAGTGATATTCGAACTCGTGCAAGTTCTGATACCACCTTCTGATACCAAGCTCTAATACCAAATACTAATACCAAGCTGTGTACCAAGCAAAGATTTGAGTATGCAGCTAATTCTCAGTAAGTATGAGAGAGCGCTCAAGTATGGTGATATTCAAAGTATTATGGAAATAATCGTCACCATCATTTATGCGAGATGAATTCTTATCTCTCAAAAGTACTTCTATGATAAATACGGTTGATATATCTACCGGCATCATTTGAGCAACCTTTGTGATTTCAAATTGATGTATGTTTCTCAAAACTTTGTCTCTAGTCTCTGGTCTATGAAGCAAACAGACAAACTTAAACTAAAAATGATGTATATTGAAGACAACTTTTTAAATATGCATTTCTTGTTTCAGCCACTTGCCTCTCCAACGCTAAGGTCTGTATCACTAAAAATGAAGGGTTACATTAAAAAGGAGAGACCCAAGCCTCATTTTGTTTGTTTATATCACTTAATTTGTTTACCTAACCCTTTCATATATGTATGTTTTTCATTATTAAAAATTATATCAAATATAATTGTTCAGAATATTTCAGGTTACTTAATTCATTTATCTTGCTATTTCATGTTTTTACTAAGAAAAATTTATTTAAGTTCGTTACATAGCAACTTTTTAATTTAAATCTCTCTATCATAGAAAGACTTCAATTATTTGGATAGTCATTTTGTATTTTGTATTAAATATAATTGTATCTCGAACTCATGTATGCTCTAATACCATATTCTAATACCAAGCTCAGATACCGTGTTCTAATACCAAGTCTAATATTGCCTTTTGATACAATGCACCAGGAAGAAATATATTTGCAAAATTAGATTTTTAAATAACTAAACAAAACAATCGCATATTATGACAAGAAATTAGTTTACACAACCAAAATGAAGTATCAACGAGATATAACACATGGCAGCTAGGAACCAATCACATGAATAGGAACAAGAATAGAGTAGAGACGAATACAAAAGGCTCAAACCTGTGGAAGAAATGATGTGACCCACACGAACCCCACCCTAAAGGTTATTTCTTTACAAGGATGGAAGTAAGATTTGAACTCATGCAAGCTCTTATATCACGTTCTAATACCAAACACTAATACCAAGCTCTGTACCAAGCAAAGATTTAAGTATGTAGTTGATTCTTAGCGAGCATAAGAGTGCATTCAAATATAATGATATTCATAGTATTACAGAAATAATAGTTACTATCATCTACGCGAGATGTATTGTAATTTTTTTTTTGTTTTACATATGGCAATCTAGGCTTGAGAAAACAAAATACCCAGTTGGGCTATTCAGACCTTTAAATTGGCGGTAGTAGCGTGAGATGCATTGTAATTTCATAAACTCGTCTTCCTCCAACACTGTTGGATGTTTTTTTGAAGATCATCTTCTCTTTGTCAAAGGTCAAACTTTGTTAAAAATAATTGAAATAATAGAGCTTTTCTTCTTTCAACCCTTGCAGTCTTTCATCCTCAGATGAAAAGGCAAATGAATACTACACATGCAGTCAAAGAGTCCACACTTTTCTCATTTAAGGTTACATGAATCTAATAATCGTAACACTTTTGTGTGGCAGCTAATCTCATGTGAATTTTTCAAAATGTCAATAATGACATATTCAGAATGATTAAGAAAAGTTTCCACTAGGTCTTAATCTAATATTTTTAACACTTCATTTGGCTAATTCTATCATTTCATTTCCCTCTTTTTCTATCTCTAGATGAAATCTAGACTCAAACTCGTGCATGCTCTATATGGGTGAGGATGGGTGCTATCGATTCTCATTTCCTCCTAATACTGGTGGTTGGATCTCAATGCTGAAAAAAATGATTACGAAGGCAGCTGGCAAAGGTGGGAAATATGGCTCCTTAAGAAGCAATTTGTCAAACACTTCACGGCAATGTGCATACGCCCTACCCCTTCAGCGACACCAAGATTCCTCAGCTAGAGTTGCCGGCAAAGATTGTCACACCCTTATCATATTTCAACTTATTTTAGAGTATTTGCAAAAAACAATATGCAATTCGGTAGGCAACACAGGAATAACATAAATATACTGATAATATATACATGAATACAAAAATTCCCCAAAGGGGTTTATACATGATAATCAAAATCAAGGTAGCCGTATAGGGCTACTAGGGTATCTGAACCCATCCCAGTGAAACAGTAACACCTTCTCGTCTTTGTTTGACCACTGTCATCCTCTCTATAGTTCTCGACTCTGATCTCTGCATACCTTCGGTATTCACTTGTCTAAATTGTTGCTAGGGGAGGGTAAGATTCAAGAGAATCTCAATAGGAAAACAGTACTAATATGCATGTAAGATAAGTGCTTAATGTATGGCATACTTACATTACATAACTCATACTCACACAATGACATATCCGCGTGCTCAATGTTTCAAACATACTTATGGCAATAGCAGAAACAGAAACAGAGCTTCAATCATTCATATATGTTTCACATAATCAAGCAAAGCAATAACTACATCAATACACCAGTATAAATATCAAATACATGCAGGAGAGGTAAGTTCCCTACCTTAATAGCCCTTCTTTGATCCTCAAATAACGTGGCTTGAGTTGCGTGCCAATCCTTCGAGCTCTCAACTCGGTACTAAAATTTCAAATGTATAGTTTAGACACTTCCATAGTATTTCTAGGGTTTATATGAGTCTATATTGAAAAATGATCAAAATGCCCCCAGCACCTCAGCCCCGCCATACCCAGTCCGACCACACTTTTGTCAAAATTTTGACTCGGGCTAATATGACATATTTTCGCCCTAAGAATCCATTTTTTACCTTGGTTTTCTCAAATTCCAGGCCCAATAATGAATGTACCCCTGTCAGCCCTATGTGAGTATTAAGGCTATTTTTGTCATTTCACTTTCTAGGGTTTTTCTCACTTCGCACCCAACATGAACCCTACACAATTTTCCATTCTAAACACAATGGGATAATCAAAAACACCAAAATCCAGTCCAAACATAGTCAAAAACATATCTGGATGAAATTCCCTAAAAATTGGAGAAAATGGAGTTTTTTAATTTCAATCCAAAAAACACATTCTTATCACCTTTAATCACTTGTTAACTACTTAATCATATTATAAACATGATTAGACTAAATTTGGGTAGCACTTCCCCTTAGGGTTTCAACATCCCAATTTACAAGATCCATAATCAAAGCACAAATCATGACAATAACCACAACAACAACAACAATCATCAAGAGAATCAAGGTTCTTGAATTTACCTTAGAGTTCTCAAGCTTTCTCTCTCTAGAACCCCGTTAGGGAACCCTTAAGGAGCAACTAAGTAGGTTTTTCACATTCCAAGTATTGCTCTAAGACCTAGCATAGGCTATTTATAGCCTCCCATCAAGGCTTGTAACAGCTTTACTGGCCAGACAGGTGACCCTACACCAAATCTCTATCCAAATCTCGTGCGGGCTACAATCAGGAGATATTTTATCCAAAATACATTAAACTGATAATATTTAAAACAATTAGATAATATCTAGAATATTTAGCATGATCAAAATAATAATCTAGAATATCCTTCATATGATCAATCAATAAATATATCGAGATACAATTTTGAATAAACAAAAGGATATAATATTATCATTTTAATAAAATATCTAATAGTTTTCAATTTGGCCCGCAACCTAATGCTATTTGGTGAGTAAGGTTCATTTTAGCAATACTACAGAAATCATGGCAGTAAGTCCCCTTTGATAGAGTATTACCTTCCATACATCACAAGTAGTATCCTTACTTAATGGGTCAAAGCTTAATGAATAAATCCATAATGTTTATTCGATTCCAACTTAAATGTTTGCTAAAGTCTCATAATTTAGGAACCAATAATTGAGATAACAAAGTACAACTTGAATTTCATCACTTAATGATATCTCATCTATATCACTAAATGTGATCCATCCTTGATAAGATATTTGATCCTTTTGATTTCTCTAAAAGCATGCTCTTTATCAAATGATGTTTGGTCTATGTGTTTATGACCTCTTGACGCTATGATCATATAACACCCTTAATTGGTTTGGATTAATTTAATAATTCCAAAACTCTTTGATGAAATTCCATAATTGGCAATCTTGTAACTTGCCTATAAGAATGACTAGGTTAGAGCTCGTAATACAGGCTCAACCCGCGAGCCTGCGGGTTTTGACGTGTTAGGGTTGGGAAAATCCCAACCTGCAAAATTTTTATATATATATAATAATTTTACAAAACTTATAAGTTTTCTACTCTTATCTTGGTACCTCCCAATCCAAAGAGAAAAAATATTAGCCTCTTCCTTTCTTCTTTAAACAAAATTATTATATCTTGGTTGCTTGAGGATAAGTTTGTGTTTTATTTATAAACTTTGACAAATTTGATAACTTTATCTCTTGAATTGTGGATTATGTTTTTAAATTTTTATAAGAGAAATGATTGATACTAGGAAAGTAAATTTAATGACTCATATATGTCTCATATTTTCGATCTTCTTTAAAAAATAAGAATTTTTTTTTTTCAAAAAAAGAATACAGGCTTGCGGGCTGGCCTGCAACCCGCACACTGTGGGTTAGGGTTGGCATTTTGCCAACCCGTAGAAGTATGGCCTGTGGGTTGGTGCGGGCCAACCCGCAATCTACAGGTTGGCCCACATTCCCAGCTCTAGACTAGGTTAAGCAATAAATAGTGGAACTAAGCAATTAATGACTGTTTAGCAATCTTATTTCCCTCCATGATTCAACTTGTTCAGCAAATGTAAAGATGTATCATAATGTCAACTCTTTTATAGTTAACTCATCTTACAAGACTCAACAAGCTAATCATTCCACAACATATAAGGCATGAAACTTAATGTACATTTGATATTGTACCACATGACTTGTAGCTCTTCAGTTATTATTCAAGCAAAATATGCTTGAGAATCCTTCTAAAATTCCTTTGCAATGACATTGTCGATTTGTGCGCACTTTTAAGCAAGCCGACACCTTAAAAATTGAATGAGAAGGAATAAGATAATATTAGAGACATACGGATAATCTAATCATATTCTCATAATCGATGTTACTCTCAACAACCACCATTATCCATGAATGTTCAAATGCTTGTGATCTTAGGTTACTTATGATATTCTCAAATATTTTAAGAATAATCTCTTTATGCATTCTAAAAGAATACCACACCTAACATGATCGTATCACAACTTTAAACAATGGTGACTTAGTCATTTATAACACCTTAAGTCAAAATGCACAAGCTATAAATGAATCATCATTTTGTACCGTATAGATAACTCAACTCCCACTAACCCAATGATATAATAAAACTTATAATATTCTCAACATGTCTTGTATGTAATAACATCATGATACCTTAACTATCATTATTGTGAGATTTGCTCATGACAAAATGAACTTCTAATTTTGTTTACTAAATTTCTTTTTTATTGATGTGATCATCTCTACTAATTCACATATATATCTCTCCTTGTGTCCAAAATGGAAAGATACCAATGGCATCCTAAATCAAGATAGACATTTAACTACCATAAAAATGTGGAGGAAATTATACATGAATGTCAGAGGAAATACATCTCTAAATTAATTCCTTATTCATAGAGAAGTTATAGCAAACAACTTTATTTGTGTTACTTAATGTTGCATACTAGCAACTTTACAAATAAACTTATGTTGTTGCTTACCTTAAGTCTATCATGAATTAATACCTACATTTGGAATTCACAATCACTTCTTGCTATTTATGTTCTAGTCAGATTTCCTAAAATACATCGCATAGTAACTATGAATTGCCAAATTTTTAATTATTATTGGTCTCAACTGAATCCATTGATAGATTGAAGCCCAACAAGGTGAGTGCCATGTAGAACCAATGTTCTACCACAATTAGAGGTGAGAATCATCCATACGTGATCACTCTCAGTGAGTTTAATCACTCCCACTAATTTTGACATTCCTAAATAATCTGCCATTTCAAAATACTACACAAAACTTTAAGCTAAACTAGGTAACTTACTTAAATTCCTAAGACATCTTGCATTTTTATCAAAATAAGCAGTCTCAGAATATTTTCCTTCCATGCTCTTTCTTTTATAAGACAATTCTATATAAGAGTATATTTTAAATCGAGCTTCCAACCTTTGAGATTTCAAAAGGATTTAATCATACATTTTGTTGGAATCTCATTTAAAATATATATAATTGTCTTTAGTGTGTCTTTAAGGGAAAAACTGTATCATCCATTATGTTTCTTCTTACAACAATTCCACCTGTATTAGGCAAGAAACTTTACATAAAGACTAAGTTCCAATCCACTAATGATGTACTTATCATGTTACCTATCTCTTCCTACGAATTTCACTATATTAATCCATTTATCATATTAAACACCCAATTTTGCTTTATATATTCCATATGCATCTAATGACACTACTCAATTATAAAGCAAATAGCCTTTAGGTATTGTGAAAGGTCAACTATAAGGAGAGATGAATTATTTCATAGTTAGAACATAATTAATGACAAGTGTATATCTATTACTGCTTTAAATCAAAGCTTTAGCCTACAGACACATTAAACTCTATATGCCTGTTACTTTATGGCTAGCTTTAACGTAGATTGCTTGATAGCCCTCATTTAGAATCTCATTATTTTCCAAATATGAGCAAAACTTATATATACACATTTTCAATGAATATCTAATAATATCCATACATGTACTCATGAAAAGGAGTAATGGCTCATGAGATAATAATAAACTAAGGATTTCTTCTACCGAATTAATGGAAGCATTTTACCCTATTATGGATAATCACTTTATAGCCAACAAAACAATGTAACAACAATTATATATGAGAATTTCTAAATCCATCCTTACCTATAAGCAACCATTGACTTTGTTCTATTCTTATGTACCTATGATGACCAGCTCTTAATTAAGATTAATTTAATGAGATAATTATATCTTATAATGTTGTCCCACTTCTTATGCCAGTATCACTAATTACTAGAACTTTTCTAATGTCAATTTTATCCTAAGGGAAGGAGTAATATTTATCTCCTTATAGGCTCAATGATTATCTCTAATAAATTCTATCAAACTAAATAATTAAATATGAAAATCATGCTACAAGGTCAAAATGAAAATTAATCATGCTTACAAAACAACTATAAGAGGCAAAGAAAAAACCATCACAA
The DNA here is from genome assembly GCA_963855925.1 of Inga laurina. NCBI lineage: Eukaryota > Viridiplantae > Streptophyta > Magnoliopsida > Fabales > Fabaceae > Inga > Inga laurina. The sequence continues at coordinate 21,662,074 of OY979702.1, read as the reverse complement.
GCTAGTGTATGTTTACTGATATAAATCATACAATTATAAATTCGTATAACTAAGGTCTATCTGTCGGCAAAGATACTAGCATAGTATGAATTTATCTCAAATTGATGAATCTAGAACGCAGTTATATTTTCTAATACATGTGGGCTACTTAGAAAATATAATGTCATTCTCTTCAACCCTAATTAAATGTATGATTATAATTATCTACCTGTGGGCAAATATTAATTATAACTATACATTTAATTATAATTGATATCTTTAAATCTTTGTGTGATGTATTTTGTTCGTTAGAACAAAATAGAGTGTATGTACCTAGTGAGGATGTTATGGCTACTTCTCGATTCTACATACTCATCACAAAGATATCATATCATTGTGTATACTAATTGTACATATAATCATAATTTGATATGATAAAACCTTATGTGATTAACTATGTATACAACATGTGTATAAGGATGCTGTAGCTATTCCTTAAACAAAATATGTACGTCAATTACTAATATCAAATATGTACAATTTAAATGCCATATATACACACACAATGTCAATGAGAATTCTAATTAATTAATTTAATCAACTTCTGAAGATTGATATCATAAAGTTCATATGAGATTATTTATGCATGTTGTAAGAGGGCATTGTAGCTATCACTCTAGTATACAAGTTAATCATAAATATTAATCATATACACTTAAATTATGTATATGCACAGCTTCATGGATGACTTAACCAATTAATTTAACCAACATAAGTGACTAAATACAATCCTCCTACTTTGATTAAATTAATATTCCCCATTAAATAAGATTGATATTTTAAAATATATATGTGATTATATACACATGCAAAAGAGGATGCAGTGGCTATTCCCCAAAATGCATGTAAATCACAAATACCAACCTCATGCATTTAAATTCTAAATATACACAAATCTTTAATGAGAATTTAATTGATTAATTTAATCAACACAATGTGATTAAATAATCATCTTAGAAAAATTCTCCCACTATTTTATGCATTCAAAATAGATCCAATATAAGCACATCTTGATGGAGGGATTAATTAAAAATTTCCCACTGTTTTATGTATTCAAAAATTGTTTAAAGAATTACTTTTGGCATATTTCAATTTAAATCAAGTTTTACTAAATTTGAAGAGTTAGATAATTGTCTAAAATTGATTTTCTAGATTTTTAGACAGATAAATAACTCATAAAACAGTTTTTTTTTGTTGCAAACTTTTCAGAATATGAAAAATGCCAAAATTAACTTTTCTTACTATAAACAATTCAATGTGATGCAAGAAAATACATTTCACATAAAATAAGTTGCCAAATACATAAACAGTGAGAAAAAACGCTTATAAAACCCAAATTGTGTTTCAGGAAATTAAACAATCACTTTTTCAAAAAGCATAAATAAATAACCCAAAAACAGAAGGCCCAGACTTTTGCAAATCAATTAAAAACAATCGCTAGCCCAGAGAACAACAAACTCAGAAAAAAACATGAGCCCAAATCAGAAGGCCCATATGCTCCCATAAACAATAAGCCCATAATTAATGGTGGCCCAAAATGCAAGCGCAAATATAACCCAAAACTGAAGTAATAAAATAGAAAGAATCCGAAATACAGGCCCAAAAAGCAAGCCCAGACTGTACAGAATAAGTGAAACGGTGAGTTTCACTAAAGGCCTGGACGACGTCGTTTCGCTCGCAGGAGGGACCAGCACGCTCCAAAACGACGTCGTTTTGTGGTTAGCCAAAACTCGCCGTTTTGGATCATCTTCCTTAGCGCATTCGGATCCCTAGCACCCGACCCATATGCCTGTGTGACCCGGTTGTGAAACCAGATCCAGCCGCTGGTCCTGCAAATGCAGGTAACCTATGCCGGCGACCATAGGCTCTGTTTTCGACGTCTTAGGCGTCGATTTTGACAGCAATTATCACAAGAAACAATCTTTAAATGCAATATGTGATGATTCAACAGATATGTATCAAGATCGAACAAAAATTCAAGACCAAAAACTGAACAGAAAGATGATGAAACCCGCGATGTTGCTGGTTATGGGGAAAAATTGAAAGTAATTTCCTCCCCCATCCCGATTCTTGGAAGGTTCATATAAAAAACGAGGATTAAAAATACTTGATAACCATGCACATAACTATTCCCAAAAGTCATATATATACATACATCATTAACGAGATGAGTGAATCAAAAACAATATTCAATGCCGGTACGCAATTTTACCCAGAACCCCAAAGGACATCATGAATCATAAATTCACATAAAAAAATGGGCAAAAAACTTGAGGAGTAAAACAACATTGCTCTACTATTATCTTTATATTATTTTTCAAAATAGAAAAATAAAGTAGCATAGAGAAAGTACTAGGCAGAGGGAATCAAGAGGGAATTAAAAAACCTACATACCACATGTTGGAATAATCTTATAATAAATATTCTAAATATATATTGTGTAAATTCCATAAAAGAGAGCAGCAGTGGAAAATTTGATGAAATATCTCCAACCAAAGTAATTTTGTATATAATATATCACGACCTGAAAATTGTGGAGAATAAGAAAGAGTTAGAATTATAACATAATAGAATAGGTTAGGGCTTCTTTTAACGGGAAAATGAGGCACAGTGATGGTCTGTAAATAGCCGTCACCCGTCAGGGAACCCTAAGGAGCAAGTAAGTGGGTTTTCCACGTTCAACGTACTGTTCTAAGACCCAGCCTAGGTTATTTATAGTCTCACATCAAGGCTTGTAACAGCTTTACCGGCCATGCAGGTGACCCTAAACTAAATCTCTATCCAAATCGCATGCAGGCCACAATCAGAAGATATTTTATCCAAAATACATTAAATTGCTAATATTTAAAACAATTAGATAATATCTAGAATATTTAGCATGATCAAAATAATAAACTAGAATATCCTTCATATAATAAATAAATATATATATCTAGATACAATTTTGAATAAACAAAAGGATATAATAGTATCATTTTAATAAAATATCTAATAGAGTTAGTTGGAGTCATTGGCACTATCCTGTAGGACGCTGGTAACTTAATCTCGCATGACAAGCTAGAAGACCACACTGATTAAGAGTAAAAGTGGGTGAGGATGGATGTTATTGGTTCTAATTTCCTCTTAATGCTGGCAATTGGGTCTCAATGTTGAATAAAGATGGTTACGAAAGTTGCCGGCAAAGGTGAAAAACATACATGCTTAATGAGAATCTGTCAGACACTTCAGGATAGTGTCCATACGCCCTCACTCCTCTCACAACACCAAGATTCTTAAGCCTGAAGTTGCCGGCAAAGATTGCCTTGCCACTACCGACCAAGAAGAAGAAGAAGAGGACCCTGACACCAAGCTCTAATACCATGTTATGATACCAACGTCTGATATTTCAGAGGGCAGGACTTAAAATTAATTAATTTGAGATACGGGTGGTAAAAATATTTCAAAGTGCAGCATACAATTTAATCCAAATGAATAAGAATACATAAAAATATAAAAAATGACCCTCACCCCAAAATTAGGGATGAGCACTACATTCATACCCCTGTGTTTTTTTATTGTCTGCTGTACAGTCTTTCTCCATATCAATGGGATAATTTTTTTCTTTTTGAAAATTCATTTATATTACTACAATAATAATTTATATAATTATCCTTTGTTGTTTTAAAGAAAACATGGCTGGCTATGATGAGATGGAGAATTTAATTGATCAATTTAAATACCTTTAAACTGTTGCAGCTGGTGAGGAAGAGAAATAGAGAATACAAGTTAGCAAGAATAATGTTGTTAGGAAGTTAGAGTAAATGGTAGTAGATGAAAATAATTAACATGTGGTTTGAATATTTGGAGGAAAGGCCAAAGATTCACAACTGAAGACTGAAGGTTTCCTTATCTTCAAATTGCGCGAAGAGTCAACTGGGCTCATTGTTGATGTTCTAGGGGACGTTGGTAGCTTAATCTTGCATGACAACCTAGGAAGACCACATCGATTAACAGTAAGAGTGGTAAGGATGGACGCTATCGATTTTCATTTCCTCCTAATGCTGGTATTGGATTTCAATGCTAAATAAAGATGATTATAAAAGTAGCCATCAAAGGCAAAAAATATGACTCCTTAATGAGTGATCCACTGGATACTTCATGGCAGTGTCCATACGCCCTCACCCATCTCACAGCACCAATATTCCTCAAGCTGGAGTTGCTAGCGCAGGTCACTTTATTGTTGCAAATGAAGATGAGGAAGAAGAGAACTATGCTTTTGATGGAGAAGAAGAGGACCCTAATACCAAGCTCTGATACCATGTTATAATACCAACGCCTGATACCAATTGGGATGCCTCATCCTCATCATCAATTTGGTTGGGATGTGAGCCACCCATACTGCCCTTAAAGGCCTCCAAATCACTTCTTCACTAACCAAATCTCTAAATCATCACGATCAAAAGCAAACCATCATTATCTAGAGGATAGGCCAAGACACAACATGTTCAACTGGTAGTGAAAAACGATACTAGTTGTCTGGGGCAAATCTTTCTTCTAAAGTTTGCTAAAATCTTCATCTGTCATGTAACATGAGTGTGTCTTCACCGTCATCCAAAAGACCTTGTGTAGTCTCTATTGATTCTACTAGAAGTTTCATTATGTAGAAGTCATCGCAGAACACATAACACCACACATTCCTTACTCTTAACACCCTAGCTACATGATCACTATTATCCGCCGCTGGAGTGCCCTCTAATATTCCTCCTATAGATCGTATGGTGTCTTCAAGTTACTCTTGCATGCCCTAATTATTTGTAGAAAGTATAGGTGATTGGATTCAATTGATTAGTTGCTCATTGTTAGCCATGTCTCCCAGAATGAAAGGCACATTTTTTTACGGTAGTTGGGCTTTTATAGGTCCTTTTAAATAAATAGATAAATAATTGAAATTGAGTTGATTTGGTCAAAGATTTCGGTGAAACATCATGCAATTGATTGAATTCAATTGATTAGTTGATTTGGTCAGAGTATTACTTGTATCGTTGTACCTTTAAGATTTTGATTCAATTTTAGTGTTGCTTTTTTCAATAATTTTTATGGCAAAAATAATGGAAGCAATATTCAAGCTCATGCAAGCTTTGATACAATGCTTTGATACCATGCTTTGATACCGTATACTGATACCAACCCTTGTACGAAGCAAATATTTAAGTATACAGCTAATCCTAGCACGCAACAAGCCTAGCATCTTGA